>JAOVVH010000058.1:10249082-10269603 GCA_028566435.1 Scorpiodoras heckelii | reverse complement strand
TTTGGTTTGTTTAACACTTTTAAGTTTACTACATGATTCCTTATGTGTTCCTTCATAGTCTGGATGACTTCAGTGTTAATTTACAATGTAGGGGAAAAAAGTAAAAAAGAAAAACATTGAATGAGAAGGTGTGTCCAAACTTTTGACTGGTACTGTATCACCTACAGTACTCTCTGATCAACTTTAAACTTGTATATTCAGATCATGAATCCTTAACCTTTATGAACTCAGCAAGATTCACCAATTCACTGAGATGCAAGAAAAAAATGATACACTTCAATAAATATTGCAAGGATTCAAAACAATGAACTGGAGGGTGAGAAGTGGAAAATTGAGGTGCACATACCTTTGCCCCTTTTACACCGCTGCAGTCACATTTCCCACATGACGAGGCTGAACACCCCTGGAGGCAAAGAAAACATGACAAGTTGCATTTAAATATTATTAAAATATACCACTAGGTGGCAGCAAGTGTGCATGATCCAATTAAAGTGTTATCCATACTATATACAGTAAATTTCTATCACATGACTGTGTACAGTCTATAGTTTACAGGGGATTGTTTGCACTCTTTTCTTTCATCCAGATCTGTTCTGTTGTTCTATGTAGCTAGCGTGTCCAGTGTATTTATTGTACATTGTGCTTCACGGCATCCTGTTCTACTGTCCAGCTGTATTGTGTGTCACGCCATGGACCTGAAGAAACCACATTTCGTTCTATGAAGGAATGACAATAACACTCAGTTGACTTGACTTAAAAATGTCATTGCACTAGTAATAAACAAGTAATAAACAAATTCTACAGTCCAATGCTGCACTGCCAAGTACACCAAATGTTCATTGCTTCATTACTTCCTGCATACCTCCAATCCTCTTTGGTGTGCTTGGCAGTATATCCTGGGAATGGAGATGCACTAATCTTTTGCTTCATCCCCACATCTTCCTTTCCCTCTGAGGCCCGTCATTCTTTTGCTTGCATGTGAGGCACTTGGCCAAACATTTGCAGCCAGAGAACACGCCTGAGATTCAAACCACCCCTGCCCTCGCCACCCCACCTCCTCCTTTTGTGTTCTGGGTAATTAGATCCGTGTGTGGGTGCTGTGCAGGACCATGAGAACTGCTGGTCTCTCAACATTATCTCATCACTGTCTATGGGTCAGTCCAATCTGACCATCAGTGCCTGTCTAGGCATTTCCAGGGCTGTTCATCAGATTTTGTCCAGTCGACCCTAGTATAATTACAGATACCTTTAAATATTCTGATACAGATAATAAATAACCTTCCAAAACGTGTATATAATACCAATGGCAATTCTTTCACCACTACATCTCACCTTTCATGCATCCTGACGAGATTTATGGTATTCCTTAGTGTTCACTACATGACTGATGTAACAATGTTACCCTGCAATCCCCAAAAACCCTGACATACATGATGAGTCTTAGTTCCACACATGTTCATATATCCTTTTATCACTTCAGTACTGTTATAATGGCCATCTTCCAGTCTCACACTCCAACATGCTAATCTCAGATCTGGATCACATACGCACTGAAACATGCATCTTATTTTCCTTCTTATGCCAGTCTTGCATTCACACAAACCCAAACATGATATCAACAGAAAAAAAGACAAGAAACATCCAAGCTTGATATTTCTGATTTTCCGATAAGAAGATAATTCTCTTAATACAGTCCTTATAGGGCCTCTAGAGATCTGGGGGGAAATGTGAGCATTTAACTATACGTGATTTGCCTGCTATTAAGGATAAACTCTGCCATGGGATTGAGCAGTATCATAAGACCACAGATACATAGCTGACATTTTGGAGTTTTTTCTGTCCTGTCTCAGAACAAACAACTGTAGCTATACAGGAAAAATAAATGAAGTGTGAACAAAAGAAAGTATGGAAAAGAGAGGGGAGAATGGACAGAATAAATCAGACCCTGCTCTGTTTTTCAACTGATCCAAAGCCAAGTTTTCAGGTGAGAAAATCTCAGAAAATCAACAGCAAATCACATGAGGATTTTAGTAATGTTTCTGAAATGTGGTTAATTTGGAAATTGTATTCCAATATTCTAGCTTGTCTTCCATGTGTGATGTGTGTGCTCAGTCTGAAAAGGAGCAGGATCTGTGGGTAATTGTTTTCTGTACCCAGAATCTGGGTGTTGTACATTTACAAGATTAAAGTTTTTTGTTTCTTTTTTGATCTTGTGAGCTTTCAAAAGCAAAGCAAAAAAGAGAGAAAAAAGGTGCAATTGATGCAGTGTATAGATGGGACACATGCCAGGCAGTCAGGATACCTCCTGGAAGAAAAACAGTTCATTTTCTCTGAACTTTTAAAGGCTAAACAGTGATAAGAAGTGTGGAATGAGCACTGTGAAGCCCAGAACCAACACTACTCTGGCAACTCTACATCTGTTCCTTCAGAAACCAGACAGTAAAGCACTCGGCTCTGACTACACACCTGTGTAAGATGTCATGCTGATGTCATACAACAGCGCAGTGCTATGAAGTGGGGAAAGATCGATACCAGATATCTGCTGATATCTAACACTTAGGGGAAATGGTTTATTATACAGGAAACATAGATCATTTCTGTTATGAAATAAGATGTCTGTTTCGTGTCATATCTCTCATAAATAATTACTTGACTATTCATCAAGTGTGTTAATAAAATCTGTATGAATTCCTGAGGCTGCATAACTGTAGGATTCATCTGTCTAAACTCAAACATTATCTAACACATTTCAACAAATATGAACAAATATGACTGCATTCTCTAGTTAAACATCTGAGTCATGGTATCTCTCTCAATCCAATACACTAGAGTACAGAACCAAAGCGATACTGAGTTACTTATGACCTACACTGTATCTTCCAACATAAATAAGCTTATTAAATAAATCACATCCAAACTCAAGTGATCTATGACTAATCAAGCAGCTACTTTATAATCAACAAAAATGTTATCCATTTCTGCACAACTGATTCATGAATATTTTCATATTGTATTGTGGGCATTCCTACTAACAGCACTGACCCATGTGTGATTCCTCAATAAGGAACTTGGTGGCATAATAAGGCAGCATTTAGGTGAAACCAGCTCATGCTGCCAGCACATCTGCTTGTTGGACTTTGCTAAGAACTCATGAATCAAACTGAGGTGTGAAATCAGTGTTCACTAATGTCTCCCAGAATGGGAATAATTGACTTAATGTGTTGAAATTTCAGGAAAGGCTGAAAACTGAATCAAAGGCAATCACCCACTCTCATCTGCATTTCCTAGTAATGTGATACAGAGTAGTGGTCAGAGGCCCATGAAACCCATATATTTAATAATCAAAACACAATAGGAACGTTCATAACCTAATTAAAGTTAGTTTCATTTAATAAACTTAAATGTTTACTTTTTAATGAAAATTTTTAAACTGTATAAAATTTCCTTATACAGTCATGTGAAAAACAAAGTACACCCTCTTTGAATTCTATGGTTTTACGTATCTGGACATCTGGTCCTTAGACAGTCCAAAACATCTGGTCCTTAGAAGGTCTTAAGATTACGTAAATACAATCTCAGATGAACAACACGCAGCAGATTTCACCATGTCATTATTTATTTAACAAAAATGTAGTCAAACTGGAGAAGCCATGTGTGTAAAACTACATCTTTGGTACTTCCACAGGAATTAAGGTGGTAAGCAGCAGCCAGGTGCTGATAATCAAATGCCCTTGATTAACTGATCATCACCAAGTTTGAGCCCCTCTATAAAAGCAGATGTTTTGGCAGTTTGTTGGTCTCGAGCATTCAAGTGTGTGTTAACACAATGCCAAGGAGAAAAGACATCAGCAATTATCTTAGAGAAGCAATTGTTGCTGCCCATCAATCTGGGAAGGGTTATAAGGCCATTTCCAAATAATCTGAAGTCTGTCATTGTGGAATACATCCAAGTGGAAAACATCCAATCTCCCCAGGAGTGGCATCCCAGCAAATTCACCCCAAGGTCAGACCATGCAATGCTCAGAGAAACTACAAAAAACCCAAGAGATACACCTCAGACATACAGAGCTCAGTTAGCATGTTAAACGTTCATGACAGTATAATTAGAAAGAGACTGAACAAATATGGTTTGTTCAGAAGGGCTGCCAGGAGAAAGCCTCTTCTTTCGAAAAAAGAACATGGCAGCACAGCTTAAGTTTGCAAAGTTGCATCTGAACAAACCACAAGACCTCTGGAACAATATCCTTTGGACACACGATACCAAAGTGGAGATGCTTGGCCATAATGCACAGTGCCTCTTCTGTCAAAAACCAAACACAGAATATCAGCACAAGCACCTCATAAAAACTGTCAAGCACGGTGGTGGAGAGGTGATGATTTGGGCTTGTTTCACAGTCACAGGCCCTGGGCACCTTGCAGTCATTGAGTCGACCATGAACTATTCTGTATACCAAAGTATTCTAGTCAAATGTGCTGCCATCTATCCAGCAGCTAATGCTTGGCTGAATTTGTGTCATGCAACAGGACAACAATCCCAAGCACACCAGCAAATCTACAAAGAATGGCTGAAAAAGAAAAGAATCAAGGTGTTGCAATGACCCAGTCAATGTCCAGACCTTAACCCAATTGAAATACTGTGATGGGACCTTAAGAGAGCTGTGTACAAAGAAATGCCCACAAACCTCAATGAATTGAAGCAACGTTGTAAAGACGAGTGGGCCAAAATTCCTCCAGAACAATGTGAGAGATTACTTCAAGATATTGCTGCTAAAGGTGGTTCTACAATATGATTCATGGGTTGTAGTTAGTTTTTCACCATTTCCCCATTTTGGCTACATTTTTGTTAAATAAATAATGACATGGTAGAATCTGTTGTGTGTTGTTCATCTGAGGATTTATTTACCTAACTAAGGACTAGATGTTTTTTTATTATGTCCTGAAATGTAAAACCATAGAACTGAAAGAGAGTGTACTTTGTTTTTCACATGACTGTAGCGTGATGAGATGCTAGGGAGTGCTCAGTTATAGTGTTCTACTCTTGTCTGAACACAATGTGAGTTGTTGTTGTTTTTGTTTGTGCTTTTCTACCAAATATTTTTTCTGTGTCTCTCGCCATGTCTCTACTGCTCTAGGGAAGCAGCTTTGTTTCCGTTTTAAATATTTACACACAGGTGACAAATCACTGACAGATCACTGAATAGTTTGATGATAATGAAAGTGTTTAGATGATATTCACCAGATTTCTGCACCTATGTGAGATTTTGGATTGATGCTTCGGGAAGAATAGTGATCATCCCTCCAGTACGGCTCCGAAGACTTGTACGATCTATGCCAAGGTACATTGAATCTGTTCTGGTGGCTTGCAGTGGCCCAAAACCTTACTAAGTCACTTAATGTGTTCTTCTATACTGCTGTAATAAAAGATTTTGAATAATTATGCAAGATTTTAATCACCAACTTAACTGCCATAACAGGAAGAAATGCAACACTGAGATGTTGCTTCAAGAGTTATTCAGGCTCATATCCAGTCCTACATGAATGCCTGTTCTCCTCAAAACATTTTCCCCAAAAGGGAAATCATGTAGAACCTTTGTTGTGGTCATTTATTTAACTGCCAGTTATTTTGTAGTGCAAAAAATAACAGTGAAGCAGTGCTTACAGGATGTAGACTACATAGACAATGTATGACAATTCTTTACACATTAACACACAGTACTTGCACAAAGTGACTTAACTTTCATGAAGCCTAACACCTACTGAGCTGACCGTTATGACTGAAAATCTGATGTTTGAGGTGTGTACAAGAAGGCCATCAGATTTGTAATTTGTAATAGGACTTCTGGGCAACCTAGAGCTTTAACTATATCTTCTTGTACTGCTGCTCATGATATGCTCCTCTAAACACTTTCAGATTACAGACAACTCACTATAAAGAGCATTTTGTGTGTTTATAACCCATATACAGTATATCTACAACTATGCAGTTGAATATTTCATAATAATTGATCAAATCTCAGACATCAGATCTAAAGATACAGTTGTACTGTTGTGAAGTTACATGTGTAAACCTCTCTATAAAGTATCCGTGCACTGCCTTATGTTCTGCTCTAGGAAGCCTGGCATCCCTTAAGCAGGAAAAACACGTTTCCTATCAATCCTAAATTCTATAGCGCTAACACTATTGTCTTAGTATTTAACAAAAGAACCTGGACTGGATCCTGTAAAGTCAAGCCAAGTGGAACAGTAGCAAGGAAAGCTAAGTGACTTAGGAGAATAGGAGGAAACACAGGGGAACCCACAGAGAAGGAACCGTCACCACTCGGATGAAGTCAACGTCCAATATAGCATGAATTGTAATACTGTTAGCTCACATCTGGGAACATCTGTGGTATTATCTGATTTCTGCAGCATAACTGACTGGTCAGAAAAAAAAGTGTTTCTCATAGTCACTGCCAGAGATATGGGCTCGGGTTTCTCTGTCGTCTTACAATGCACATATTGAGACTAGACTGGTGGGTACATCTCAGGCCATCAGCTATGCATTCCTAATCTGAAACACACCAACTCACATCTCTGATGAATGCATATTCAAAATATTAGTGTCTCTTTTGCAAAGAACAAAATAGCACACGCTGATCATATCACAGTGCCAATATAATGGTTTTATAGTGTCAGTCCCATCATAGCATGTATGAAAGAACTGGAAAATCTACAAAACACATAATAAACTCATATTAAGCATTGAATGAGATGTAACCACATACATTGTTTCTTTGGATCAGTTGTTAGGGCTTTGTTTCCTGGTATGTGAGATGTCATCATGATTTTTGTTTTTTTCTGGTTTCATTAGGACACACATCTTTATATTATAAATATTTCCCATGACATTAACTAAGCACTGTTCAGAACTGTTAAATGTTTTACACCTTAAGGTTAAGACTGGGAGACTTGATGGAAGCTAATCTTCTATCAGTTTTAAATATTTATGACAAACAGACAGGAGAAAAGGCAGGTGCATTAGTCACTAAGCACTGCCCACATGGATGGATAAGATATTTTTTTTTTGCTTTGTGTCGTCTAGTCTGAAGAAAGCAGAGACTTTGCCGTGCCTTTGCCATAGATGGTAGGTAGATGAGAGGGATCTGGTTTCTAAGCAGCACAGACAAACTTGGTGTACACATTTGTTTGAACATGCATAGTTACACATAAACATTCAGATGTCCTTGTGTGACTCTTAAGTTACACACACAAGCTGTGTTTGTCATTTTAGAGCACATAAATGATAGGCCAGGCAAGCTCACTATGAACAGTCAATGACTGCCTTGAGTTTAGAAATCTGTAAATATCAGAAACTGAAATGTATGAGAGAGTGTGCGTGTAGGAAGGAAAGAAAGAGGAAACGCTTCATCTCTTAGAGTGTTATGCAGTAGTCATGCTGATGGCTAAGTACTAGCATTTATCAGGCTCTCACTCTGAAGGGTTAATGATGAGAGGAGACAGCCATTCAGGCAGGCAAAAGATCGCACATGGAAAGACAAATGGTCCATATCGTCACCCCATTAGGCCACCATCCAGAATGGTAAAGAAGTGACAACATCCCAAATGATGTCACAAATGGCCCTCCTAATGCTGTTATAGGGTTTAGAGGGCCTTGAAGAACCAAGAAACCTTTTACACTGGCACACTTGCTAACCACTCAGAGAAATTTAAACAACAAAAAATAAAACATCTTTTTTCATTTTTAAATCCATTTCAGCACACAAAAAACCCCTGAGTCTAATAACAGAACACATGGTCAGCTAGTGCCAGTACAACCTTGTTTATCTGACACCACACTGACCTACCCACAGATTCAGCTGTTCATGTTCACCTCTGATCTTCTTCGCAGACGTGAACCGAGGTCTTTTTCTAAGCCTGAGAAACAGCCTTATAATTAAGTGATTTGCTTGTCTCACCTATAACCATGTACGCATACTTGTCCTCTCCTTCTACACATATTGGCTGAGAACTGACCTACAACATCCAAGAAACAATTGAAAACTTTCCACCACGTGCTACAATCCAAAAAGGCATGACAAAGGGTTTACAAAGAGGATTCTTCTGTTTAAACATGCAGTCTGGGAATTCATATTTCTGTGATTTTTGCATTGTAATTATTTAATAGTTAAGGAAAACATTTTGAATAGAATATATACAAACATTACTCAATTGCCATTTCCATGCACATTCAAGCGATATTTTACACACTCTATTAGCTTACACCATTCTGTAAAAATGAAAGCTGCTCAAAACAGAGTTTGTCAAGACCTCGGAAATTTTGGAAATAACATCCAGTGAGTTATTTTACAGTTCAGGAGTCCTGCTGTGTCCAACTACACTTCGTTGCATGAGCAGTAAAACACATAAAGGCAGTAAAACACATGGCAGACACATGAAAGACAATTTCTAACACATGGAAAAACAGATGCAAAATCTCATCAGTGCTGAAAACAATAAGCATTAAGGAAAGTTAAAAACAGAAAAATACAGTTAAGGAAAAGACGTAATTGTTGTGCATGTGCATGTTGGAAGCAAGGTTCCTTTTGGAAGCACTTAAAATAGAGCTGCCTTCTGAACAAGGCCAAGGAGATTTAGCAACTGTCCAGTTTCTCTTCTGAACAAATAGAGCTTTGAGCACAAAAGAAGAGGAGGAGGAAGAGAGGAATGAGGCAGTGGTCAGTTTTCACAACAAGCCCTTTGCAAAACCCTGGGCAACATGTTTCCTAACATCATGAAGATAAGCAAAAGACCCCAGGGAGAAGCCAAGTGCACAATTTATTGCATCGTATATGTACTCTATTACACGTAATTTATATATACACACACTTGTGTATTTGATTAAAGGTCCTAAATGCTCCTCACTTATGGCATGTCAGCTAGAGATACATGTGGTCTGCTCAAGAACCACCCACAAAAACCTTCTCTGTCCATCCATCTACCCCTATTAATCTATTCCTTTCTCATGAATGCTCAAGACATGTTGTATGGAAACTGAACATCCCAGTACACTCCTGTACAAACTCCACTTTGTACAGGAACCACAGAAGCAACAGAGCACGAATGCACTATGACATTTGTTATGGCTAGACAGTTTAATCACATCACAGCCACAGCACTAGAAAACTAAGATAAACTTATTCTGAGTAAGTTGTTTAAAATGTGATGACATCCTTTCAGTTTGATGAAGAGTGGACTAATAATAAACCCAGAGTCACCAGTGACCTGCCATCAGACAGAATGTCTTTTCCCACAATATGTCAAGCAGGACAGGATGGAATCAGATGGAAACTCAGGACATTTCTTTTTTTTTTTTTTATGGAGCTGACATCATTGCCGGACCCTATATATAGACAACTATGCTACAGGACACAGATTACCTAAGTGACAAAGCATCTGTGTCTGGTGTCAGTATGATACACGCCAGGCTGATTCAAACTTCAGGTAAGTGCACTAAGAAAAAACAAGCCTTCAAGTTCACTCAATTATTACTTCTAAACATAATTTATAATATTGAGCATATAAAAACAATGTCTTCCATTTCAGCTTCAGCTTGGTCTCCAGTTTACGCATCTATATCTAGTGTCTGTTTTTATGCTGAACCACAAAAATATAGTAAACACACCTTTAGACAGCTGTGAGGAACAAATCCAGAACAGATAAGATATTACAATATTGCCCAGAGGAAACAATCTGATTTGCCATCTTATGACTGTGAGTCATGTGCATTTGCGCACACACACATAAACACACATAAACACACACACATAAAAAAAAAAAAAAAACGGGAACCTTGAGGCTCTGAGATGGCTTAATGGGGATATTTATTGTAAAATAAATGACTACAAAAACCTGCTCTCTCTAAGCTCGATCTATATAAATAAACTGGTATACATGACTGCACTGGGTTTATATATAGCACTTCATACTTCTATCCTGTTAATAAATAATAGTTTTATGCACTGATATGATCAAAGAGCAAACAGAATCTGATTGGTTTAGGTAGATGACAAGTTGGTTTCTGCTCTCAAAATGTATTTCAAGTGATTGCGATATTTTTGCTAGTCAGTTTGAAAAAATTAAATAATGGGAAAATGTGATTAAATTTGAGTAAAATTATGCATGCATTACCAGAGAAAAGAGGCCCACAGCCTCTGGTTTCAACCGCATGTTATAGGGACCTTTGTAGGAAATATGTTAGCCTTCCTGGCCCTTCAGACAATAGCAGGATCCGGCTGCATATGAAACCTAGCATTCAGAGTGTATGCAACAATGGCAAAACTGTTCTCCTAGAAATTGCATGGAAGTCTGTAAAGCCTACTTACACATCAGAAAATGAGGCATTCACTGATTTTACTCAATGAGGAGGTTCTCTCTTATTTTGGAAGAATGCAAAGCGGGTCACAATAGAATGATTTTCTGTACTTAATAGATGTATGTCTTTGAGAGAACTTTTTGATAACATCCATCCCATCTGACAGGATGTTTCTGTATACATTATATACGTCCATAAAGGCCAAAGCAGAAAACGGGTCTGACTGTTGAACGACATTGCAATGCAGAACTGAAAATCATTATAAAGTATCACTATCATATTGGGCTCATGTGTGTGAACCAGATATTTGTGTAGACAAAAGTTGAATTTGTCATATATACATTACAGCATGGTGAAATTCTTTTCTCTTCTTTTCTTTTTCTTTTTGTTATTAAGCTGGTGTCAGAGTGCAGAGCCAGCCCTGATCCAGTTATAATACAGGGACAATGTCACACACTTTACAAGGGAGGACATTGCTCTGTGTGTATAAGTGATTTCAAAGCTGGGTAGGTTACTGCTACTCGACTCCTCTGTCTCATCAGTTAGATCAACATGTAATAATTGAAGCTAATCAAATATTGCATCATCCAAAAAAAGAAAACACATCTGACATCTTAATCACGTTTGCCTAGTACTATCCTTCTTCATGGACAGTTTATATGGCCTACAGCAGTGATTGACTGCAGGCTCATTACCACATGTTTTGAGATCCACAAAGCCAGCTGCACAAACAAGCCTCAGGAAAACACTAGATGTGCTCAGTTAATATGATAGCTTCCTGGGGGACAAAAGAAGACAGTACCTGAAAATCACTGTTCTATCACTAAGCACCTAAAATAAATGCAGAGTTTAGCATGAAACAGCAAAGTTATTTTACCTTTGGGCTTCTTAACACAATCTCACAATTGTAACCTCACATCTAAATTTGTTTAGATGCCTTTAGACATGATTCTGCTGAGAAACAACTCTAAAGGGACTCTTGTGTCCAAACAACTGAGCACTTCAGTAGTCATTCATCTGGCCAAAAAAACAGAAGTCCCACATGACCATGCAGTTTAGATTGTAGTCATGGCAATAAATTAAATAGAGACAGTAATGCTATGTCTGAAACTGCACCCTGTTCACTGTAAGTTATACAATTTGTGCATTATTTATTTGCCCTTTTGTTTTCACGTCTAAAAATATTTTGTGTAGAGCATCCTCCCAAGTAAGACAGAGTGTTATTAGTATGTTCAGTAACTTCCACAATGTTTAAGAAGGATAAACTGTAACATCCCAGAAACACATTCATGCAATACTCTTAAACTATCACATGCATCACATTTCTTACGAGAACATTCTTAAGGCTGGAGTCACACATATGTGTTGGAGGCTTCAGCAAAGACGCTTCTCATTCGCTTTGAATGGGTTGATGTTACGTGTTGCTGAACTGAATTGCGAGTCTCTTGTGTTGCTTTGTGAACTGTGAGTCTCTTGTATGTTGCTTGTTGTAGAAATTGAGGAAAGTTACAGTTTTAATGAAAGCGCCAGCCAATCAAATTGCACTTATGTAAATATCCTTCAAAAAAATATATATAAATGTAATTTGTTTGGATTAGTTTTGCATAGATTTTTAAAAAGTTACTGAGTAATAGACACTCCACAGTCTGATAACAAAGCTATTGTAAACAAAATAAATGTCTGAGGTGATTTGCGAGGTGTTAGCTAACGAGCCACAAAGTAGATGGCTTGCTAGTGAAGTTAAACAGAAGCAAATCATAGCGGCATGACTGGTTGTTGACAAATTGAATTGCAAATATTCCCCACTTGTGAATCCAGCCTAACACAACATTCTCAGTTTACTTGGAAATAACTAAAAATAGCAACTAAAATGTTGTAGGAACATTGTACGAATGTTAATAAACATTATAAATACCCAGAAAGCATAACAGATTCTTGAAACCAAATGTTCCTCAATTGTAATGTTCAGAAAATATTCTGCTAACCTAAAATGGTTATTTGGTCTGTGCATTTGTAACATACAGCTATAACCTTATGTTTAGTGTCCCTTTAGGGGTTGTGATTTGCCTTAAAAGCTACAGAATATCCACAGTGCACTTTGGGCACAATTTGTCAAAACAGCTTTAAGCAATACTGTCCGTAAGCTTTTGCAATGATGCCCTATACATTTGTAGAGGAAAATCAGCATGATTGCTGTTTTCCCAAACAAATCTTTACGGCCGTGTTTCTCTCATGTACTATCACCTTGACTTAAGTCTATGATTTGCACGCCATGAAGGCACTTACACACTTCCAGTAACCCCCCAGTCTAGGCCTTTTTTATGTATACTCCATTTATGCTCTATTTTGCCCTTGACTTACATGCTTACATTGCATTTTAGGTCAGCCATAGGCCTATGTTTAACATTATTATACATGTACAAATACAGTTAATAATTCTGATACGTGTCATAGTTTTTAAACTGCAAGAACATTACTTTAACCCTATATTACACTATAATCTGCAAAAGGGGGTGTTGTGAAAGGTGGCTGAACTGGCGTAAGATGATTCTCACCGCTGGCAAGTTAATTTATGTGTATGTATCTGTGTGCTTTCAGAGAGGGTTCAGCCCTAAAGGAGAGCGGAGCAGTGCAGAGCCATGGGTGTGCATGTTTTTGTGTGTGCGTAGAAACAAATGTGTCTGAAAATCAAAAATAAAGTTTGGATAAAATAAACAGCCTTTTTGAGTTTCACATGCCTGTCTCCCGAGTCTTCCTCTCAACTCTGGATAGGCAAAAAATACAATGGTGTGACTTCTATATCAAATAAATGATGACACTTTTGTGTGCGATGTGGGTGTGACTGAAGCATGTAGGATAGAATATGTGTAACTGAAATTTTGCTGTTCTTGTAAGTGTTCTTATAAAAAATCTTTAAATCTGAAATCATTAGAGCATATGGACAGATGTTTCTTTACTACAACACATGCCTCTTTTTTGGCACAGTATGTCCCCTGAATTTAGTAAATGTTTCTGTACTCATTAGAGCTAATGCAGGGCCAAGACATTTGCTTCTCTCAATTTCTGTCATCATTAGGGATTTGATTGACAAGGCAGGTGGAAGCCGCAAACAGGATGCGGCCAGTTAAAAAGGCACTCTTCCATTGCTGAGACCAAAGGATTTGCTACACTGATTCTCCAGGCTTAAGCTAGCATTTCGGTGCAGGAAGCTGAGATTCCACAACTCCCAATGGCTAATTCATGCCCCACAAATCACAGCATGACGCATCTGAGAAGTCTAAAAGTTTAAGACAGGATTTATTATTGCTGTGAAGATGCATAGGTGATGGACTCAACTGTGCAAACAACCCAAAGGTTTATTGGGGTCACAGACATAAGAAGATATTTCACACCTCCGCTGTGTAAACACACATCCAGATTTGTGTCTGGAACAATCTGTGCGTGTTGTTTACTTTCCATATAGTAAAGTCACTAGAAAATAAACTATGCTCATTTATTACTTTCAAATTACATAAGTGCAAACCATTAGATCAGAGCTCCAGACTTAATACTGTTTGTGTTAGGGTATGTTATACACTTTTGTTATGCTGGAGATCTTTGGTAGTGAAGTAGGCTAAGTATATCAAATCCTAATGACGCTGTTCTCCAGGACCTCACATACAAGCATATGTAAAATGAAATACAAACTCAATCAATATATGCAGGAAAACTGTTTCGGACTAGTGGGGGTTATATATCAGTAGAAATTAGAAATCAGTCAAGTCAACTGGTTGAGATTTTCAAATATTGTTTCTTCCAAGGTTCAGGAAAAAAGGAGACTCAAGTGCATGCTAACAGAAGCTTTATAGGAGAGTGTATGTACGTTTCCAGGGCCCTAACCCTAACCCAAACCCTTACCCTGGGTCCTAACCCCAACCCAGGGTACTAGCATAATCCTAACCCAAATCCTAGAACATATATGTAGAACTAAGGACCATATGACCCATGGAACATAGGACCCTTTGTCCTGTTCCTCGTATGTGCCATATAAATCTGGTGAACATAGGAACATGGGAACATAGGCATGATTTTGTTTATAGCTGAAATGTTTTCCCAAAGGTGTTTCTCAATTAAAGGCAATCCCTACTAGTGGACATGATTGGTTAGAAAATATGAGAAGCTATACTAGTTAATTTGCAGGAAGAAGGAATGTAATATCTCGCGTGATACTTTTAAGTGAATACGATGGTGTTTTAGGGCCACTCTTAAAAAAAAGGCAGATGACTACAATAATAAAGTCGAATTATTACCAGAATAATGTCGAAATATTACCAGAATAAAGTGAAATATTACGAAATTTCACTATATTTTGAGGACAAAGGCTAGGGGGCTGCCAGTTTAAGAAGCACAGACGAAAAGGAGCATTAGCTTTTTGATTCTTTAGCTAATACAATGTCTATATTTTTTCGTGGTGGCATCGCTACCTGTAGCCTAGCCTTACATTACATGGCGCTAATGCACAGCTCAGCAGAGGTAACTCCGACTTTTGGAGTTGGTCTACTGTACTGGCAGGCTACAGCTAAGCCACATCATTTGAATGTTATCCCATTTTCTGTCAGTGGTTCAATTTATACAAGATTCTGTGAAACCTTTCTTGTACTACAGTAAAGTTAGATTTGTTTTCGATATTCAACTCTTTTGAACCAAATGGCCAACAAATAGTTAATCAGGACAGTACAACCACATTCATGTAGTTACTGTCCTTTTGTGTTAAAACATATTTGCAGTTAGAATAAAATGCATGTATTTCTTTATTGGTAAATCCGATACGAAAATACAACTTTATAAAATCCTGAACGTCCCTCATTTTAACTAGGGATGACTTTCCTGGTTGCATTCTCGTTATGTTACTACTTTATTCTCGTAATATTTCGACTTTTTTCTCGTAATATTTCAACTTTATTCTCGTAATATTTCGACTTTATTCTCGTAATCTTTTGACTTTATTCTCATAATATTTCGACTTTATTCTCGTAATATTTCGACTTTATTCTCATAATCTTTCGACTTTATTCTCATAATCATCTGCTTTTTTTTAAAAGTGTGGCCCTAAAACGCCGTCGTAAAGTGAAAGCCTTAACATTAGCTAGCAAAATTACAGTGCATTTGAAGAATTTTTGGGAAAAACAGCAATCATGCTGATTTTCTCTATAGATTTAGGATCATAATTGAGTTAGGACTTATGGATCAAAGGAAGGAATGTTTTTCTGTGAAACTTTTCTTAATTAACATCTAGCCACAGTGTACCAAAAATAAACACAATAGTTTCCATCTAACCAGCAACATCAACTTAGTTCCTGTCCAAACTGGGAAACACACTTATCAGCGTGGTCACAATCACCTAACCAGAGAATGCATTCAGAAACAGAGAAAATGCTAAAAAAAATAACTTCAAATAAAACTGTAGTTCGATTGAATATGTTTTAAAATCCAGTGAATAGGTTTGTTCTGGATGTTGCAACTTTTGTTTAATCCTTTTGGCACAAACCTGACTGCAAAAATGTCATGACACCCACGCCTCTCTCACACTGCCCCCAAAAAGAGCGCAAGAAGGGATGCAAAGGGACAGAGAGTCCGGAAGATAAACAGTAGTTACTGTTATTTCCTCTGCTGTTGATTTTTCTCATTCCTTCTCTGACAGAGAGCAGAACAGTAAGATCTGTGCGGGATGGTCAGCATGTAAGTGTGGTGAAGTCTATCACGTTTTCCCTCCTGGCCTTAAATCCTCATCCATTACTCCCTTTCACACACACACACACACACACACACACACACACACACACACACACACACACACACACCTTCTGCACATGCCTTCCCCAGGAATCTGACAGATAAAGCAATGAAACGGTTCTCCTGCCAACTCAAAGACACAGTATACACTGCAGAATTTCAAATCTAGTAAGGTGAAATTTGTATAATTTGGGAAATTTGATGCAGTAGTAGTAGTGAATACTAGTAACTAAATTATGGGTTTGTATCTAGAAGTTGTCTTTCTTATTTTGAGATGTCATTCTTTGCAGGGAACTGAACACATTTTATCGGCATGTAAGGTTACATGTTGGAGGCATAATCAGGAGTTTGGTTACTTAGCGGTTTTATTTGATAAGAAGTGCTTAGAGCTTAATCCTATGCCTGATAGTACTAGTAGTAGGGCAATTAAATTTGTGCACAAAGGGCAGCAGAATGGAGAGAAAAGACAGGGTGTTAAAATGTATGGTATGTGTTAATATGTATGATAAAAGGGGTTGAAGTGCAAGCTTGTAGATAGGAAACTACAGGTTCAACAGCGCATTGCGCATGGAGCTAATAGTTTCATTTGAAGATGAAATTGATGGAGCTTTTGAAAGGAAGATGTTGAGACATGCAGATTTGGTGACTGAGTTGAGACAGCATGGGTGACAGGCATATATTAGGCCAGTGGAAATAGGTGTTAGGGGATTTGTACCAAAGTCTGCCACACCCTTGCTGGTTGAGTTTGGATTCAGAAGCCATGTGCTGAGGGCAGCTGTCAGAAGTAGCTGAAAGGGCTAGTCAGTGGTTGTGGACATGAAGGGCACAGGTTGGTTCAGGAACTGCAGTAGGTGACTGAGTGTGTACGTGTAGCACATGAGTAAATATAGTTTTTTAGCATTTGATGTGGTGGGTAGAGTCCACATGGAACTGTTCGGACTGAGCATGCATTAACGGTGCCAGTGGGGCTATATCACTTAAGACCTTAGCCACCGGGAAGACCGATGAGGGCCTACGGAAAAGAGATTAAATGATGGGTCTGTGATATGAGCTTGGAGGGGAGTGTGTCTAGGATATCAGACCTCACTGTTGAGCTGTCCGGGGGTGTCATGGGCTTAATTCAGTGAAAGACAGATGAAGGGAGATGCCTACCTGATGACCCCTGTGAAGTACATGGTCATAGGTGTCTAGAGATATGAATATGGTTGAAGGCCATGGGCTGGGCGCTATGTGTAACTCCAATGATTAGGTGCAGGATGTCTTTATGTAAACAGTACACTTCCCCCAAACAATACAGTGTTTCAGATACATTATTCCAAATCACTCTACTGCACTTCTGCTCAGTTCAACATGCTGTACACTGATTTGACTCAAAGAGGATTTATTCTAGCCCTCAACCCTAGCAAAGTCAATTAATCTCAGGAAGTGAAAAAAAAATCTGGAAGACAGACTAATCTGATAGGAGTTAATCTGGAAACACATGAGGCTATCCTAGCCTCTTGGGAATCTTCGAAAATAAACAAAAACAGCAATAGTAACTTCTGGGAAGTTCAGCCAAACTCCCAATTATAAGGACCACCAGGTTCACATTATAAATCTGAAGGTTGTTAAATAACTAAACTTACTCAAAACTATTTCAACACTGTTTCTACTTGTAATTCTTTTTTTTAGCTAGTCATTCTGCTCCTCACTTTAACTAATTTGAGACAAGAAATTACTGTTTGCATAGTAGAGTAAGAGGCTCTTATATTGTAAGGGTTATATGGTAGTGCTATCTATTCTATTGATCTCAGTAAGATCAATAATAATAATAATAATAATAATAATAATAATAGATCAATAACTCTATATCAGGTATAGAAGACAGAGTTCATCATGATCTAACTGAACTCTGTACCAGGCTTTAGCGTTTTGCTGGGAAGGACAATGACACAGCCTCACTAAATGAAATCAGAAGCCTATCACGCTTGACTTATGCTATAGGATGCCTATATAGTGAGTTTTTATCTAGTGTATTTCTTTTAACTTTAGTTAACTGAGTGTAATATAGCCAGTTTGTTTTCTGTGAGGCATGCATAGAAGATATATGTTTCCATGTTTCCAAGTACTTCAACTGAAACTAGCCTCCCAAAAAAATTAGCCCTTAAAAAAAATTTCCTTCCCCTAACACAATAGCTGGAAGTAATTCCTTGCCACTGTCGCCCCTGGCTTGCTCATTAGGGATTAAAATTTAGGGATAAAATTTATATTAGTTAATTTTATGTCTTAGTAAAAAGATGCGTTGAGATAGTGTCGATTGTTAAAAGTGATTTAGAAATTGAATTGAATTAACACAACAGAATTGGGTCTGTATATCACAGACACACTGTCTACATTTAGACTTTCTTTGTGGAAATTCACAAAAAATCACATTTCATCTCAATTATTTGCCGTGAAACAGTATCTTAGCAGCCGCAGAATATTTTTACCTAGTCTAGTTTGCCATTAGCCTCATGACTGAGGGCTTTATGAAAATGAACAACTGTTGAAAGGCTGATATTTGCAGGGTTCCATCTCACCTACCCTTTGGATAAGCTGCTTTTGCTTTTGGTATGGAAAAAAGTCTCAACTTCATCAGACATACAGTTATCTTTCACAGCGGCCTACTGGTAAGTTTAATTTAAGCATTACTGTGAATTCCAGTTAAATGACTGTTAAGCCAAACTGGGCTTTAGGAGATCAGCACAGGCTTTATAGGCTCTAAGGATACAAACAGAAATATGGAAAGAGTGTTAGCTATAGTGAAAGTTTAATCTGTAAAAAAACAATAGACCGTTTAAATATGGAGTCTTCCTTAATTCGTCACCATATGCATGGGGATGATTTTCTAATCGTTACAGTGAGGCATCCTGCTTCAACAGCTCCTGAACAAGAACTTCTCCAAGGGACTATCACTAAACCTAAGCAGTGGGTGTTTCCGGTTAATAACTATTCCAGACATCTCCAGCACCGAGCACTTGTATTCAGAAATGGTCCGAGTGGTCATTCGAAATGGGTCATAAAGTATGCATTGTTAAGATTTATAAAGAGTAGCAAGACATTTAGAGCAGTAACATTTTTCTGCGTTACTGAAGAATCCAGGGCCGTGAATCCTCATCATATTGAACATGAGCATGTCTTTGGGTTTCATTCTGTAAATCTCTCGCCAACACTCCCAAACTTCCAAATGACGTCCATTATTAATTATCTTAAGCTCATTATTTATCTTCTTTTTTTTTTAATGTATGACATTTAAGTGCATTTAAGGGCATACAATGAATTTAAGCTAGATGTTAAAATAGGGCTACAAATCCAAACTAAACTACATCTAGATGGTGTTCTGATCTTCAGGTTGCATTAGGAACACATATCATCCACAAGCCTATAGGGATAATATGATTTCTCTGCCTATTATAGGCTTTCTGACATTTTCTGGTATCTTTACTCCCTAGCAGCTCACCCCACCCTTCCCGCTCTCCCATATCCGAGCTGCCTCCACCCAGTATCCAGAGGTCCTGACCTACACAGGAGGGGCCAGCATGTGCTACGTAATGTTCAGGCAGACTTCTGATCTGTCCAGTGACAGTAGACAGAATGAACCGAAGAAGGCAAGTCAGAACCAGTGGTCCTGAAAGGCATCACGTGTGAACTACTACATGCTTTAAACTGCATTAGTCCAGTAATAGACTACAGAACCTTATAGACATACTAACACCGCATAAACACTTAAATATTTCAGAGTCACATCTAAATAAAGTTTGGATATAGGTTCATTTACATTTACATCTTACGTAGATATACTGTTTTTGAAAGTAGTACTGAATGTGCAGTTTGATTGTTTGTTTTTTCACATTCGTGCTGCCTTTGATCTCTGAAAATGTTTACCGTTAATAGTAACAGATGGATAAACAGTGATGGATCTAAGTACTGTATCACTTGATTTAATAAATACAGACTCTGAGCGCACTTTGCACACGCTCTGACTGAGAAAGGCATAAAGGAAAAAAAAAAGGCATGTTAGTTTACACTGAGTTGTTGCACTGAAGTGAACTTACCTCGGATGTGCAGGGATCTGCGCTGAACAACACGGCGGCCAGGAGAAACAGCGAGCCGCTCAGGACCCGCATGACGCCTGCAGCTGCGCCTCACGACACTAGTTACAGACTTCACAAAACAAACACACACAAAAAAAGCACAGCTCGTAGGTCTGTTTTTCCTCCTTAAAAGTCTACTTTAAGCCTCGGAGCCTAATCTACACGTTTTGCCCGCATCTTTGCTCTCGTCGTTATGCGGTTCCGTTCATACCAACAGCTCCTAGTCGAGAGCGGGATGAGTGTAACTAACACACACACACCCCCCACCCCACCCCACCCCACCTCA
>JAOVVH010000058.1:10221235-10245159 GCA_028566435.1 Scorpiodoras heckelii | reverse complement strand
AAACATTTAAATGTGACAAATTAACAAAAGTAGAATAAATTGGGAAGGGGGCAAATACTTTGTCACAGCACTGTAAGTGGTTTTGGAAGTACTGCTAGTGGCATTTATTATGGTGGTTTCATATGTTCTGCAGCAGACTAGCCTGTACTGGGAGTTACTACAACTCTACAGTGATAAACTATTATCACAGTTTGATTATTAAACTATTATCAAGTAAAGTAATTTGACAAAGTGGAAGAAAGGAGCTCCTTGTTTGAGGCCTTATCTGATTCTGTGCTTTCCTCATGAAAAGCTTGTGACAGTGTCAAGGGTACACTTTATGCCTTGTCTTGGCCCATGTGCCGCACTGATTGCAGGCCTGCAGGAATAGTTATTTTCAGATCAGCATCATTCCAATATTCTGCACAGCCTCTTCAGTGCAATGAACTGACTGCAGACATAGCTCTGCTCATGTAAACATGTCTACCTGAGCCTACATGAGGTAATCATTGGTTTTCTATCTAAATACATCATGAATGACCCTTTATAGTAGCCTTTTAACCTGCCAATAGACCCACTAAAGAGGGAGCTGTTCAGAAACAGCTCGTCTCCATCCAGTTATGCTTACACATACTCTATGTGCAGTATACATGTTTTATATACTATATTTTAGGCTTAAATCCAGGTGTCTATGCTTATAAAGTAGTAAATCAAGTAACATCTTAGTAGTACTAGTACATATTTATAGTTGCATAGATTAGCTGAAATAGCATAGAATTGGTGGCCATACATTAGAATACATATGTAAATGGTTATACTTTTGGAATTCGCCATTTTTTTTATTCATTTTTGGTATACTATATTTTTATTTTGGTATTTATAGGTGCTTTTTTGAACTTGAATTAACATAATAGCAATAGTGATTATGCACACTAGCATGATTCATTGAAAGATAAATTTGAACCAAATGTTTCCTATTAAGTGGGCTATAGGCTTTCCTCCCTTTCTCAGGAAATATGGTAGAGTTATTGGAATAAGAATAGTTATACCATATGTTTGCTGAGAATCAGATCCTGGAAAAATACCAGTACTTCCTAATAGACCATGCAATCAAATTAGAGGTGGTATCAAATTGCACCAGTCAGTAGAAGAAACATCAGTTGAAAAGTCACTGAATGTGAAAACTTATAGAACATGATTCTTCATCCTGGTGAAATTATCTGTTAGATTTGTGAGTTTAATAGAGTTCCCAGACAAATCCATAAAACTCATGTCTTGTATCTGATACATGCAAAGGTATCATTTCTTCATAATATTTGTGTAAGTAGAATCCAAAAGGGTTTTTTTGGCTTTGAAATTGAGTGTCAGAGGAAAGCAGTAAATATTGAACAATGGAACAAAACTTGGCTTGAGAGTTAGAGGTTTGATGCAGAACATGATAATCACATATTTTACCATGCACGTTCTTTTTGATTCAATTTTATTAAAGCTCTTATATGGGAAATTGCTAATATTACTGTGACGGTATGGGAAAAACTGTCATTGTTTTGTGTTAAAAGTGTTGTTTGAGAGTGTAATCAATTCAACTTGCAATCGAAATGTTAGAATACTCACAAAATAACTGTGATGCATCTGTGTGGCAGCTGGAATCAGACGTTTTCTCGCTTTTTCATATTGGGAGGTAACCGGAATTTAAAATCCTGTAAGTTTACTTGTGGTTGAGATCAAGGGTGTAAAATACTTACATAATTGTAATTTGTTCATACAAATAAGTGTTACTTACAGTAGTTGTATTTATATTTCACTTGCATATTATTGAAATTGAATACCATTGTACCCTTTTTTTGCTCCTAATATTTTTATTTAAACCTTTTCTCAACTAGCCAGTGTCTGTATGATATCTTTTAAACTAATGAGCTCAATTTTATTGAATAATCATTTCAGTTTAGCATCGAAATCAGACGGAAGAATATGTTAAAAAAAGAATAATGCCAATTTGTAATCAGCTTTGCTACACAATGTAGTTGTATAGTCTCATGCTACCTAATGTAGTTAATGTCATAGCTATCTCTGTGTATTTGATGCATTAGCCACATTAAAACAATGTGAAACTTGAGGACTAACACCCCTGATGCGAAATTCTGCAACCCCAATTACAAAAAATTTGGGACATTGTGTAAAATGTAAATAAAAATAGAATGCAATTATTTGTAAATGTCATAAACCCATATTCACAATAGAACACAGAGCACACATCAAATGTTCAAAACTAGACATTTTACCATTTCCTGAAAAATATTGGGTCATTTTGGACTAGATGGCAGCAACGCATCTCAAAAATGTTTGGACAGGGCCATGTTTACCGTTGTGTAGCATCCCCTCTTCTTTTAACAACAGTCTGTAAACATCTGGGAATTGAGGAGACGAGTTGCTAGAGTTTTGGTAGAGGAATGTTGTCCCATTCTTGTGTGATGCAGGATTTGAGCTGCTCAACAGTCCTTGGTTTACTTTGCTAGATTTTTGCTGGATGTTCTACTGGTTAAAGGTCTGAACTGCAGGCAGGCCACTTCAGCACCTGGACTCTTCTACTGTGAAGCCATGCTGTTGTGATGGATGCAGTATGTGGTTTAGCATCGTCTTGCTGAAATATGCAAGGCCTCCCCTGAAAGAGACGTGTTCTAAAACCTCTATATACGGTTCAGCATTGATAGTGCCTTTCCAGATGTGTAAGCTGCCCACGCCATAGGCACTAATGCAACCGCATACCATCAGAGATACAGGCTTTTGAACTGTGCACTTATAACAAGCTGGATGGTCCTTCTCCTCTTTAGCCTGCAGCACACAGCGTCCATGTTTTCCAAGAAGAATTTCAAATTTTGATTCATCTGACCACAGGACAGTTTTCCATTTTGCCTCAGTCCATTTTATATGAGCTTTGGCCCAGAGATGACGGTGGCATTTTTGGATCTTGTTGACACATGGCTTCTTCTTTGCATGATATAGCTTTAACTTGCATTTGTGGATTGCACTGCAGACTGTAGTCACAGACAATGATTTCTGGATGTGTTCCTGAGCCCATGCAGTTATTTCCTGTACAGAATCATGCCTGTTTTTGATCCAGTGCTGTCTGAGGGCCCAAAGATCACGAGCATCCAATATTGACCTTTGACCTTGAACAGAGATTTCTTCAGATTCTCTGAATCTTTTGATGATTTTATGTACTGTAGATGGCAGGATATTCAAAGTCTTCCCAATTTTACATTGAGGAGCATTTTTATGAAATTGTTCCACAATATTTAGACACTGTTTTGCACAGATTGGTGAACCTCTGCACATCTTTACTTCTGACAGACTCTTCCTCTCTAAAATGCACTTTTTATACCCAGTCATGTTACTTGTTACTGACCCCTGGTTGAGATGGTTGATCCTAAAAAGAAGCATGTTTCAGTTGAAGAAATCAGTAGTTTTCAGAACTGGATATAGCAAGCCACCATGTGAAGGGTTTTCCCAGACCACCCCACATTACATAGACATTGTTTGTGAAAATGTTTTGCACATGTGCCACAGCCGGTTTGGCAGTGTCCATCCGCTTTGGGGAAACCCCTCTGACTATGGTATGGTTTTGTCTTCAGGTGTTCCCTGAGTATGTGAGAGTGGGTGGGTGCACTGTTGGATTTGCATGAGAGGAAAGGCGTTGATCTAGGCAAAGTGAGATGTCTATGTGTGATAAGAACAGGAAAATAGTCGCTATATCATGTGCCAAAACAATCCCCTCTGAAACAGGAGACAATTGAGGGAAGATCTATTGTGTTAAATTAAGGAAAATGGGAAAGGAATTGATACTTGGATGAGAAGCCCATGTGTTTATGAGCTTGTTGCTCCCATGTTGATCATTTATATCATCATATCTGTGCATGTCTAATTTCCCATTAATGTTGCTTTAATACACTTACATACACAGTGTTATAGGTCCTATATTGGAATATGAGTTTGTTGAAGCACATTTAATTTTCTACTCCAATGTGCCCTTTTACTGAATACCAGATGCAAATCAGTGAATGGGTTTTGGTTCGTTTGCCCATTCTCTCTGTCCTGAAACATTTTTGACCCTGTACTGGTTCAGAGATTTTTGCCAAGAAACACAAGACTTCTGTGTTCTGTGACGTGTGTACAGAAAAGCAACACTGCTTTATTATTGGCCTCTAGCTTCATAAGAAAAGTTGTCCTGATAGTTTCAAACAACACAATCTCTAATCTAAAGGAACATCATGGCCTTCATTTTAAGGGGAACACTGCCTTGTTACTTACTTTAACAAGTCCTCCTTTTTTGCTTATGCTTCTGTCTGTCTCTCTTCCTGTCTCCATCTTTCTGTCCCTTTCATTCAAGAGGATGTACATCTGTTTAGAAACAATGTGCTAAACATCCTGATTTTAAAATAGTCCTGTGAATGCTAAACTGATGGGTTCACCAGATAGTTTAGCTGAAAACGTCAGGAGCAGGAAGCGGTTACATGCCAAAAAATATCTTTAAGATGACATTCTCAAAGAAGACCCTTTGCTGTATTTCTACACTAATGTTCAATATTACATTGGACAGAATAAACATTTTTGACATAGAGAAAAGGATATCAATGGGAATACTTACTATTTCACATTATGTTGCTATTGTAAATGGATTTAGGACATTTTCCAGACCTAGTATATGTTTTCATGTTACTTTGCACTGACCCTCAAGCTGGTATATTGTTGCGCTGCAGAAAGCACTCACATTACCCCACTATTTACCCAACTCAAACAAAATAGGTTTTGAAGGTGGCAAAATTTAATGGATAAAAATGTATAAAAGTGTTGCCCAATGTCATGTTTAGGTACATCAAACAAACCACTTGCAAAAGACTTCAAATAGCAAGTCTATATATCACTTCATTAATAATGCAGTGTTGTGCCAAGAGCAGACCTTGATCTGAAGCTTGGCGTGGTTGATTTGGTTCTAATCTGAGTTTAAATGATGTGTTCACACCTGTCCAAACAAACTGAAATGAGAGAGCAAATACCTTTCAGTTCACAATAACCATATCAAATGATGGAGAATTACCTAGAATGGTGAACATAACTACAGTATATGGCAGGAGACCAGAGACGTCACATAATGATGAAGGATTACATAATGACTACCAGACATCTTCAGTAACGTCACTCACAAGCAGACGGGTTATGTTTTTAATGGGTGATGGGTGGTTAATTTTGCATTAATACACACTTCAACTGGTCACGTTGCTATTATCCACTGCATTTGTAAGCCTTTATATGGAATAGCAGTTTGGCCTGGGCATTAGGGGTTACAGTGTTGATTTGTAGCAGATCATATGCTTATAGCATAAGTGATTTCATACAACCAGTGTAGGGCCAGGGCTATATACTCTGAGGTCCACTATAAAGTGATGAATCTGATACAGGGCATCCAAGTATAAGCAGTATATTGTATTGAATTAGCAAGTATTATTCCCCCTGAAGTTCTCCACATTGTGTGGTGTTGTCTGGAACTGAAATGGATTTAATTGGGATTATGTCATGCATCTGAGCAAACACTGCTCATTACACAGAGAACACCATCCACACAGTGAAGCATGCTGGAGGTAACATCATGTTGAGCATGACCCTTGACCTCTTTGTTGGCTTCCCTGATTGATGGCCATTTTACCTGTTCATTGATATGTGGTGGATTATATAGACTGTTAAATGGTAGATAACTTCATCTTCATCCAAATTTATGGATGTGCCATATACTTTCCATTTTTTAATAATGTGTGTAATTGTGATCTGTGGGATGATCAAAGTTTCGGATGATTTTTTATAACCA
Source organism: Scorpiodoras heckelii (assembly GCA_028566435.1). Taxonomy (NCBI): domain Eukaryota; kingdom Metazoa; phylum Chordata; class Actinopteri; order Siluriformes; family Doradidae; genus Scorpiodoras; species Scorpiodoras heckelii. The sequence continues at coordinate 10,239,320 of JAOVVH010000058.1, read as the reverse complement.
AATCCTGATTGATTTTTTTTCAGCACTTGTCCTAGACTTGTTTGAATAGCTCCTTGGTGTTCATGCTTAAGTTTGTTTAGGAATAATCTCTAACAAACTACGAGTCCTTCCAGGAAAAGGTGTATTTATGTAGAGACCATTAGACACTTTATTTGCAAACAGGTGAAACACATTCAACTAATTATATGATTTATAATGGTAGCCAGTGCACAAGAACTCGGTTAGGCGGTTCACACCAGTGGGGATGAATACTTATGCAAACTTTTACATATTTTATTTGTAATTGATTTTGGAAACTATATTGTTTTTCCTACAATTCAATATTATGGGCAGTTTTGTATAGAATTATGACAAGCTGAAGTTGGTCGAAATGTAGTACATAATACAACTACGAAATCCAAACTATGATGCTTGTACTTTACTTGAGTATTTGCATTTTCTGAATTTTATAAATTCATTTTATGATTTTATAAATCCACTCCGCTACATTTCAGAGCAAATGATTGTACTTTCTACTCCACTACATTTATTAGACAGCTTTAGGTACTGTTTACGTTTAAGATAAATATTTTACACAATGGATAATATAACAAGCATTTAAAATAAAACATATTATTAAAGATTGAACCAGTGATTTCTAACATTTTAGGTTTCTGACACCTTACAAAAACATTTTGTAGTCCGGTCACATTTCAGATGTCTGAGATATTAAAAGCTCCACCAAATAGTGCATTTTCTCTTTAAACTTCTCACATGGTTTCATTCCAATAAATGATAGAATATTTAATCAAAAATCAAAGATTAGAGAAAAAGTCCAAAATCTGAAGACAGATTTGTGTATCAGAACTTTTTTTTTCTTCTTTTCTCTCACATAAATCTTTCAGTATTACTCATTCAATATTAATAATCTAATGATGTAATATATAATAATATCAGTCAGAGGGACCAAACCAGTACATTTATTTTAGAACTACATTTTGCTGCTAATACTTGTGTACTTTTAATTAATTAGGATTTTTCATGGAGGACTTTTACTTGTAATAGAGTATTTTTTACATTGCTGTTTTGGAACTTTGTCTCTAGTAAAGGTTCTGAATACTTCTTCCACCACTGGATCTAAAGGAAACAGTCTGCTCGTGCTGTTGTGTCTCAGTTTAGACAAACATGAGAGGACTCCCATGGATTCCAGGGCTTCCTTGCTTCCTTTTATAGGCTGTTAGCTACCCCTCATAGTGCATGATTTCTCTCTCTCTCTATTTGTCTGTGTGAAGTTACTGAAGGTGGTGGTCCAGTTTTGGCAGTGGTAGTCAAGGAAACAACATTCCCATGTCATCCCTTGCTCTTTCCCTCACTCTCCACATGCAGGGCTGATCATGTTGCTTGTCCTGAGGGGGACGATGGATCATGGCTGTTAGATAGTGGTATGCGGCAGTGAGCTAAGTCTCAGCTGTGTTTGTGTATTGTTCATTAGACACAGTAAAAGACCACCTTGGAGTACAGGTGCCCTGATTGTACTGAACACATACTGGTGTATGAGTAAAAGCAAGGCTGTTCATTATTACAGTTTATGTATTCTTTCAAGCAATTAGACTATAATGGTTGTGAACTTGTATAGTTCAAAGGGGTGGACAAGTAATCAAATTCATTATCTGGTCTGCCAGGCAAGTAAAAGCTTTAGTGTGCTGCCCAGTCTCAAGTTTCTGTTGCCTAACTGACAAGGCTAAAAAGTGGAAGCAGTACATGATGTAAAAAGTTAGGCATGTTAGTTAACTAATTAAGGCACTATTACAGACTATGGGAAACGAACAACTATGTGATCACGTAGCACATTTTTTTCTGTCCATGGCAAAAAGTCAGTAGGTGATTGGCTATAAAGTTTTGGCCATAAAATATGGTGTTCTGTCCATGTCTACATGTATACAATTATAATATCATACAAGATATTAGAATCTAGATAACATTTTGTTTCTTTTGGCCTGCTTCACTGTGAGATGACTGGGTGCTGTCAGGAGAGTGTTTTGTCAGTGTTTATTATGTATATTCCTGATTCTAAAATAAATCATCTGATATCCATACACACCAGTAAAAAAATGTTCACTCCTCAGCTAATAAAAATGTGTAGTTCAGCATGGGGTGGGATTCAGAAACACACACTACAGGTGTAGATTGAGGAGAGTCGCATTATCATGATGAGCTTTAAGTTTAAACATAAGTACATATCCCATGAAAAGTTTGTGAAAGCCAGTAAGAAGTAGGGCTAGTTTTTTGGTTGTTGAATGCTACTTGTCTGCCAGGCAATTAAGTAAAAAACAAAACTGATTTGTGAACCCCTGAAACATAAGATTGCTTCTTAAGGCCAGTTTCTAAAGAAGTAAACCTTCTTTGGCCCACACTCTTTGCTATAGTTTATGATCCCACATGGTTCTTTGATTCACTTCGACACTGATTCACCATTGCCTCAGATGATTAATGACCTGTAATTAATCATTAACAACGTATAAACAAGAGGTATATACAAGTGGTAAACTAAAATTGTGACATATTGCACACATTTCTGTCCTCACCTCATGCATTGCCATCTGACTACCCAGGTTAATTGTTTCAATATTAACAATTTACTTTGTAATCATGCTCACAAAACATGAAGTATGTAACGTGATTAGCAAATGCCATGTCTAATACACAGTGCATACCATTAAAACCATATATGGAAATATGATAGGCAGTTAGTGTACAGAAACAGTGGACTCCTTGGAAAGCTAGCAGTAAACACATTCACCAACACCCAGTCATGTCTGGAGGGAATGACTGAATCTAAGTTTGTATCCTCAGTAAAAATTAATTATTTTTTCCTGGGAAATTCCAGATCTCTCCACTGTCTTTCCCTCCCTGTTAACCATCTTACTCCCCCATTCTTTTTCTCCTTTCCTAGAAAGAGATGCTTATACAATTCCTTACTCCCATAACTCTTAATCCAGACTTTTAATTCGTCATGGCCATGCAAGGAGGACTGAGCAGATTATGTTCTATATTTGTCTTTTCCTTTTTTTATTATTCTCTTTTTTCATTTTTAAGTTATTAAATTAACACGATAAGCTTTCATAATGACATTGGAGACTACATTTAAAAAGAAATGGTTTAGATTGTTCTGGAACAGAGAAAGCTTTCCTGTGCAATCCAGCTCTTGCTTAATCTCCTGGTTCGTTTAGCTGTGTCAAGAACAGGAAGTACTGATTAGAGCTGTGGACCCCTGGGAGTTGAAGTTCAGTTTTTCTTGACTGAGAACCAGTTTGGTATGGAGAGGTCCAGCTGTGCTTGGCTGCTCAGGGCGGTTTGGACATGTGTTGTTGACACAGGACTACAGCCAGAATATCAGACTGAGATAGTACATACTCATTTTCTCTTCCTCTCTGGTTCCACAGATCTGTGTTTTGGTTTACACTCATCAAATTGCATTACATTCACAAAAATAGCAGGAAAAAAGTCTTTGTCTCATTGTTTACCTATTATGGACCATTGTGGCACTAATGATTTAAATTTCCACATTATTCTTTACAATGACAGTGTGTTTTTGTCTCTACTCAGCTGGTTTTGTCATTATTTACTCTTTATTTGTTGCACGTGCATTCACATACATAATCTGTTCCAAACATTTCCCATGCTTCTGAGATGGAAACGAGTCTGGAGGTTTCCAGAAACTCCCCATGGGAGATGAGAATAAAACAGGCACTTTTGACCTACAGCTGCTTGTGGAAACCGGCCAAAGGAATAGTCCTCCTATCTAATGCTCTCCATCTCTCTCAGATGTCTCTCTTCGGGCTCAGTTCTGATTTTCTTTCTAGTAAAGCATAAAAATGCTTACTTCTGCTTAGAGCAAAATGTATGTTGTGGTGTTTTTGTAAGAGTTGCATGTTTGTTGCTGTTACACTTAGAAAGTTATTCATTAATCTAGAGTGTAATTAATCAATGCTAAATTAAATAACTACAAGGTAATGAAAGTAATTTCATTACTGCAGTCAGTACTTTCAAGAGGTAAATGTTCCACAAATCTGAGCTGACAATAAATAAAACAAATAACCTATAACAAATATCAAATTTTCTACAATTATAGTATGTGTGTTCAGATATGTAACTAACAAAAATATCCCATTTTCACCAATGTCCCATTTTGTCATACTGAAAAAAATATATTGTTGGTTAGATTTCAAACAGAAACAAGTAGTTAAACACAGTACTTAATTTTTTGCTGGATTTGGATGGAACAGTATCTGGTACCTCTCAGATATGGAACTTATTTACCTGGATCAGGTACATCTGCATCTTCTTTTTCTTTTAATAAAAATAAAATAAAAGAATAATAATGAAATAATTTTCTTGAAGGATTATTCTTTGTGACTTCAACAAATCTTTCTTCAACTTCACAGTTGGCTCATTTCCATGACGACCAAATGGTATACCTGTTATCAGTCACGTGTCAGTCATGTATCAAGGATGTAGGGAAAAAGGTTGCTGTCTTTGTTGTTACTGAAATAAGCAAAAGTGTTGGGGCAGAACAGAATCTTAAAAAAAAACAAAAAAAAAACAAGGGAGGCATTTTTTCCGTTTGTGAAGTTACAAAATTAAGCTTTATGCTGTGTGTATGATGCAGGCTTTTTTGGCTGACAAGCTTTCCCAGACTGCCACACATCTCAAGACTTACCAGACCCATATATGTGCACTGGCAAGTATTATGTATAAGATATAATTCAGCATCAACCGAGGAGAATCAAGCATTCTGTAGGGCTCTGAAGAAACTAAGTGGTAAAGGAAGCATGGATGGCTTCCCAGCACTGCAGTAAAGGAAGTTGGGAAGGTGGGTGAGAGGGGAAGGATCAAATTGTTGACATGAGATTAAAAACTGACCATGAGGAATTTGGCTTATCTGATGAGCTGTTTTAATTGGGAAGATTTACTGGTCTGGTATACTAGAAGTTAAATAAAAAAAAATAAAAAACAAAACAAGCATGTGTGTTTGTCTTTGTTTTTTATTCGCATTTGAATGTAAATTGTGTAAAAGTTAATGTTTATGAACCTACATCTGTTAACTGTTTCTCTACTGTGGAAATGCTTGAGGTAACGGCAGCATTACACAGTTGACATTGCCAAGGTAATATCGCATGTGGATTTTAAATACACACATGTATGTAATGTTTGCTGTATAGATTACAGATGAAGTGAATGATGTCTGCATGAGTGTTCAGGCTTCTGCTGTTCAGGCAGATTTTTATCTTTTTGTCTCAGGTTGGTCTAAGCCCAGTTGTTTCTGCACTTGTTCTTTAGCTTAGGAGCAGAACAGAAGAGTCTTTGGCTTGGATGAGTCATTCATTCACGCCATAACATGCTCTCTTGTGACATTTTTCTCTTTTTTCTTTTCTCTGGGCTTACATTGTGCCTACATGGGGGTCATTTAGCTGTAGTTCCCTCTGAACAAGGGCATTTCCAAGCCCTCTGTCTGTTCTCTTTGTTCCGCTGGGTCTGGCATGTTGGTGTTCACATTGTGCTCACAGGGAAGACACACTGCATAGACAAAACTATGGGTTATTAAGTTTGATCTTAACATGATGTATGTTTCAAATGATCCAAGAATTGGTCAGTATTTAAATCAGACAAATATTATACAAATTAATGACAGTCATAGCTTCATATTATAATGCATCGCATTGGTTGGCAGTGTGTAGTTGGTGTTGATGAATCCCTTTACTTCCATGCACATCTGACTCCACAAGAGTACGATAGGTCCCTGCCACTGAATTGTGTAGTCATTTGTCTGGAATACACAGCCACAGAGCTTTAGTTTAGCTCACTAATTCACACAAATACACACAGTTATACATATATGGACTGTACTTCCCCAGCTGTACAGAGCAGATGTGCAGATGTTTCGTTTCATTGAAAAGCCATATTGAAGCATTTGCACTGAACCTGTCACTGTTTCTCATCACACATTATCAAGCATAAGTATATTTACAGGAAGCAGTTAAGATTTGTTCAGAAAACCCATATGGAGTGTGCTGGCATTGCTGGCATTTTTTTTCCTGTTTAACAGATACTTCATACTCCCTTATATGTATGAAGCAGAGCAGCCCACAGGTTTGTATGACAAAACCCCCACACAAGGCACATTCCTCCCTTATATTCAATAAACCATTAAACGTTTCTTAAAAAGAGGGATACCTTCCTCCTGTGCAGTTCCTTTATACTTGTCCTTATTGGGGGTAAGGTTTCCTCCTCAGTGCCATGTTCACAGCAGCAAATTGGCATGATTGTACAGAGTCTATACAGAGGAGGGATGAAACTGATCATCAGGGATAGCGTTGCCACGGCACAATTCCAGGATCCCTGGTTCTGTGCATGTTCTCTAATTGTCCACTTGGGTTTCTTCCAGGTTCTCCGGTTTCCTCCTACCTCCCAAGCCAGTAGGTGGACTGGCTGAAATAAATTGACACTACATGTATATATGTGTGTGTGTGTGTGTGTGTGTGTGTGTGTGTGTGTGTGTGTGTGTGTGCGTTCATGGTGCCCTGCGATGCACTGACATTTCCTCCATGGTGTATTCCCTCCTCATGAGCAGTGTTTGCGAGATCTGGATCATGACCAGGATTAAAAGCTTGCTGAAAGTGAATGAGAGCGTGTTTTTTACTCAGTCGCACAAACACTGCAAATATTTCATGCATTCTTTCCACTCCAGTAACCATTCTATTCTGATCAGGGCCATGGTGGATCCAGAGCCTATCCCAGGAACCCTGGCTGTGAGGAGGGAAGGCACATGGGTATAAAAGTAGCAGAGTTGTAGGCACTCACTATGTGCTCAGTTAACTTCAGTTCAGTTTGTCAGAGAAATTCACATCCCATTATAGATTGTTTTCAAGTCTGAGCTTTGGTGATCACTAATTCAGTAGGGTCTTGTGTTGCAGATATTCAATCACTGTTACAGTTTGACATTTGCTTAGGGTCAACCCTTGGTGCAGATAGGATCACAGCTGAGACCAGAGGTCAATAGTCAAAGGGCAGAAAGTCAGGGTTCAAAAAGCTTTTAGTTATTCAAGTTATGAGACCCCAGGACCCGATCACAGTCCAAAGGAGCAGTTCTGTAGCAGAACCTGCATTCAGTTACACGAGCCAACAAATTAGACAATCAGTTTGATCATTGGGCTTTTTCATTTTATCTTAAACTGATTATGAGAATAATAAAAATAGAATAAAAGGCAAATCTCATTTTAACTTGTACGTTGGTATTGTGGATGAGAACAGTACATGCATTCACCGAGTCAGGAAGGGTTAATATTATTAAAGAAAGCCAAAACCAAAATCATTGTGAATGACTTTATATTTTGTCAAAGGCATTTGATAAGAATCTTGCAGATTTGTTGTTTGTTCTGATCATTCTCTTGCCATTTAAAGATGACAAATGTGTCTGAAATACTATAGCTCAAATCTCCATACTGTACAAAGACTACTTGTTCAGGTTGATGTAACACTCAATATATGGCTGAAGGTTTATTGACACCTGACCATCACACCCATATGAAAGCCTTCCCCAAACTATTGCCACAAAGTTGTACAGGATGTCTTTGTATGCTGTAGCATTATAGATTTCCTTCACTGTCCCAAACATGTTCCAGCATAACAATGTCTTTTTGCACAATAAAAGTTCCATGAACACATGATTTGTCATGGTTGGTGTGGAAGAACTCGAGTGACCTGCAAAGAGGCCTTACCTTAACCACACTGAACACCTTTAGGATGTATTTGAATACTGACTGCACACCAGGTCTCCTCGCCCGACATCAGTGCCTGATCACACTAATGCTCTTGTGGCTAAATGAGAATTGAGCCACACTCCAAAATCTAGTTTAAAGTCTTTCCAGAAGAGGGGAGGTTATTATAACAGCAAATTGGTGACTATATCTGGAATGGGATGGTCAAAAAAGATATGTGATGGTCAGGTTTCTGAAAACTTTTGGCCATTTAGTGTAGCTCTTGCTCCAGTTTTGTCTTATCTATCAACTAGTAGACAGGGTGCACATTAAAATGTCAGAGTACAAGTCAAAAATGTTTGGAATCTGTGGTAAAATCTCAGAAACCAGAAGCATTTCCATATTTGGTAGCTGTAGGAAACATTCTGAATTTGTCAGGATGCCCTTTTCCCCATTAGAAGGTCATATAGTAACAGATTTCCCAGTAGTACTTGGGGAAATTGTAACATAGCAAAGCAGAGTGATCATGGAACTGACTAATCTGATAGACTAATCTGTCAATCAAATACATTTTCAAATCAAGCCCTTTGATTTCACACCTCCTTCAGTCCTGAAGTCAGTAGGTTGTATCTTATAAGTCATTTTCAGTCATTCTCCACTTCATTTGCACTTACTGTCTCTTGGAAAAAGCTTGTAAATGGGCGTGGCATCAGAACACAGGAGACATCTGCTGCTATCAGTCTCTTTTGTCGTACCACACCAATCAAGGTCAGTCTAAAGCTTCAGTGTACAGAGACGCACTGTGTTTTTTCTCCAGCTCTCACGCAAAAAACTTGAGGCTTGGCGTCTGGAGCTCAGCTTGTGCCAGACACCTGTCATCTGGCTTAGCTAAGGCTGTGCTCTCGGAGCTGGGAGAATGTTGTGGAAGTGGCTGGAGAAGTTGTGTCTTTATGGTTAGGCAATAGCCACAGCATTGCTCAAGTGTTTTACCATGGAGTTTCCGCTTAGTCTGAGCTATCTGATTTGTAATGAGACAAGGCCTATGCATCATCTCACAGTGTGCCCACTGAGCTCTGTAAACATGCGGTGTTTAAAGTAACTTCAGTGAGTCAGCCTTGTTCATCTAAACACACTTAGAAGGTTCTTACGTCAAAGCCGTACTTAGATTTCATTTGCCATTGCATAATAGGAGTTTTCTTATTTACTGTTAAAGCCAATGCAACTGCATGCACTCAAATTTGACTTCTGATTGTTTATTGTAACTGTGAGAAAGACATCAGTAGTTCTAAACTACCCAATAATCAGATATATCAGATTACCTGGCAACATACTTTATTAACCGGACTGAAAGTATGAGACTATGGGATTGTGAAATTGAGCCCATTCTTGCAATTCTAAATCTCTTAAAGTGTAAAGACACGTTGGTAGATTTGCAGTCACAGATGAAAATTACACATCTTTGGTCTTGAGTTGAGATTTAGGCAATCTTAAAAGGCATAATGTGACGTGCACGCCGGTGGCTAATGACAAAGTTTTGGCACTGTCAGAAACATTTGAATAAAATCTTAGTGTCTCTGCTATGACATTCATCTAAATGCAACCAACCTGAGACAGCCTAGGTTGGAGCAAAACATTTCACATAATCTGAAATGAAACTTTGTTTGAGCAAGCAATTAAGATACTTGCTCACACTAACTAACATTAACAACCTTCATGCCTGGTCCTTTGCACAGCGAGTTGCAACGCTACCATGCATGGTATTGGAAAGAAAAAAATATCTTTATTATCTTAATCTAATTTTAAAGAAGAGCATTTCATGTTGTCCCGTTTTTATCCCCAACCAAGAATGGCTCCAAACTCCAAATGTTAAAACGTGCATAACAGTGATAATATTATACCGAGAACTTGTTTCTGGTTATGCAAAGCCATTATATGGACATGTTTGGATCCTGCTGATTGATGCCTCAAGCAGAACGTAGTGATTTTCTTTAATCGCAGGTCTATTGATAGAGGATCTTCATGATATCATCTGACATGGAGAGCATGTGTTATTGCACAGTCTGTTATAGACTTTTCCAAGATTTAAACAACATTATTTAATGATTTTACCTTAAAAAAACAGCTTCAAAATCATTTTGATGGTACACTGACTTGTAATAGGGAGAATGGTGCCTCTGTAATTACCACTCTGTGCCCAGAGCATCTGTTCTAGCACCACATCACACACCACCAACAACTATGGGCCTTCAACTGCTTTAAGAAGAATCTAGCTTGTTATTTTCAGTATGGACATTGTGGCAGAGGTGAAGAGACTAAATAGGATGTTGATGGAAGAAGCAAGGAAGAGAAAAAGAGAGAGTAAGCGAGCAAGAGCCTCGCCAAGAGTAATGCTGCTTTCATCGGAATTATTGAAAATACCAGTTGTAGATTTGGAAGTTGCACATGAACACCCCCTCATAAATCATAATTTCAAGTGGGAAATTCTGAGATAATTTTGACATTGATAGTATGATAATTCTCCACACTACTCTTTCCCCGAGAAGCATGTGAGAACGAATCTTGCATCTGCAGTTTTTCATTTCGCTCTGAGAGCAAAGCAGTTCCATATCATTCAGCTTGTCAAAAAATGCATGTGTACAGCTGTCCATGAGGGGAGCCCAAAGCATGATTTGAATTTACGGATTACACTCCGCAACTGTAGGGGTCCCCAAGAGCAAAAAAACAACAACGATAACTTCTGATGTAATGTTGCTTTAACTGGGCTCGTCTTATACTGTGTGGTAAGTAAGAATGTTAAAAGTCTGCTGGAGCGGCACAGTGTAAAACAGGCGATGGTAGAGCTGTAACATTAGAGAGCTGTAAAAGGGAAATAGCCTGTCTTGATCAAACAGAAAAATGATTCACGTCCATAAACAGCCTCATTATGCAGTTTCCACTAGTAGCCCTTAGTGTCCCTAGCAAGAGAGAATATTAATTAAAAATGTCTTAGTGCAGCATTGTGTTCTGTGAATACGAGATGCAATTTGAAGAGACAAACAGAACAAGGTTTGTACTCAGCATCTCTGAGAAACGGGAGACATACTCCCACTATTGCCCTCTTCATTAGAAAACACATAAATCTTTCTGTCATTTTCTTCTCCCAAAATATAGCAGAGGTTACAAGGTCTCCTGCAGTCCACTGACAGATTTCTCACATTCTATATGCAGTCATGTTGGCTGATGTTTTAATGACTAATATTACATATACACAGTCAAATTCACAGTGTTGAATTCGCACCACTAGTGTTGAATTAACACCCAACAGTGTTTATATAACTCTAATTGGATGTTAATTCAACTCTCTGGGTGCCAATTCAACACTGTGGATTTTACTGTGTATTAATAACATTTTAAATGTAATTAGTAATAGATTTTGCATGTCCGGTATGCTTTAACACATGCATTTGCAGTATAACTTTGAGACGGACATTCGTGGTTTCAGGGCATTCACATGTCAGAGTTGTGGAATACGGCTGGGAATTCCCCTGTCTAGTTCTGGGGGGTCTGAAAATGTTTAACTGTGAATAAAGGCCATTGAATATGGTTTTTCAGTTGCATAACAATTGGTCTCTTATGCCTTCCATACATCAATCTTCAGTGTCAGTAACTAGCACATTTCATTCAAATATGCATCTTGCCCACTTCTTTTATCTGTACAGAACTAAGACCAGGAAAACGTGAATTCCTTCAGTGTAATTTTGTTCTGATGTGCACTGATAATAACTGAGCCCTGGTCTCTCTGAAGTCAATGACCTCAACAGTGAGATTCTAAAGAGATTTCGTCTGGAGGGCTGGAAAAGAGCAGTCATCCGAAATACTGTACAGGGTCCTTTATTGAAGCAGAAGTATAATAGCAGGCAAAAGAAGAACACATTGCAAATATCAAAAATGTCACTATGACGCCACCAAATGCATTTTTGTTCACTTTGTCTGAGTCTAGCTGTCACTACAGCTGAGCTCATTTACAAATGCAAAATTTGTGTCATTGTCACCTTGCACATTGATTGTGTCCTTAATCTTTTTTTTTTTTTTTTGGTGTGGTATGCTTACTGTACTATGCTGTGGCCTACATAAAAGCAGAGGAATATGAACTAAAACAATGGAGTTGGGTTTGGATTTTTTTTAAGGCTTTTTATTTTTAATTTATTATCATGAACTATGTTATTTACTCTTGAACATGGCCTATAAGAACTCAATTTTGCTGCTTGCCACCACAAATATTCTGCTAATAATCTTGGGAGCCAAATGTCTCTCAGTTCCTAGCTTTTGTAGTGACCCTTTAGCTGAGCCTTTTTTTTTTAGCTGTGAACATTCTCCATTTTCCTCTGCATAGCTGTTAGCTATTTTATCTGTATTGCACACTCTGTGTACCTGTTTAAATTCTGGTAAACTTGGTTTACCAAAGAGCCAAATATAGAGGTTTTACACAGATTAAGATTTCGCTGTTTATGAGGTGTCTTTGTGAATCTTCATGGACCATGTGGTCAGGAGAACTCGTTTTAGCCATAATATTGTGTATGTTTTTGTTGGTCTTTTTTTCCGAGTTTTTTTTTTTATTGTACCTTATTCATGGACCATAACAGCACATTGTTTTGTTTTTGTTTATAACCTGACAATTGACGTTTTTGGCGTCTGACATGTTGTTGTATTGTGATTGCATTTTGTCAAAATAGTCTGAAAACCTGGCACTGCTATAATGAGAAGCATCTGAGAAATTCCATCTCATTATCCATCTTCTTGTTTATCTGATTGTGATTTTTTTTGACCCTGTGAGCTTTAGACACTGCCTACTCCCACAAGGGCCAGCTATTGACCTCCTGTTAATGCCTGAACACATATGCTGTTGAGCAGACCTCAGCTGTTTTTTCTTTCATGCCTTTACACATGCGTTTACTCAACACCCAGCACTGATTATATTCAATTTGACTTATTCAAGAAACTAACACTTTAAGCACACTAAAGAGTTCTGGTCTATTGTCCATCACACATTTACCCATTCACAACTGAGAAATTAACAGACGTGAACGTTCGAACTCTCTTAAAAGAGGCACCGTAGAAGTCTGGCCCAGAACTGCCTGTTTGGGTGTGGCGTGATTCTGCTGTAATATTATTTATTAAATATTTATATTAATGATGTATATATTGTAAGAGCTAATGATAGACATGATCATGAAGTTATGAGATACGACTTTCTGAACATGTGGCCTGTTTGTAATGCTTAACCATTAATCCAGCCACACTCATACACATGAGGGCAATTCATTTGACACTAAATTTCACTTGACCCAAACTTTCCATAGGGAAGAAAAAACTGTAATTGATATTAGGCGATCATTTGTTCTGTAAAGGAAAATAGTATGCAAATAGAAATGATGGTAAATGTGAATTTGGAGAAACAGGGACTGGAACAGGAAAGAGCACAGTCATCACCAGTAATCAGATTTTCAGCAGTAAACTAAAGTTGGTCACTCTTTTTCCTCATTGCTTGGGTTTCCACGTTTAATGTTTGTCCTGCGGTTTAGTCTTTCCATCTGACAGAAAAATATCCTTAGTCACCTGGATATCCGAAACACTTTGTTGTAAGATGACTAGTTTGCAAATCAAGATTCCACAGATTAAACATTTTTGTCATGTCTGTGGATAGTTGCTGTTAACTTTTAAAAAACGGTTGATATGTCTGCTACAGTTATGTTCACTTGTTATATAGCAGCTATTCAATCTAATCCTTGTGCATGTTTGGATATTACATTTCAAGAACAAAATTTAGGACACTGCGTTACTTAGACACTTAAATATCTGTTTTGTGCTTTGGAGACAGAATCTCTAAATAGAGCTCTTTGTGGTGCAGGCCAGATGACTCAATGTGGCCTTTGTATGTTTTACATCCAAAATCTCATGTCTAAGTAACAAGCCAGAATTCTAGCTATTCACATTTCCACGTCTTTGCATTGCAGGAATAAAAGCCACCAGTTTTCTTCTTGTCTTTTATGGAAAAACTGAAGGCACTTGCTGACATGTGGCACTATGGACAGATAGGCTTAGTACAGAAGTGTGAGGAATGAGTGTGTAGGAAGTGCTGGTGTCATATCTTAGTACAGAGCCTCCAAGGATGAGAACGCTATACAGAGAGTGTGATTGACTTCTTACATACATATGTAAATTATCACATAACATTAAGTTGTTGAAAATGCACAGCAAACGTAAATACTCAACAGGGTATGCAAATATTTAATTGGTCCAATTAATCAGTAACAACATTGTTTTGTGGTGTACCATTTCAACCAAGGTGAGAAAGTAAATGTGTACTGTATGTTCATAACAATAACAAGCTAAATAAAAGGGATTATCACTAAAATAACTCCACATTAAAACAGCCTAGCACAGCTCATGTTGCGGTATGAAATGGAAAAAAAACTGAATTATACAACTGTATATAACTAAATACAATTTGTGTGTGTGTGTGTGTGTGTGTGTGTGTGTTATGGAGTTATGGTTTCATCCTTGTTTACTGTGTCATAATATGACCATTAACTGCTGCACAGGATCAGCATACAGTATCTCAATTACAACCTAAGAAACCAACTGCCAAAAATGCCATGTTACATTTGTGTAGCAGGGACATTGAGGGTCAAATTTAGCATAACAGACTTGGCCACTTAAGTATTTTGTAGGCTTTTAAAGAGTAATAACATATAAAATCTGCTTTGTCATTTTGCACATTGAATATGGCCATAATTAGGCTTAGTAGTAGTAAAGTCTTACCCACAAGCTTAATTAGTGCGTGCTAGACAGGTTTTATTGCATTCAAGTTATTGACTGTGTGCCATTTTTTTTTCTTTTCTAGGGTGGTAAGAAGGACGGTGCGATATGTGGGGGCAGAGACTGCAGCGGCGGGTGTCAGTGCTATCCTGAGAAAGGTGCCAGGGTAAGTGTTTCTATCCGCCCAACCATCCACTATTCATCATCCTAGACCTCTAGGAAACAATATGAGAGGATAATTATATATTTTTTTTAAATGACAACACCACAAAAGTCTAAGGTCTGACTTTCTTGGCAGACTAGCTTAAAATATTTCATATAGATTTGACCTGAAGTGCATCATTTATAGCAAATAATAGAACCATTTAAATATCTATATTTTATGCCCTTCACTTGCATACACTCTCATTTTGACCTCAAAGGTTACAGATCAGTGACATACAATTTTCCGTTTGCTTGTTTGTTTTTTGGCTTGATGTCTCTTGCACCTGTCTTTGCATATTTTCATGTTTCCAACTTTCTGGTGTGTCCAAGAATCATAAGGTGACCTGCAAAGAGGAGTGGGAGACAGACATTTCAAAGAATCTGACCATGTTATGAGAACAAGCACCTAGGAGTAGACTAAACAATATGCCTTAATGAAATAATGAGAGAGCAAATTCCTCAATAATAACCATTAAATGTGTGGAGTCTTTCAGCAGAATATGTTATGCATTCTTCCATGGAGAATGGATTTCCACCTTCAGTCTCGACTTCTGGGATTTTACTTGAAGCTGAACTGGTAGAAAGCTAAAATTGCATAATGTGATCTGACAAATATTTTTTGTTGATTCAAGACAATCTGTAATTGTAAATAGTTAAATAGTTAGGTTCACACAGCTTAGCTCATGGAATGCACTGTAATGTCACTAGAAGTATAAACTCGGCTGTATATAAGTGTACTGTTTGTACAACATAGGGGTGACCTTATGCTTACTGTGGTGAAAGGAAGTCTTTTAAGGAGGAGTACGAGAGAGAAAGGAAACATTCCACAGCAAACACCAGGATGCAAAGGGTCTCATGAGCACGGGTCAAGTCGTCAGCGCTATCTTTCTTCCTTACCCTGTACCGGAAAGAGGAAGAAGGTCTGATTGTTTTTTAGAGTGGTGCATTAAGGGCCAGAGTTTGGCGTGCTCTGGAGTGGTTTCCTTAAATAACATGCTTTACTTTTGTTCTATCTGCTATAAAAATGCAGTGGAAAAATACTAAAAAGTAGCAAGGCTTTCCCTAGTGGTCTATTAGATCCATTCAGCATCCCAAAACCAAGTGGTCTGTGTGCTAAAAAGAATGTGCTTTTCTTTTGTTTCAGCTTGTTTATTTCCCTCTTCTTTTCACTGTTTATGTATCCATATCCTTGTATATCTTCCAGCTTTGCATCGCATCCATATTCCACTAGCCAAATCAACATCCTGCTATCCGTGTATCGGTCCATAAATACTGACTTTAGGGGAAGCTGGAGCCTCACAGATGTCTGGGCTCATCTTCCATCCCTCTAATGGTCCCTGTGATATTTGACTGTTCATGAATAACGTGTACTTTTTGTACAACAGGACAGAGAGAAACTTATAGTCATTGCAGAATATATAGAATATATATGCAAAATATCCCTCAATCCTAGAATTTTATAGGGTGTGAGCTATATTTGCTGCAAAGACTTTATATCCATCAAAAAAAGGAGATGTACAACAGAGTCAGTCACATTTTACTGCATGAATTAGGAGAACTATAAAGGAAGAAGATTATGATGAGTTGTTGTCTGGGAGCGTTTGGTCCAAATTAAGTAAAATATTTCTTTCCGCAGTGGTGTTAATGTGCTGTATGTCCTTCAGTATTCACAGATGTTTGACAAGGCAGATTTACAAGTGCATTTAAAATGATCCTGTGAGATGAGTCTCAGATTCATCAGTTTGACATCTGCATTAAAACCTCTCTCAAATCCTTTGTCCAATAATAAATGGGAAAGGCTCCCAGATGACAAACGACCTAAATTTGTTGACAGCAGATGTGCAGTGAAGCCACAGTTTACGGAAAACAACGTAAAGGCCAAACAGAGGCGTTGCAGAGGAATTTCAAGCAAGACCGCCTGATTGTTTAGAGAATTTGTTAATTTTATATGTTTACTTTATACAAGTGGGTGGCCAAATATCTTGGTCCGTCCATCGTTCGCCCACTGCCTCATTCAGCTCTGGTTTGTATTGTGCCACGTCCTGGTGGCGCGTGCTTTCAGCCATGAGGCCATGAGGGCGTTCAGCAAAATTCCTTGAATAAAAGTGTCCAGATGCCAAAATGAAGCCTCTGGTTCTGTTAAACTGTATGTGCCAATATTTTACAGTGTTTTCTTCATTATACACTCCTACTGCGGTCTGCATAATGCACCTAGAAAACTTTACGACAGATAAGTGGCTTCGCATAGATGAGACTCACTGAGTTCCAGCAGTAAAACTGTAATGCTAGGAAATATTATGAATGCCATTTACAGGATTGTGCAAAAGTCTTAGGCATATCTTAGGCATGTCCTAAGTAAAGAATCTTTCAGAATAGTGAAATGAAATGTTTTTGTAGATCAAGTACTTTGCTATAAAAAGCAATAAACAGTAAAAAAAGAAAAAGAAAAAGAAAAAAGTGCTAAATTAATCATTAAATTTTTACTGTGACCATTCTTTGCAACTGTGCCAGTTTTATTTGCGACACAGTCATGCAATTAAGACAGAATGTATAAAATACTGTATATGATCACTTACGTGTTTTATGTTCTCCCAGATCTTTCCTGGTGTTTCTGAGAAGAGACATCTTTAATTAATGATTGTACTATCAGTTCATTTAGACATAGGCTTATTCAGTGGTAGGGAAGTAGACAGCAGTAAATATATTCCCTCAAAAAGGGAATATAGCTATGAAGAAAAGTCTATACTGGCGTTATGCACTGTGGGAAAATACAGTACAAAGTACTCCTGGAACAGGAAGTGAGACGGATGTTCAGCACAATGAGGACTGTCAGATCCCTTTTTTTTTTTCAGAAAAACACACTAAAGCCTTTCTTTTTTTCACCACATACATGAGCAGGGTCGCTTATAATTGGAACTATTTCCATAAGTAAATATATGAATCATTTGGAACTGGATGGAATGTTACATACACCCATAACACTCGCTGAGAATACAATAACTGACTGTGATACCACCATCTACATCTGATTGCAAAGATCAGATAAACTTGGGACCATCACTTTTTGAATATTAACATGCTTCCTCTTTTTGAAAGCTGACCTGTAGTCTAACCCAAGGCTTAAGTGGAATATCATCTACCTGTGGCTGACATCTGGTAGTAGATAGTTAACAAATGTCTATGGTTGATATTCTGTTTTGGATGTTGAATTTAGCAAAATTGTTAATTTAACAAAATGCTTAAGTTTAGTGACTTAGTGACATGAAGCCTTGTACAGGGGTTAGACAATGAAACTGAAACACCTGTCATTTTAGTGTGGGAGGTTTCATGGCTAAATTGGACCAGCC
>JAOVVH010000058.1:10205862-10219382 GCA_028566435.1 Scorpiodoras heckelii | reverse complement strand
CACCGTTCACTGCATTCTTTAACTTGGTGTTTGTTTCTTTCATAGTCAGAAAGTCCACTGCATATTTTACAGATTCAAAAATATAAACCTGCACTTTGAATTAGAGCCGCTGCTTTTGTTACACCATCTGACCAATTGGATTTAAGAATTTAATAGCAGTGTGGTAAAAGGACAGATAGTATCTCTTTAAACAGGGACATAGGAAAATCCCTTTCATCATCATTACATTTACATTTATGGCGTAACTTATCCAGAGTAACTTACATTTATCCCATTTATACAACTGAGCAGTTGAGGTTAAGGGCCTTGCTCAGGGGCCCAACAGTGGCAACTTAGCTGTGGTGGGATTTGAACTGATAATCTTCTGGTCAGTAGTCCAATGTCTTAACCACTGAGCTACCACTGTTAGAACAAACATAGTCAGACATCCCACCCTGCAGAAACTCATTTTCAGGGATCTTTTCCATTGCATACATTTCTAGGCATATTTAAAATTGGTTATATCAGTTTCCAAGCCTTATCTTTTCATTTTCTACCACCATTAATCTTTTGTAGAAATGGACTGCCCCTAGACTTCTAGTTTAGACAGAACTGATAAAAAAGACAGTTAAAGTTGCAGAGATGTGTGCTAGACATCACTAGCATGTTAAAGCTCCTAAAAGGATATAAGAAATTCCTCAAGTTGTAGGTATAAAAAGCTCATCAGAGGGCATCCTAAATGGTGTAAGTTTACCTCATCACTGGGCGATCCTGTGTTGTAAGAGCAGTGGAAATTTTCAACCTGGTTTATGCAAATATTTATTAAACATTTCATACTCTTACACATACTGTACACTGAAGAATTCACATCAGTCTCTATAACGTGGTATAATATAATTTCTTGTCAGTTTTTTTGGTTACTCTATTCATATATCAGGGTCACAGGATTTTTCCTTACTACGTCCAGTGAAGCTCTTCCTTCTCCTCCCCAACTCATCCCTTTGAATGTGGAGCTACTGCTTCATTTACAGCCCTTGTAAAGCCTTTCAGCATTACATTTTTGAGTTGAAAGGACAAGAAGCGCTTTGTATGTGTGAAACAAGCACAAGACACAAGCTGTGATTAGAGATAAATAAGAAGAAAATCAGAAAAATTTCCCCTTGATTATTTAGAGCACTCTTAAAAGCTCTAATTTCCCTTTTGGGAAGATGAGAGACAGCCTTAGATACAAGAGACTTTAATCTCGTGCTGGGAAACATGACATAACAGAACAATTACGTTTCAAAGGGCAGTTAATTCAACAGGATTGCGCTGACGTGGGGGTGGCACGGTGGTGTAGTGGTTAACACTGTCGCTTCACAGCAAGATGATCCGGGTTCGATTCCCAGTACCAGCCGTTCTGTGTGGAGTTTGCATGTTCTCCCCGTGCTTGTGAGGGTTTCCTCCGGGTACTCCGGTTTCCTCCCACAGTCCAAAGACATGCATGTTAGGTTGATCGGTCACTCTAGATTGCCCGTAGGTGTGAATGTGTGTGTGAGTGTGTGCTGGCAATGCGATGGACTGGCAACCTGTCCTTGGTGTACCCCGCCTTCGCCCGATGACGCTGGGATTGGCTCCAGCCCCCCCGTGACCCCAACTAGCGGGATAAAGCAGAAGATAATGAATGCGCTGACATAAATAACAACATGAAATCATTAAAGGGACCTGATGTGGGATACTGAGGGTTTTTTACTGCGTATATGGCATTTAAAGCATTGTGGTTTAATTTGTTAAGATCCAAAATAATGAGCAATAATTTCTATGTGCATTAGTGTATATAATGTAATGTTTACGGAGCTCAATAACTCTCAGATTCCTTATATATTCTAATGCCCAGGTAAATTTCATGCTGATATGGTGGGCACATTGCTGGTGATTTAACTACATATGTTATTCCAAAGTAATTGTATTAGGGTGAAACAATATGTAAGTGAGCTTGTTGTTTGGGCAAAATTTTCCAAGTAGTCCAGAAAAGTAAAGTGAACTCAAAACTCAAGTACCACACAGACTATAAACTGTATGAAACTGTTTTTATATGAAACTGTACAAAATACAATAATAATAAATGGATATTACTGTACATTTACATTATACATAATGTTATCAAGGTAAATGTGAAAGCATCTGTACAAATACAGTTGTATATAAATACACTACATAAATATGTCATCAGCTTTACCAAGTTAATATTAAGTTCATTTTTATTAATTCATTTTGGGGTTTTTTGAAAGTTTTTATTTTACTAAGGTTTAATTTAGATAAGCATTCTCATTAGTAAGTCTTGGCAATATTGGGATAATTTTCATAATGGAAATATAATGCCTGTTCTCCAGACCAAGTCATTTGCATACTCAGTCTCTGTTCCCTAAGAGAATTTCAGCTTCAGTAAATCACCTTGTGGGTGCAAGGTTAATCCTATTGAATTGTCTCTGCCCTGTATTCTGCACTGTTAAGTAGTTTTAGTAAATATTTATTAAGCCAGTCATGCAAAACACATATGTAGGTGCTATATTGTCCACGTTAAAGATGCAATCCTACAAAATTAGTCCACTATTATTTAATCAGTTTGCTTTTTTGCAGGTGTAATCAAGATTGCATGTGATAGTATTACACATGCAAATCTTAAAATCTAAATAGTGATTTCAGGTGAACAGTTCAAAATGCTAATTTCCCCTCAAACCTTATAAATTATCTACTATTCAGTGTACTCATTAATACTGGTCAACATTTCACCACACTGGCTTCCAGTAAACTGAGAGTGCATGTAAGACTGACTTTAGTAAGTAAACTTCAACACATAACACTGACTTCAGCAATGAAGAGGAAAATGTGAGTCACTGCTCTCTGTAAAGTTCAGTGTAATCATCTGTAACAGGTGGAAACATTCTGTGTTCCTCTTGCTTAATTTAATTTATTTGCTGTAGCTGAGGACTTTAAATATGCATTAGCAAAATAGTAGATTTTGGCATCATTGTGATCGGTTTGTTCTGTCTTTAAGCAGGTTTTGCATTGTTATCTTGCATAGTCTTGTTTTAAATAGCTTGAGCTTAAAGTTCAAGTAAGTTGAAATGTTTAAATCATAGATTCAATCTATGAGATCTGAAAGTGACCTATAATGATATAGGAAAAAAAATCTACTTAGGAAATATTATGTCTGATCAAGTAGATGCTTTTAGTTTCTTTGTTTTATGCTACTAGTTGCATTTTTGTGGCCTAGCCCTTTTGCATGATAGGCAACATGTAAGATGGGAGAACTGGTTGGAATATGTATGGATTGTCAGCGTTGTCATTGCCTTCTGAAGGTCTTAAAATACATATTGCTCATTTATGTTAGAAGTCAGAGTTGAAAAAATGAATTTTGTTGGAGGAGTATGTTTTAAAGGTGTCAGGGACTGTCAAATGAAATCAGAGGAGAATTTCTGCATTGCAGCCACATCCTATTTCTTTTATTCTCTCTTTCTCTAGTGGTCATACTAATTCACATCTGGACAGGAAAATGGTGGCTACCTGTCTTCTTAGTGATATCATAGTCATGATAAATGTTTTTTTCTCTTTACTGACAGCTCTGTGAAGTTTCACAGTTCACCCAGGGCTCCCATATGATTTCACTCAATATTACTGACATTCTTATATAATGAACTTTCTCAAGGGAGTTCGGATACTACAAAAGATGTTATACTTATACTTGTAGGTATTATCCCTACAGCAGTCAAGCATGGGGCGCACTCTAAAAATCTATCAGTTAGTATGTGCACACCATTATTTTAAAAATATTAAAACTCAAATATTTCTCAGAGCCTCTTACTCCTGCATGCCTTAATACAATATACTCCTTCAATTGTGACTTCAGCTAATATTCTACTCACCTCTCCCACATGCTTTTATCCATTCTTTAAGATTACTGTTTTATGGTTTAGTAGACCTATTAAATAGTTAAATCACATTAACTGGCAAAACTGTACATGGGAAATATAACGATTGCACCTGGTTCACCACCGCTAAACCATATGTTCCCCATCACATACTTGCAGTGCTCTCCAGAGCTAGCCCTGAGCCAATTCCACTCAGATCACATGTATGCAGGGTCCTTGGTGGAACATCCATTTTCTGACAAGCACAAATTTTCTGGAAGAAGGATTGAAGTGACTAGGTAATTTGTGTGCCGCTGTTCCTGATTTGAAACAGTGTGTTAGACCAGATTGGTGATAGACAGTACAATATTTGATCTCAGTCCAAGTGTGCAAGCCTTAGTGATTTATATCAGAAAGCACAGGCTGGCAATCATTAGTTTGCCCATGTTTGGCTCCAAGCCCAGATTGTTGCATTAGTCTGCTAATGCACAGTGTCTTTAGAACAGCTGGACGGGAGAAAGTATCTGGTTTGTCCATGAGAAAGTGAGAGTTTTGTACACAGTTGCTCACTGTACTGGAGACAGTCCCTGGATTCAGTGGTTTTGGATTATAATGCATTCTTTCAAATCTTGTTTTCAAGTCTTCTTTTAAAAAGGGAGAATGCAGATGTTCTTTGGCTCTACTATCTATAATACACTGAAGTACCAGAAAAACTATGCAAAATACATAGCACTACCACCTATAAACATCATTGTTTGCATCCACCAGTGAGTATATAAAGCAATAGACATCTATGGAAGCTTATAGAGCTGTTTCCGCCATAAGAATGGCAGGTTATCATGATTCTGTGATTTTCAACACGGTTTAATAGTTGGAGCTCGTGAGATGGGTCATAGCATTTCATAGGTAGAAGCAAAGTTTGGATTTTCACATATGAGCATTTCAAGGGTGTACCATGACTACAAGAGTTCCAGGCAACATCTCAAACTTACGAAAGCAGTGTGGCTATAAAAAGACTCTGGGTGAACGTGACCAGCGTCGGCTGAATTGTTTCATGTGATAGGTGTGTAACAACGTATGTTACACACCTACCAATGCTGGGGCCTCATCAAACATCAGCTTGAGGACTGTGCAGCGTTCCCTCCAAGATCCTGTGGGGGGCCTACCAAGTAATAACTGGTATACCAGTTTTTACAGGTTTAATGAATAATGCTATTAAAACCTGTTCTTAATGTAGTTATCAAAATCATTAAATGTCCCTTCTTCATACTTCACTTCCCACAATACTGCACTGTCACTGATTACTTCCACAAACTCAATTTTCCAGAATCCACAACCAGGTAATGAACTGCAGACTTTACCATGACTGATCACATGGAACATCCAACATAAATTTATTCTTGCGCTAGTGACATTTTAGTGCCGTGTTTATAGGGTAGCTTTTCCAATTTGAACTCTGTTTGTTCGATTACTTTAAATATTGCTTTGCGTCATTGCTTTTGCTCATTGTGTTGCTTTTTGCTTGCCTGGATTCAATATAGGATTTGCCCTTTTTTACTAAATTTGTTTCTCTAAATCCCTGCACTTAGATCCAAAACCTGTGCAAGATTCATGAAAATAATATTTCACCCACTGATGCCATGTGCAGGTCTTTATGTGTTTGAAAAGAATTTTGCTTATGTAAAAGTTAAATAGTTAATAATAAACAGTGATTTCTGTTTGTGTTTGTGTATAATATGAGATAATGGGACAATAAATTAAATGATTAGATTATTTGTGTCGTTTTTCATCCTCACGTTGTTGTCCCCTGCCTTTATTTTCATTCACACTGCAGCTGGGCCTTGTCTACTCTCTGTGCAGGACCTCAGACAGTCCATTCCTGAATTCTGAGGCAACTACACAGGTGGCTGGCTCCAAAGACCTCTGGGATACTGGAGGCCCTAGCCAAGACACAAGCATTCAGCTTCACACATATGCACAAGTCCATATAATCCCATACACAGTTTTCCATCCTTAGATCAGCTCCACTTTCTTATTCTCACACAGGATAGTTACATTCCTCTTAAGATAAGTGTTTTTTACAAACACAAATGGTGTGGATTGAAATGCTTGTGTAGATATAAAAAGCTTCAGTTGGATTGGTCTTTAGCTTGCTCAGCCTTGTCAGCAGTCTGCAGCACATGGTTTTGCATGTGTGGTGGACTAATTATGGCCAGGTCTAAACATAATAAGAGCAGCATAAACACCAGTTCACAGTGTAGAGGATTGATGGCCTGGAGAAGAAAAGAATTCAGCCTCAAAGGCCAAGCAAAAAGCCAGTGCAGTGCTGAAAAATGAACATTGTCTACTCTGCCCTCCTTCACCACTGTACTTTTCAAAAATGTTTCACTGCCTTGACTATATTCAGTTATAGGACTTTAATTTCCATATTTTAAAACTAAATAGTTTAAAATGTTATGATTTTTTAATCTTATTTTAGCCTGAAGTTTAAAAAAATATCAAAAATCAAACCCAGCCTTTTATAAAGTAGTCATCTGTGAATAGTTTGAGTAGACCAGTGAGTGTTCATTCACATGTTTATTTGATCCTGCAAAGATTTTGAAGTACTCTGGAGCAAATGCCACCTTAAATGGAATTCCCCATGGCCTTGTCCTGTGAGGATGTTGACGTAAAAGTATCAGGTCCAAGAAAAAACAGAAGCAGTGCCGAAAAAGGGTCTCATCTTCACTATCTTTTCATAGGTACATATGCATTTAAAAAATGAGGAAGTACTGGCGCAGTGGTCTAAGTGCTACACAATTCTCAGAAGGAAGACATTACCCACATGTTGTCTGCCATCCTCCCCTTTCTCCTCATTTTTCCTGTTTAGACTCAAGACTTCCTAAATGAGAGATATCCGTTACTGAATGAACAATCTGACCCATGACTGTTACTCTTCTCCCTTTGCCTGTCCTTTACCCTGTAAATAGTTCATTGGGAATAAACAACATGTATAAGGAAAAAGTCCGGGGGATGTTTGGTACATCTGTGTGAGAGAACACCCCCCCACCCCTCCGCACCCCCCACCAGACTGCACTGTATTTGGATTGTCACGTTTCCCAAATAGCAAAGATATTTTATGGCAAAAAATCAGTCATAGTCTAAATAAAAAGAGTGGCTGTGAGAGGAGCATGAAACCAACTTCAGTCCCCCAACTGCTAGTTTCCTCTAAAAATACTGCATGCAGATGTGAAACGTTTTTCTACTCAGTGTGATCCTATGGTGTTATGCTTATGAACTTGTCTTCATGTGGAGGATCCATATAAATATGGCCATACATCAAAGGCTTTGCACACAGGTACAAAATTTCCAGATTAAAGAAACCATTTATTGGGAAGCTTAGCCAGGCATTTCTTCTTTTCTGTAATAGATTTCAGTTTGGTGGTGTTGCAGTGATGCTTCAGTCTAAGGGGACATGTGGAGGCAAACCAGGAAATTCCAGGAAAATAACCCCACACCCCCCAAAGCATAACAGATCCACAGTATTTTCCTTTAATTTATCAGCCATTTGTATATATATACAGTATATATCTGAATTAGAAGCAAGACCAGGATGAATCACATTTGTCACATCCAGCCATTTCTAATAATCATTTGCATCATGTCCTTGTAGAGATATGGGAACCAGCTGGCTGCTGAGCCTCAGACTGAATCTCAACTGACAGGACTTTCTAAGGATCTACACTAACACATTGACCCATGGGCTCCAGGCCCAAAAAATGTTTCTATATATGTTTGATGTTCAATGGAAAAGGTCAGCTTTTAGAGGGTATTTCCCATAATGTTATGTTCTGAAGTTTTTCCTAATGTTGCCCATGAGAGATCAAGTACTCAAAGTAGATTTCGATTCATACAGTATGTTTTATACCTAACACTGTAATTCAAAGTTTTCTCTTTAAAACCAAATAACTGTAGTTCATATGGTCTGTTGGGGAAAAACATACAAACATGAAACAGCTGTAGTTCCAAATGTCTCCTGTCAAAATGTATAGTATTAGTCAGCTCCTGATATGGATATCCTGATTGTTTTAAACCGCTGTGGAAACTGTGATGACCTACAGAAGGTTGAACGTGACTGTATATGGGTTTTTGTGTGCGTCTGAGCCTCTGCTTGTCAGTTAACATGGGCACTGACATTCTCTTCACACATACATGCAGCTCTGGACTTCTTCACACTCCATTTCTCCTTCTTCTTCTATTGCTGTCTTGCTTTTTGTCTCTGCAGCTCTGTGTTTATTGGCACCCAGTGGGGCTCTGAACAAACCGAAGCAGTAGTTTACCATTTAAAGACAAAGATGAGGAGCTGGACAGCTCTCAGGGCATTCTCCGAGCCAAATCTCATTATAGGCAAATGAGCACAGGATGGCTGCCTGTTCAGTTGTTTGTGGTACTTGTAGCTTCTGTGTGTGTGCCAAATCCTGGATATTTTCTAACCCAAATTACAGTTCCAATCAATAATCTAATGGTTGGAACTTTTTATTTATAGCCAATTTACTGTAGGCAATAAAAAAGAAGTACTTTATTTGTATCTGTTAATATTGTCATGACTTTTCTTACATTGAATGACATTATTACTTCTTGTTTGCTTCACATGACTCCTGGCTTGCAGTCATTGCCGTGTCTGCTAAGACAGGAGCAAGTTCATTATCTGAAGAATGTAAAGGCCACTTTAGGGTTAAGCAAATGTCAGACTAATGGAGACTTTTAGATAAGAATGTCACATTTCTTTTGTTCTTTTATAAACAGTTCTTGTAAACATTTAAATTCCATAATGCTTCCCATAATTGCCAGTTGCTTACTGATCATGTAGGCATGGTCGAAGGTTTTTTTTAATAAGTGTGGCCCATTACCCCCTCATAGAGAGATTAACTGTCTGTATTTGTAGTCTATTTTCCACTCTTTTAGTTGCCACTGGTTCCTATCCCAGGTCCTGGAGTGCCTCCTGTCTGGCACATTTAAGTGTTTTCCTTGTTCCTAAACACTTACTTTAACTTCAGAAAGGCTGTTATTAGCTGGTTAGCTGAATCTAGTGTGTTGGGAGCAGACAGATGATTATCTGTGCCAGGGTTGGAGACCTGTAGCTCAGTCTTTCAACCCTCCTTCCAAAAGTGTTGAAATTAGTTTCATAATTCTCATGAAGACTGAAAGCTGGCGTGATCACACTGGGCCATGTGTAAAGTTGAAATAGCAAGTAGTAAGGAGTTAATATAAAAATTGTGCGTATCAGCATGTAGATCTCATTGAGAAATAAACACATGTACTTACAGAACTTGAGAACTGCTCGAACAGTTAGACACTATTTGCATATAGGCTGTGGAGTTCTAACCTAAAACGTAAACCTTTTTTTCTTTGCGTGACAGCAACTCGAGCTGGATTAAGCCCATCGCCGCCGTCTAACCATTGTTATAACCACTACAGGATACCATTTGTGTATTGGACAGTGTAGTAGTGGGGTCCAAAAGTCAGACAGCACTATAGGAAATGCTTCTATTTTGCATTCTTGTCTAATTAATACAACACTTTCATCGTTATAAATGATATTACTGACGGCAACTGGAGTAAAAAGTAGAATCTTTGAAATATGTATATGAATTTCAGAGTTTCTTAGTATTTGGTGTGACCCCTTTTTGCTTTAATGACCATATGCACTCAAGCTGGCATGGACTCCACAAATCTTATGATCCATTTTAGATCAAATCCATCGGAGTGTCATCTGAACCCATGCTTCAGTAGAATGAACATGCACGTTCTTTGTTTTAATTATTTCACAATTCTCAAAACTTCTGTTTATTTCTAATTTTAAATGGCCGTTAAGAATTGTGTTTTCGTATGTAGTTATTTTCCTGTCTGTTATAATTCTTGTAATTTTCCTTTTTTTTATTATTAGGCAATTATGAGACTGTGAGGCGTCATAGTCTCACCTGACAGTTCCACCCCACACCAATAGAGCTCCCCATCAACCCAAAACTAGACAACTTTCATTTCTTCCCCATTTACAGACTGCACATATACTCCCCTTTTTAATAGCTCAGTGCAAAGTCTTGCTTCCTTCCGATTGCATTTCTGGGTCTTTATATACTTCATATATAAAATCCACACTTGGATATTACCTCTCTCAGACTGTGCAGTCAGTTATAGAAAACTGACAGATTCCTTATTCAAAGCGGATTGAAAAGCAAATTCTTTGCAGTTATAAATTAGTTCAGTGTGTATTTAACATCCATTATTTCTTATAAAAATGAGACACAGACTGCTGACTACTGACTAATGTCTTAAAAGTACAAGCTTAGAAATTTTGGAGTGATTCTTTAGTTTGTAAGCCTCCAAAGAGAACACATATAGAAAACTAGATCTGTTAACTATCTGAAACCTCTGAAAACCCTTTGCTAATAGCATGTACATATCTGTGGTTTAGTGGATATAATCTTCACAGATTGTTCTAGATTGTTGTGTTTGATGTTTTACTTGGATAGACGCAGTAAGATGCCAGCATGTCTGTCAGCATTTCATCACCTCAATGCACACTACCTGCTCTACTTGCATGACTCCCTCCCCACACAGCACTAACACCTTGTGCGAATAACATAATTAAAAACAGCATACATGAAATACATTTACAGTCCAGATGCTAAAGACTTTAGTAGGCTTCTCTCTTTTTTCTTGCTGTCTCTCTTTCTCTCTCCGTCTCATTTTTTTCCCCTTCAGTTTCCCACGCCAGTGCTGTGGTGCTCTGGGACGGCATGTGTATCTGGGTGGGGGTGTAAGGAACATACAGGCCAGATTTGGGGTTTTAGAGCAGCTCCTATGACTAATAGAATCTGGGACTAAGTCACACAACACTACCGCTTGGATCTCTGCCCTGGAACAAACTACTGCTCTCACACATGTGTGGCAGGAAGACCTGGAATTTGCATGGATCCCGTGGAATAGAGTGTTCTTCACATTGCTGGAATGCACAATGACGTGTTACATCTGTTGCCCTGGGATGAAGTGTACATAGGGAGACTCACTAGAGGTTGAATAATTTGAGCTTAATTAAGTCAAGTCAAGTTTCATTATTGTGCAGAATGAATGAAACTCTGTTTAACACTGGTCAGTGACATGCTGCTGTGCATTTACCGTATTACTCAATGAAAACATAGTGAGCATCAGCGATGCTTTAATTTTTATACACAATTTATAGTAATACATACATTACTCAAAATTAACTATGTTATTAATCAATTAATTAATCAATTAATTAATGTTTACAAATATGTTATCAAAAATGCACATTAACTAAAACTAGATTGTACATAAAAATAGATTTAGAAAACAAATTAAAAAAAATTTTGCCATCCACATCCACAATTTCTGTTAACAGTTGACTTTTTTGTGGAACCAAGTACAACGGTACCAGCAATGTAAAAAAATACACAGAATGGTATGAAGAACAAGGCTTGGGCCGATTTCATTCTAGCTAAGGCTACAGACTCATGCAGTGTGTCAGTGACAGTCATGTCAGGTGATTACACTGAGTAAAAGTGCCCCTTAGATTTCATTACATTTAGGCTGATATTTTCAGGCCGTTGTTCAGTGATTGTGAAGTCACACATGAAATACAGTTACAGATGGATTGAACATGAACGGTGTAGTTTGGTAGATTGACTAAGTGCACGTTGTCTAATTAAAGTACAAATTACACAAAGGTGCCAATGACAGAACTCAAGTTTAGATTTTTTTTTTCACAAAAGGGTTAAATTTTTTTCTGTTTTTGTGTTTGTTAATCTGGGAAACATGAATGAATCCAGTAGCGCATTAATGGTAACGAAACACTTTTCAGACTTAGAAACCACAAATGCAGTGGCCTTGTGACATGATGCAAAAAAAGTATATTGTCTGGATAGTAATGCCTACACTGATATGCTCACCAGATGGTTTGCTACTATTACTGTGTGTTATTTCCATTTCTTACTATTACCATTATCCTCCTCCTCTACACCCCAGGTTCCTTCCTGAGACCTGCCCTGCTGCTTTTTCTTTATTTTCAGTAGACAAATTCCAGGTGAGCTATGTAATGGAAGAAGAGTTGAGAAAATGCTGCTTTCTGGTAGCATACAGTGAATAGGGTGACCTAACCAAACTGGATGTAAGTAAATGCAAGACAAAACAGTTAATGAGATGAACACGTAATGAGGAAAAAAGGGGAAAGTGGTTGAAAGAAGCCAGAGGAGGTCACCGGGGTGAGATGGTGAAAACCAGGAGATTTATGTGAAGTGGAAAGAACAGCAGGAGACTGAAAGAGAGTGAGAGGAACAGGAAATGGCCTGTGATTGTTTTGCTCATTTCTACGAATTTGAGAGTGCTGAGAGTTTAACCTTTCCGTGATGATATATGCTGTATACTTACAGCCGGTATATATACAGCCTTTCACCAGCTGGGACTTGATTAATCACCTCATCACACACCCTCTTTATGCATTTTGTTTGCATTTTCCAGAGGGATTAAGTGCCATACAGTAGTCTACACCCTTCCGTTGTTTTTGTGATTAGGTTGGGCTGTTTTTTTGCTTCCCTGCTGATTCTATAGGGAATAGACGGTCCTTCATCCATGTGTAGCTTTCGTCATGCTCTTTCTCCCCACATCCTCTCTGTGCATGTTGTCTTTCGTTTGGGTTAAGTTCATGCCTCGCTGTTTTGTGTTTCAGATGGATATCTGCAGCAGTAAGAACTCATTAGTAAAGTACAGAAATTGAAAAAGACGTTTAATCTCTTTCTGTTTGTCTCATTTGAAATGTTTGACATTTGTATTTAAATGAACTTGGCTTGTCAGATCCACACACATACACATACACACCACACGTTTGTATTGCTGTACTTGTGAAGACTTTCCATTAGCATAATTATTACTGCAGCTAATTAATGCTAACCCTGACCCAAACATAACCCTAACCTTAACCTCAGTAATGAAAAGGCAACTTTTTGGCTCTTTTAATTTTGTTAAAATCTCAACAACAAAACCCCACGTTTATTGTGCAAAATGTCCCCACAAGATTAAGGTATCAGATATTCCCATCCTTGTGGGAACATTTGGTATAAAACAATGGTCATTCACCTACACACACTTACACACACACTCACACACACACACTCACACACACACACACACAAACACACACACATACACACACACACACACACTCACAGACACACACACAGTCACTCCTCATGTCAGATTTCAGATCCAGACATATCTGTAATAGGTCTGAGACCTTTTCATCTGAGAATGTGCATGTGCTGTACAGGTTGCCAAGAATTTGAAGCTGGATTACGCACTACAGCTCTACCGGATTTCTATATCCTCCAGTTCAATATATGCCAAAAATGTACAGCCAATTCACACATTATTTCACAGTGACATAGTATATATGTACAACAAATATTTGCTGTATAAATTAATTGAGAATGGCTGGCATACAGACAAATGAGACAATTGTCATGTACACTAATTAGGCATAACCGTATGACCACCTCCTTTTCTCTACACTCATTGTTCTTTTTCTCAGTTCCACTTACCATATAGCTGCACTTTGTTGTTCTACAATTACAGACTGTAGTCCATCTGTTTCTCTAC
>JAOVVH010000058.1:10189633-10205762 GCA_028566435.1 Scorpiodoras heckelii | reverse complement strand
ACTCCAGCAGCACTGCTGTGTCTGATCCACTCACACCAGTACAACACACACTAACACACCATCACCACATCAGTGTAACTACAGTGCTGAGAATGATCCACCACCCAAATAGTACCTGATCTGTCCTGGTACTGTGGGGGTCCTGACCATTAGAGAACAGAGTAAAGGGGACTAACAAAGTATGTAGAGAAACAGTGCAGCTATATGATAAGTGAACGTGAAAAAATGGACAATGAGTGTAGAGAAAAGGAGGTGGACATAAGTTTATGCCTGATTGGTGTATGCAAGTGTGGCCAAAAGAGCTATGGTTAATGTCACATGACAAATCTTTTCAATCTTTTTGTAGAATCCATTTTTGACACTTGATTCCAAGAGCACATTGAATGTGTGAGGAATGTGTCTGTTTATGTTTATGGTTTTATAGTGTGAGCATACTGGGTCTGCATGTTTTTTATTTGTCTGATATTGGCTGTGTGTTGAAGTTGATTTGTTGTGCTGTTGATCATGTAGAGGGTATGGTTCAATTTGTGCTTGTTTAAAATGACAGAATGGTAGCAAAAGAAAATAAAATTTATAACTCACATATTAAAAGAATAACACTATTCATACTTCGTTTGTTGGCATCAGCTTCCATTTGTCTTTCGCTCCTTACTTTTTCTTGTCACATGCTTCTTTCACACTCTGTGTTGTGACTAACTTGGGAGCAATCATAAAGCCTCTTTGCACTACCTCTGTTGTTTTCTCTGCCTCCTTTCCTTGAATGAGGGTTTGAAGTCTATTGCATCAGATAGTGTTGAAAGTAGCCCGCATAAGTCTCCCACAAAGAAAGTAGGAAGAACCACAGGATGGAACGAACACTGAGGGCCTGAACATGAGTGACACAATAGCAAGATTCCCCTTTTTAATACAGCTAATATCACTGGTGGACTTGCACATAAATTGAAGTTAAAATATAAGGATAACATATCCCACCCCATACTCTTCAAAAATAGGCCATGCAAGATTTAGTACTTTTTTTATTATTAATAGTTTAACATGCAGTTTGCCCCTTTTGTTATGTGATAATCTGTAAAAAGCAACAGCGCAATTAGCTATTTGTTTATTTATCTATTTATTTTGTTATTCACTTTCATATCTATATAGATTCCCTCTGTCAACCGTACACACTCAGGAAGTGAATGTGTGTTTACTTGGAGAGAGAGAGAGAGAGAATATGGTGTGTGCGTGAGGGGACGTGTGTACAGTTCTAAGTGCATCCTGGTATAGAGGAATGTGAACTATCTCTGTCTCTTTGCATGGTTTACTGAGGTTCACACACTGACATCAGAGCAGATATCACTGCCAGATATTAAAGGCGTGGGGAGACTTTTGATCCATGTGAGATATAATGTTTCATGGTGATCCAACAAGCTGATGTTTGGGGCATTTGCAGTTATGTCCAGTTCATTTGGTACATCCTGTGAATCATACAAGCAGAAGGTATCATGATCTAGTGGCAAAGCCCATATAAACAGTTTGTTAGGTGTGGCAGAGATTTGGAACTACAAAGAATCAGGGCCTTGTGTTTGGGCTTCATTTCTCTCTAGATGCTTTTGTACTAATAAGCATTATGCATGTCAGCATCTATGAGCAAGGACAGTCATAACATCCCTGGCTTTGAAGGCGCTCCAGGTCTCCGTTTGTGATGATTCACACCACTACCTACTGGAACTTAGTGTTCCTACTGCAATCGTGAAAAACCTCAAATCCTGTGGTTGGTATGTACAAATGGTGAAGTGTCAGTGGTTTAGCAGAATACCTGTCTCAGTGCCTGACATGGCAGTTTTATAGTGGCTACCTGTCAAAACCAACATCCACAGCACTCCCCCATGGAGCTGTGTTTATTAAACCACAGTCTTTTTTTTTAAACACATAGCAAATTGTGGTGTTTAGTCATGCCAAGTATTCCATAAGCGGCCAATGCCACTGACTAGAGTGAATATAAATGTGTTTAAGAAGCAGTTAGCTGTTTAAATCTCTAAATGATCACCAGATGTTTTCACAAATGCGTACATGCTATGTATTGTCTCGATTTGTTGTTTCATAAATCCTACCCAAAATATCCATCCCACAGTGGATTTACTTTCATGTAAGGCACTCACTATAGCCCACTGCAAAATGGGTAACAATTTAAGCATAAGAACGTTTCCAGGTCACCAAGTATGATGAAGTGATTGTAATATATTAAACTGCTTTTCCTTGGGAAAACATCTAGTTTTACATCTATTTATGGTTGTTTCGGTAGATTTGTTGCAACTTTTGCCCTATGGGGAACAGCTTCTGTTGTTCTGGACATTATCCAGACCTCCTGGTCAGAACCCCTAGAGTGGCAAAATACTGTTCTCCCAGGATCCTGTTATTCATCAGTCCAAATGATTTATAATATTTTTACACTTTAATGCTGAAAAATTACTTCAGAATTAAAGTGTACAATTATTGATGTACTCTGTTTACACCCTAGCTCTTTGAATTACTTGCAGTTGTGAGCTACTGTGGCTTAGATCTAATGTAAGGTCTTACTGATTCTCACACTATATTTTCAGAATCGGGTGTTTTCTGGCATTTACTGTATGACCCTATATGTCTACACTGTTTCCCGTGATTCTTATTCAATGATTTGAGTGAACCCTCAATGCAAAATAAGGAGGCAGTTTCACGTAAGTGGTGAAAAAGTATTGGGAGGTCAGAGATTTCATGCCATATGTATAGTGCAAAAGTTAAATGCACTGCAGTGGGTGATAAAGATGTATATAAATGACATGAATATATCACTGAACAGTGCACAAAATGCATTAAGGAATAAAAGCAAAAAAGAGCATGATATACAAGGATAGCAATAAAGTAAAAGCTATGAGTTCTATGGGTATTAGATGTTAACCAAGGTTTATTTGTGATATTTTTGTTGTCAGAAGAAATGTTTGCTGCCCCCAGAGCACCCCGGGCCTTTCATCACACAGCATTTTTTCCCTTGGTCATGACTACACCTCTAATCTTTTTATATGTGCCCATATTCTGGCAGGAGCAGATGCAGACTGTGTTTCAAGTGTGTATTTGAGATAGCAGCTCTGGCTATCAGTGCAGATGTCAGTGAAGTGGGCTATTTCAGCTTCATCACAATGCAAGTCTCAACACATAGTTTTCACTACAGACCTATGTACACTAAAAATCCTTTAAATGTCTTGTAAAAATCTGCTTTCTGCACATCTTCAATCTCTTCTGTTCCACTGTGACACAGGTTCTACGTTAAATGTCATCACACAAGAGTTGTATTTGAATAATCACTGGGATTAACAAATACCTGCAATTAACATACATCACAAGTAAGACACAGGCTGTGTCCCAAATTGAATGCAACCATTCTAAACAGTATTTTACTCACCTGTAAGACATAGGGAGCAACACTGTGGGATGGTATGTAGCATTGCTGTCTCACAGCTCCCTGGTCCCTGGTTCAGTCCTGACCTCAGGTTACAATCTGAGTGGAGTTTTTGTATGTTTTCCAAGTATCCATGTGGATTCCTCTGGGTTCTCTGGTTTCCTCCCACCTCCTATACACTTACTGCAATGTTAGTGTGTCAGTGTGTGTGAATATGTGTACATGATGCTCTGCAAGGCACTGACATCCCACCAATGATGTATTCTTGCCTCATGGACAGTGTTCCTGGGATTTGGTTTCAGATACAGTGTAACTTTTTGATACAGTGCAACTCAAATGACAAGTGAAAAAAAAAGTGAGAAATGTGAAAGTGGCAAATAAATGGTTTCAGGTGATTATTTCATCTGTTCCTGAATGATAAAACTCTCCTTACGTACTGGGCTAATTTTGAACTCTCCCTACTATTAATGTATAACAGAAGTAATTTCTCTCAGGACAGCAACAAGAACACACACGGGTCAGTAAAGTGCAACAGTTTACAGCACACCAGTTTCAAAAGCCTTTGTTCATGTTAAAATACTTTTCCTTTCATTGCGCATAATGTTATCTAGCATCTTACCATAGCAAGATAACATTTGATTGGCATATGACTAAGTTGACTGTTGTTGATTAGCTAGAGCATAAACTGGCCAATCTGAAATTTTATAAATATATATTTATGAAATATTTTATTTATGCATTTAAAGACCCACCTTTGATTAGAAGTTAGAAATAGCAACTTTCCAGTGTGGTACAGTCTAAAAGCCACCAGATGGCCACACAGTGCATAAATATTGTATGTGAATATTGCCATCTAGTGCTCACATGTATTATATCAGGATGAAAATATGGTAACAGCAATAAAAACCAAGTACCAACAAGTGACTTAAAAAAGTAATATAGATAATTAAAAAGATAACAGATCATTTACTAAAAAAATTAAGATGATTATGATTATTTAATAAAAATAATAAAAAAAAATTATGATTACACACACACACACACACACACACACACACACACACATATATATATACAGTATATGACTTTTGTGGTGTTGTAACATCCATTTTTTGTAACATTTATTAGCTTTTTACTCTTATTTTTCTACCTACAAGGTGAGTCCTCTCATCCATCACAATTGCCAGCGTTATTTAAAACTGAACTGCCTTTGATTTTAAATTATTTCTAATTTTGTATTCTGAATTTTGTCGTACTTGCTGTGTTCACTGAAATGTCAGAGCTATAAATATTTTAATCTTTGTGTAATGTCTGTCTCAATTACAGGGTCAGCCAGGACTTCTTGGCCCTCAGGGCCCTACAGGGCCTCCAGGACGTCCAGGTGACCTTGGCATGCAAGGTTTTAAGGGAGAGAAGGGTAACTCAGGTGAGCCAGGCTTCACAGGACCGAAAGGGGCTCAGGTGTGTATAACTCTAATCTACTTTAAAATGAAAACTCTTAATTGTGATAACATCAGCATTGGTGATGATGGAATAAAATTGTGTCATCTAGCAAATAAGTTGATCCCATTTCCTCTTATTTGTTTCTGTAGGGAATGATAGGAAGTCCTGGGTTTCCAGGAGCAGATGGTGTTCCAGTAAGTGTCTTCTCTTTGTAGTGAAAGAATTGAATCCATATCATATGGGCTTATGACCAAAATCCACACACATCATGTATCATGGCTGACCCTGCACTCATAACAAGTTGGGATATGCAAAAGAAAAAGAATTTCACTGTGCTGTATGTGTTACAAATAAAGGCTTATTTTTCTTCTTCTTACAGACAATGTGTGTTACATTTTGACCTTCTGACCTCTCATCTATGCAGGGTCATCCAGGGCAACAAGGCCCACGAGGAAAACCTGGTGCTGATGGCTGTAATGGAACCCGGGGAGATCCTGGAATACCAGGGGTGGATGGAATTAGAGGTCCTGCTGGAGAAAAAGTATGTAGAATGTTTCCATTTTAGGCAGAAAGAATTATGTGAGATGTCAACTTTAATAATGTTTAGATGTAATTTATACAGTTCACAACCTTACGGGGCAGTGGTGGGTCTGTGTTACTGATCAGCTTAGTTAAGGCACTAGATTACTAATCAGAAGGCCGTATTTTCAAGCCTCTGCATTGCCAAGCTGCCACTGTTAGGCCATTGAGCAAGGTTAACCCTTAAAACTCTTTTCTCTAGTGGCACCTTATCATGTCTGACCCAAACTTCCTAACAAGCTAAAATATGCATAGAAAATTTTTTTACTGTGCTGTATTGTATATGTGACAAATAAAGGCTTCTTCTTCCATCCTATTCTCTGTCCTTGTCCCTTTCTCTTTTCTCAATTCCTCTGCAGGGTCAGCCAGGCAGGAAGGGTGAGAAAGGGGACTCCCTGGAAATTAGCGTTTACATGGAGAGATTTCGGGTGAGAATGAATCAGAAACAGTTATCTGCAAGAGGCAGTATGATATAGAAATGGATTTACTCAAAAATAGAACTAAGGTTTAGGAACAAAGAGTAGTAGATATGACTTCTGTACATACTGAAATAAATTGATTAGACAAGTTTCTATTAGTTCCGTGGTATCACTATATGCAATAAATAGTTATCACATTCTTTCATTTTAAATTAGGGTGAGCCAGGACTTCCAGGATATCCAGGACCTCAAGTGAGTTCAACATCTTTTCTTTCCTAGACTTATAAAGGTTATGCTCAGAAGTACCATTTTTGTTAAATGCTATGTATTTTTTAACTAAGGGCCCTCCTGGAAACAGAGGGTATCAAGGACGACCAGGTCTCATAGGTGCTAAGGTGAGTGTGTAGTATTAGTTATTTAATTTATATTCTCAGCTACAGATATTGTATTTGCACCATCCATCTCTTATACTCCTCTTCACTATAGGGTGAAAAGGGTTATAGAGGACCTCTAGGACCAAAGGTAGCACACAGACACTGAATTATTCTGACTCACACCTTGTTATAGCTTTTATTGATGTGTTTGAATGGTATTCAGAATCTTGGTCATCTTTATGCAGGGCACTGCAACTGTAATCCATAAAGGAGAAAAAGGACAACAGGTAATATGATTATATCACTGTTGCCAACTAGACTGTAAGGCTAATTCAGTTTGGATGTAGAAGTTGATTGTTTTAACCACTGGAACTGCTATTCTTATTTTTACCACAGGGGGAAGTTGGAGCTCCAGGGCCACCAGGGACTGAAGAGTTCAAAGACCTCCTTCCAGTCAGTCATGTGCCTGAACATAAAATGTTTAGATGACAGTATTTATGTCTTACTGCAAATTTGTGTGGTTTAGTATGTATTTATTAGACATAACTATTAGGTGTAGTCATTTAACAGCAATCAGTTCTTCATCCACAGGGCCAAAAAGGTGAGAAAGGTTTTAAAGGTGAACCAGGAGATTTGGTAAGTTACATCAATGTTTTATTATTAATGAGATCGCATAGATGTTCCGTCATCTAGTAGTTATCACACTGAAACAAAATGCAAGCTGTCACTTAGTGTTCTTAATTATCATCATCATCACATGACCACCAGTCTAACACCTATCCCTGCCTTTGTTTACTGCCTGTATTAGTGTAGCTTTAATTAGTATCTTATTAGTATATTATCTCTAATTTGACATAAATGGCATAAATAAGAAGCTCTTTTCTTAAATATAAAAAAATAAAAAATAAAAATAAACAAATTTAAAATAATAATTTTTAATTTGCTAAGTTTAAGGACTGTTGTTGTGTGCTGGGTCTGTGTGTGTGGGTGTGTGTGTGTGTGTGTGTGTGTGTGTGTGTTCTTAATTTAGTGTAAATATACATTTACAAGAAATTGTGGGATTCCAATATGTATTTATGCACCTGTAATTACATGTTGCAATTAATATCTTTCCATCATTAGTACACTGTGAACCTTTTTAGCTGGCACATTATAGTTGCACAGTTATGTTGAGTGATTGAATGGGCTTTTTGCATGTTAATCAATGTATGGTTATTGGAAATAATTCTTTTTATTAACAATATTCCCAGCCACCATTATTCAGGTGTCTTTTGTGTTTCAGATAACAGCAGTTTCAAAATACAGTAACTAAATAGCTGTAGCTAATAAGTACATTAATATTTTAATATTTGCACTTCACTAGAAAATCTTTAGGTAGTGAACCATTTTACAGTAGTTTGAGTGATATCTAAAAAAAAAATTTTTAATTAAAATGTATAGAATCCTATGTAGCCTATACAATATAATAAAATGTAAATAACAAAACAGGCAAAGATGGACAGATAAAATCACAAGTAGCTACTTATACACCTAATCAAAGAATAAAACTGAGGAACAAATTGAAAGAAAGGACATGAATGAATTAAAGGTATTAAGTATTAATGCTTTAAAGGTACTAATTAAAGGTATTAAGTATTAATAGGTGATCTTGTGCATATAATTTTAGACATATTCACTCAGGCTGTCTGACATGTTTTAAGGTGCTTTGTCAATACTTACATAAAAAAAAAGATATACAGTAGTTTTTAAGTTAAAGCCTGGCTATAACAAGTTACAAAAAGTCCCATTAGCAACATTATATGTATGTGACATCAGACCTCATCAGAATAAAGGACATCTTCTGTAATACTTAGCTAGTTGCAGAACTTGCAATACAAAAACTAATAATTAATGTAGGAATTCCCACTTTTTACACTTCAGTCAAGAAAGATTGCTTATCTTTCCCTGGTATTGTGGAAATGTAGTTAAACAATAATTTTATTAAATCTGAAATGTATGTCTTAATAAATAATAAATGTTCAGTCTTTGGGTTCCTAAAAGTCATTTGTGCTTTTGTAGGGGGTTCATATCGAAGGAGAGAGAGGAGTTCCAGGATTTGCTGGGAACCGGGTATACAGATGTTTTTTACACGTGCTATCAGTTCTTTTTACTAATACTTTCAAAAACATACTTCTGTCTGACTTCTTTCATAACAAGATATATTTCATTATTGCTAATAGGGCAAGCCAGGAAGAGCTGGACATCCAGGAAGAAAGGTATGTTATAGGTCATCAGTTGGGCCTGATGTATCATCATCTGTTACTGTGAAATGCTGCTGATGTTCCTAAATACTTTCTTTCTATTTTTCCCAGGGTGAATCTGGGGATAGAGCTTTTGATGGGCACCCAGGAAGCAAGGTATTTTTTTTATTGTATGGTAACTCTTTCAATGTTATAACACTGTGCATTTATTTCTGGAAACTGGTGATTGTTGGCTGCATATGAACTTCAGTGCCATAAAGGCTGCACAGAATTTATATCCTGAATGTTTGCTAACATGTGACTGCTTCAATAGGGGGAACCAGGAGAGGCAGGAGAGCTAATCTATTCAAAGGGGTATAGTGGAGGTAACAGAGTACATGTTTTTACTCAAAATGTCTATCAAATACTGGTTACAGAGATACATGATTATTATGGGTTCATGATCTCTGTTCTATCCAAATAAACATCTGGATTCGTGGTCAGACACAGTATTTTAACCCTGTGCACATTTTCTTTTGCTGTTCGTTCTGCTCTCTTGTTCCTAAAGTTGGCCCACCAGGTCCTGCAGGAGAACGTGGGCCACCAGGGACTGGTGGTCTCAGAGGACACAAAGGATTCCAGGGTCCCCCTGGGTCAGATGCTCAGACACAACAAACAGGTATTTTGAATTTTTAAGGTCTCTAAGTAAACAACAAAAAGTTAGTATGAGCATTTATTATGACTGTGTGACTCTATAAAAAATTATGTGCCTATCTGTCCACAGAGATATTTCCCCAACTAGGACCAAGGGGGGAAAAGGGGTATAAAGGTGACGCTGGAGAATCTGGTCTTCCAGCCTCAGAGCCAGGCCCTCCAGGCTTTGATGGCCAGCCAGGACCATCTGGGCCAGCCGGACCAAAGAGATCATGTAAAACCTTGTCTCTATATGTAGCATTTTGCACATTTAGTTAATGGATCTAGTTAGTTTAAATAAGCTCTAATTAAAAACCTATTCTAAAATGGAGACATTCTCAGATAGGAACTCAGATATACGTAGATACAGTATATTGAATACAAAGTTGAATCAGTATTAGAAGATTGTTTTGTCAGTCTAATTCTGTTTGGCCACAGGGGGTGTGTCTTTCAGAGGGTCCGAAGGGCTACATGGACGTCCGGGAAATGCTGGAGTGAAAGGACAAAAAGGCAAGACTAGTGACGAGTGATATTAGTCCATAGGTTTCTGTTAAACTGTTCATGAAACAGTACAATAGTGTGAAAAATATATGGTACATTCATCATAAGTTGTATTGCTCACAGCAACAGTAACATTTTTTAGGTGACCATGGTCATTGTGAGTGCACTTTGAGAACCTCCCCTCCTGGACCCCCTGGCCTAGCTGGCAATACTGGTGACCCTGGAATGGTGGGCGAGAGCGGTGTTCAGGGTGATCAAGGAGAGCAGGGACCTAGAGGCCGCACTGGTCTGCATGTTAGTTACCAGCATTACAGTTATGGTTCCCAAGGTAGTCAAAACCTTTAATTACATTATGACCCTTCTGAAACTCTACCTTTTTTTTTCAGGGCTTTCCTGGGCCACAGGGGCTATCTGGAGCTAAAGGCTCTAAAGGAGATAGAATAGAGGTTACAGAGAAAGGTACACTTTTTATTGGAATGGTTTATGATTTTAGTTAACACAGGGGAAAAAGAAAGTAGGGCTAACGTATATGTGTTTGTGCTTCTATTTGTGTATTTAACAGGATCACCTGGAGAACCAGGAGACCCGGGAAAACCAGGTGTACAAGGAAGTCAGGGCAGACCTGGGGCTAATGGAAAAGATGGTGACCCTGGATTTCATGGTGTTCCTGTGAGCTTCTCATTAGCAATAATGTGAACTGACCTGAAAGCACTGTTTTAATTTTAGGTGGTCAGTGAAAGTACTAACAATTACTGATGCCATCATACAACCTGTTTACTTAAGACTGACGGTATATTTCTAAACCTTATGGGTACTATAATTCAGATTTAAGAGTGGCATTGTGTTTGATATGAAATGAAATCTGATATGTGATGTTATTGTACCAAAAAAGGCTTCAACAGTTTAATCAGTGCTCTTTCTTCATTGTAAGAGTAGATTACGCTTGCCTCTATAGAACAACTACAGTCTTTGCTGTGTTGATATGCTGTTTGCAGGGAGAAGGGCCAGTTGGTGAGCCTGGAGAGAAGGGTTACCCAGGCAGGCCAGGTCCAAAAGGGTTCCCAGGACTAGCAGGGGTACCAGGTCCAGTAATGGGAGCACCTAAGGGTGTTAAGGGTATACCTGGTGATCCAGGATTAAAGGGTTATGAAGGAATCCCAGGCCAACCGGGTACTTCAGGTATGTACTGTGCCTTCTATCCTGCCTCTCATTCTTCAATCATTCTCATTCTTTAATCCCAAGTTCTCATTCTCTAATTTGGTGTTCATTGCTTTAGATCTTTCTTTTTTTGTTTCTTTGGGTTCAGTATGCTTAAAGTCATGGGATCTGTACATCATGAAAACACTGTAACAAACTTAAGCATTTAACTTTGCTCTCTGGCAATTTTATTGTGCATGAAAGTTTTCATAAGAAAGGATTCCATGAGGACTTTTCCCCGAAAATTCTAAAAACGGTAATTTAATAATATGGTCTATGCTGCTCACTGTCAGCTTCTGTCTGTCTATCTGTGGTGTTATCTGTTTCTGTCGGTCATCATCTCTTGCTTGCCATTTAAAGGAGACTGTAGTCTACAAGGAGAAGGAGGAGAGTGGATTACAGCAGGTAGCTTGATCGGTGACAAGTCAAATTACTTCTCAAGAACTCTTTTCTGTCTTAGTGCTTCACTGCATTGCAATCACTTTTTGTTCATAGTCACTGTTAATGCTTTGGGCATTATTAACCTTTCTCATTGTTTGATTTTATTCACCCACGAATATTGTTTGTACACACAAATTGTTATGTGCTTTGTTTCACACTTGGTTATGAGTCATATGTGATTTGGGCTTGGCATGACACAGGGGGTTCCCAAACGTTTTGAGCAAATGATCCCTAATGGACATTATGAAGTTTCTGAAACTCTACCCACATTTTTATGACTAATTTATAGTTTAGGACTAGTGGGTCCTTTTGTTGATGTTTGTTCTATCACTCAGTCTCTTCAAGGAACCAGAGGAGCCAGAGGAGCATAGGATAGATGGATAGAGGAATCTGCCCATTTTTATTGCTGAACTCCTGTGCTAGTGCAGCATGTCAGCATAGTGAAAAAGACTAAAATTTCAATTTATATGCTGCTTGTTGGAATATGAATCCCAGTAACCCATTGTTTGGGAACCCCTGCTACGACATATCAATTGTTTTTGCTGCTGTTTGCAAAGAAGGAAATCCAAAAGTCTACTCTTGTGTCTTTGTTGAGGTTATGAAAATATTTCCTTGTCACTGCATATCTTATGGTTTTCGTGTATTCCCCAGGGGATTGTGCAGTTATATCTGGACCTGTAGGAGCGAGAGGACCCCCAGGACCTAGCGGTTTGGAGGGAATGCCAGGTAATATTGTATAATATTATAGTGTACATAATTTAGTGATATGTATGTATATTATAATATTAGTAATATTAATAATTAATAATATTAATCTCCATTTAAACAATACTGGTTATGTCTGTGTGTTCTAGGACTACCTGGTCCAAAAGGATTTGCAGGAGATAGAGGCAAGATAGGAGTTAAAGGACATCAAGGAGACCAGGGCTTCGGAGGCTCACCTGGAAAACCAGGTGACTGTACATACATTTAGACATTTAGTTTGCTGTTGAGAATTTCTATTTACATATAGTAGCTGTCATTTTATGCTGATGGGTTTTTTCAGGTTTTACTGGACCCCGTGGAGACATAGGCAGTCTTGGGCCAAAAGGTCTCAAAGGATCTTCTGGCATCCCAGGTAGACCAGGGCTTGATGGTGATTTTGGACAAAAAGGTCCTAATGGTGACGTTTTCGGAGCATCTTCTGGGTCCTCAGGTGAACCAGGACCACCAGGACAGCAGGGGGAAAAAGGTTCACCTGGAAATCCTGGCCCAAGTGGATACCCAGGTGAGAAATACTCTGTAAGAATGAACTTACCATTTCGATAATAGTGTTTTCTGTGGCCTGCTACATTAAAGCATGGGTTTTATGAACAGGTACTGTATATACAGTGATTTATTTGAACTGTGCTACACTATAGGCATGGAGGGAATGCCTGGGATGATTGGGATCAAAGGTGAGTCAGGTCCCCCTGGCTTTCAGGGGGAAACAGGAAGACCTGGACCAGCAGGAATATTTGGCTTCCCTGGGAAGCCTGGTCATGCAGGACCTCCTGGACCTCCAGGTCATGTTGGACTACCAGGTAAATTAGTAATATAATCAAAATCTCTTCATCATTTGAGATCTGTCAGCCTGATCTGTCAATACCAGATTCTTCATATTAGTAATATTATCTTTTTGTTTGTCCTGAAAGGGCCTAGGGGAGAAACAGGCTCTCCTGGAGATGATGGTGCTCCAGGGCCCATGGGAGTGAAGGGTGTTACCGGAGAATCAGGAAGTGATGCTGGGCCAGGAGATTACGGAACAAGAGGGGATCCAGGAGACCCTGGACCTGTTGGATGGCCTGGTGTTTCTGGACCTAAAGGTCAGAACATTTTCACATTACAAATTTCAAATGACAAACATACAGGGAATCGTATGTGCAGAATAATGTGCAGTTTCCTGTTTTAGTAAAGCATTGCGTGAAACATTACACTCCTTGACAAAATTTGATTTCACATGATATTAAAAACATAACAGATCCTATTTTGGTATTGAAACATTGTCTGGATGTCACAAAATAGCACAAGCATGCATTACCACCTAGGCTTATTTCCCGTTTTTTCATATTATACCTC
Organism: Scorpiodoras heckelii; assembly: GCA_028566435.1. NCBI lineage: Eukaryota > Metazoa > Chordata > Actinopteri > Siluriformes > Doradidae > Scorpiodoras > Scorpiodoras heckelii. Next base: position 10,192,384 of record JAOVVH010000058.1, on the reverse strand, counting down.
CTGTCCTTTTTAGCTGCTTAATTTAACAATATACCAAACTGTGTACCACTTAAACTGTGAAATTTAAATTGTGAAACAAGAACAGGAATCAGAGGTTACAGAGGGCACAGGATCACCAAAATTTCACAGTTGAATATTGGAAAAAGAACAGGCGATTTCTTCATCTTCCCCTGTCCCATTTTAGTGAGTCTGTGCCTGTCGTAGCATCAGATTCTTGTTCTTGGCTTGCAATAGTGGCACCCACTGTGTTCTTCTGCTGTTGTAGCCCATCCACCTCAAGATTTGATGTTTTATGTGTTCTGAGATGCATTTTTATTCAACACAGTTTTAAAGAGTGCTTATTTAAGTTACTGTATCCTTCTTGTTGGCTTGAATCAATCTAGCCATTTTCCTCTGACTTCTCTCATCGGCAAGGCTGTTGAGTGTGAAAATCCCAGGAGATCACCAGTTATAAAAGCCTAGAAAACAGCCAGTTTTTCACCAACAATCATGCAATGGTCAAAATCACTGAGATCACATTTTTTGCCAAAATTTGGTGGTTAATGTGAACCTCATTACCTGAAGCTGCTGGCTTGCATTTGCATGATACTGTGCATTGCAATGCCACCATGCGATTGCCTGATTAAATAATGAATGAGAAGATATAAGTATAAGAATAAAGTGTTTAGTGAGGGTGTATAAGGTTTAGGGTCACCACAAGCTACCGAAACTTGTTTAATGTGCATTCTACACAACTCTGGAACTGTACTGAATGAATGAACATCATAAAAAATATTCCCAAGTAGCTGGGATCAATGAAAATGTCATGTCTGCACGTCACAACTCTAGCGTACATGATACTCAAAAAATATGTTGCTCATGTACTTACCAATATTTCTTTCATGTGTCTCTGCAGGTATAAAAGGCTCTGAAGGCATGGCAGGTTTCCAAGGAATGTCAGGAGATCCTGGTCTAAGGGGACTTTCAGGAGAGAAAGGGCTGGTAGGAATGCCAGGGCCACAAGGAGCAAAAGGGGGCATGGGCCAACAGGGGCAAAAAGGTTCTTATTTTGTCTTATAATAATGATTGCATGCACTTTAGATTGTTTTACTTGTGATGTTAATAATTCTGTCTTGAATGTCACACTATTTCATTGTGAATATTCTCTTTTTATCAGGTGAAAGAGGAGTTATGGGCCCTCCAGGTAAAATGTCCAGCATAGAACTGGATCATGTGAAAAAAGTTATGAAGGGTGCAAAAGGTGACCATGGACATGAAGGAGACTCAGGTTTCACTGGTCCCCGAGGTGAGTACTCTTATTACAATTATTTACAGAGTATTATGCAGAGCATGGAAGTAAAAATGTAAAAAAAAATATTATATAGAATAATTAAATTTTATTGCAAATTGGTCATTACATTCATGATATTGAAATATGTGATATTGAAGACCACACATCTATATTCATTTATTTATACAAATTCATTATTTATCCTTGAAATTCAGAGTTTTTTTCAGTGTTCAGCGATTGATATTTTAAAATTCAGGTTTTCAAAAAAAAAAATCAAGCTTCTGTATTCAAATATAATTTTTCAGCATTCAAATATTGAGAAACTTGTTTTCCGATTGTTATTTCAGTGCTCAGATTCAACTAGTCAGATTTAAGCTGAGAAATTCAACATGAAAAAAAATTCAAGTTTAACGATCATGTCAGTATCAGCAGAAATATGTCTTTACAACTATCATGTTATTTTTTTGCAGTGTCTGCAGCAGGAATGTGGGGAATAATTAATTATAATGGAGAACACCATGTAGTTTTCATTCATTCATTCATTCGTTCTCTCTAAGTGAGCTGAAATACAGAAACTAGATACTGGATTTTTGTTAAACCTGGATTTTAAAATACCAACCTCTGAACACTGAAAAAGGATGTGAATTCAATTTATAATAAATAAATAAATATTATACATGCAGAAGTGTGGTTTTTAAATCTATATTTAAATGTCATTAATGTAATGGTCTTTAATTTTTAATATTTAGCATTCATTGGCTTTTAAAATAAAAAATATTTTTTCTTCAAATATTTATGTCACTTTTTTACATCCATAGATGTGCAAGATGTTCTTTGTCAGTGAATAAATACATCCTTAAATGTATGTAATGCAAAATTGTTTAATAGAATTAAAGTTGTTAAAGCCATTGTATAGTCTACGTATCATCTTCACTGATTTTGTGTAGTTTGGGTTATAGGACTAATCTTGCTTGTAATTTTATTAGGTAGTGTATGACTACTTTCTAGCAAAGTAGCCTGAATTCAGGTCTACCAGATTTAGTTTGGAAAATCCAAGTTTATGACTAGGCACTTTTGTAAGTCGCTCTGGATAAGAGTGTCTGCTAAATGCCATAAATGTAAATGTAAATGTTATGCATTCTCTACAAACAAACTTTCAACCATGTAGATGAGACTGTCATTACCAATCCAATCAACTGATTCTTAAAATGTCAGCATCTCACAAAACCTTTAAACAAAGTATCTGTAAATTTTGCATACACTATGGAGTATATATCAATCAGTATGGAGTATTTATCAATCACTGTGGAGTATATATCAATCAGTATTGAGTATATATCAATCACGATGGCGTATATATCAATCACTATTCATTCATTGTCTGTAGCTGGCGCCTGGCTGCTTGGAGGCGGTCGCCCACGTAGCCAGTACGCTGCTGTCGGTGCCATTGGATTACAAACGCCTTTTACGATATTGGACCA
>JAOVVH010000058.1:10086070-10097931 GCA_028566435.1 Scorpiodoras heckelii | reverse complement strand
CAGTCCAAAGACATGCATGTTAGGTTGATCGGTCACTCTAAATTGCCCGTAGGTGTGAATGTGTGCGTGAGTGTGTAACCCTAACCCTAACCCCAGTGACCCCGACTAGAGTGATAAAGCGGAAGATAATGGATGGATGGATATCACTGGACTTAAAGAAAATCTATTCCTTGCATTTAGTGTGCAAATGATTCTGGTTCTGTCAATTTCATTTTCTATGCAAACAATTTTGAAGTTCTGCTATATCTTTGCTTTAGAGTTGTTCATGACTTTGTGGATTATATTTAGCAGTCAAGATGCTCGCCATTTATGTGAATTCAGGTGAATCAACCCCTTGCAGAGTCACTGCCTCTGAATAGGTGACTTTGATTTTAGTACCAGCCAAAGAAAGTAAAAGTGCTGGCTATTAGAGTTTGTCACTTATATAACATTCAGTCTCTGTAGCTAAAAGCTGACAGAAATGTGAAGTGGTTCATCTGTGAAAGAGTTCCTGTGCAACCTGCTTGAGGAGAGTACATTCCTGCTGATGTGGCAGAAGCTGGTTTTTAATGCCAGATTGCCTCCATTCAGCTTGTGCAAATCTCGGGGAAATCACTATATAACTATATACTCTTAATGCAGCGGTTCTAGAGTGATATAAATGGTTATGAAAGGATATGTGCAGGTTTCAGTTGCGTCTAACTGGAAAGGAGTGAGAGAAGTCACTGCGTGTCTTTATGCAAGTATAAAAATTCCTCTTTTGAGATCACTTTTGCAAAACGTTGGGGTTTCTGAACATGTTTGAAACAGAAAGTTGCTAATGTGCAGTGCGTACTGTTCTTAATATTGAGCCTATTAGTATTTATCTTATTATGTCCAAGCATTTCTAGCCTGACTAAACACAAATGTCATCATAGTTCATTATGTAGCTCTAAACCGTACTGCAGTAATATCCTTTAACCTAAACGTAAGCCTCATGATTGACAGAAATTGTGATCAGTATCTGGAGCAGGATTCAGATTGTGTGTTAAATATCAGTGATGTCCAAACTGTGATGTAAAGGCAAAATTTCAGAAAAATGAAAAAAAAAAAAATCTTTGAACACCCCCACCCTTACGCTGACATTACCATCAGTTACATGTGTGTACAGGACAGTGTAATGTCCTGTAAGTTAATAGGTGTTGCCCATGTAACAAGCTAACAAAAATAACAATGAATTTATCAATAAAAATTTTATTGTAAAAAAATAGGAAAACATTTGACAAGTCGATAAATGAGATTAACAGAAGTATGAAAATAATCAACTGCTTGGACCAATCTCAAAATATGATAACTTGACTATTTCAAGATAACTCTTTAGTCTAATTTCAATCCAAAAAGAAGGATTCAGATCACTGAAGTTAAAGTAAGAGCATGTCAGTTATTTTAATTTTAATTTTTATACCCTGGACAAAACTTTGTGAGTATAACTTGAAAACCATGGCTGTCGTTTTCATGGAGTTACCCACAACTCTCGGCTTAAACCCCTTAACTTGTGGGTAGATCTTAACACAAGCCTTGCAGAGTCTCTATGAATAATGAATCTGATATAGATAAACCCAGCAGTTATAAATTGTATCTGACAGCTTTCTCGTCCAGAGACTATGTGTGCAGATTTACTACACAGTCTATATCTGTTTTTTGCATCAATACCTTTTTTAACCTGTGAAGGAATTGAAACTGCCAGGGAGAATAGTGTCAGTGTCAAGTTCTCTCAATAGGGATGGTAAAGTAAATTGCACAAGTAACAGATAGGCTAAAGACAGGTTATTTAAAGAGGAAAATCTGCTTATGTTTTAAACATTTTCCCTTTTTCTGCTCTGAAGGGCCCCATCATGCTATTGCCATTCACATCATTGCATTCAAATTCTTTAGGACCCTGTACAGAAAACCTTATCTCAAACTTGAAAAAGCTTGGTCTACCTGTCTCCTGTCCTTTCTACCCAAGACAATTCAATTTCTTTTTCTGAAACAATCTAAAATTCCATCATAATATTTCATCAGAAATTTCTCACCAAACTGGTGCTGCGGTATCAGCAATAAATAAACCAGATTTAAGTGTTGTGCATCAATGGTGGTTTTAGATTAACAAATCCAGTGACATGATGAGGTGTTCATCTTCAGCAACTGCTTTATTCTGGTTAGGGTCTATGGGTATACAGACACTATCTAGGGAAAACTGGGCATGAAGTGGGAATACACCCAGGATGGGATGTCATTCATTCACACATGCATTCATTCACACCTAGGGGAAATTCCTGTATTTAAAAATAAATCATCATGTTTGTGTGAATTGTGATCTTAGTAATTTCAAGGTAAACTTGAACAGTGATAAATATTTTTAAAAAAGAAAAGAAATTGGGTTTTGACTTGGTTATCGACTCTCTACCATGTTATTATATTGTCCGTGTCCCCTGTGTTTCAGGGTTGCGGGCGTCTCTGCTGCTCACGGTCTTCTTCATGGTGTTGGGCTCCGCTCTGCGCAGTATCCCTCTCTCAAACCTGCAGCTCAGACGCTGGTAAGACTCTCAATCACAACGCACTATTTCATCTCTATCCTAGGAAAAACATCTTGTAAAGGGCAAAGCAATTTTCACACCCCACCTCGAAGCCATATTCAATTCACTTCCAAGTGCCGTTCTCTTGTGCCCCCTGGCATCTTAGTTATGATGTGGTTCGATGGTTTGTGTCATTGGGTGGATTATTGTTTTATTATTTAAGAACCTTGCACCTCCTGGAAGAGCAGTTTTATTTGCTGCAATGTAATGTGTGTGTGTGTACAAGTGAAGGCAAGGACAAGGAAGACCACCGGGACATGAAGCTTCTAAATCCCTGAGTGTTGCATAAGAAAGTAAACCAAATACCAGATCAACACACAGAGTTACCGGTATTTTCGGAATGGATATTTTTTATTTACTTTCACACCACATCACTGTTGATCACTCGTCTGATTTTTCTGAAGGTGGTGATTCATTTTGTATAACAGCACAGCTCTTGCAATAGTCAGAGCAAGAATAAAACATTATCGTTTCTATAGTAAGAGCCCCTTAACAGAGACCTCTATGGTGGATGCTATACATAATCTAAAGCTAATAATAAACAAATGAAAAGTGTTGACATTTAATAAAGATAAATATGTTATAATGGATATGATAAAGCTTGGAGACATTTATTTAATACAAGGAGTCTCCAGTGTCAGCTCTTTGTTGGGAGTGAAGTTGTTCCTTTAAGTTTTCCACCACAGGAAAAACTTCACTGCACTGCGTGACTTTGTTGAATTAGACTGCATTTTGTGTCTGAATAAGAATCACACTGCATCACACCACCCTGTCATGGATTATATGCCTATTACAGCACGCCCTGCCATGTTTTATTCCTTAGTTATTTATTTTTCACTGAAAAGAAACTGATGGTATGAAATGAGATTTGCTTCAGGAGTAACTGAGACAACACTGCCATATTGCCACTGCCAACATACATTTATTAAGACACCTTATTTTCTAGTTGTTGTTTTTTTTTACATAAAACATTTTAAGACAAACACATGACATGCCTTGTTAGTTCAACTGTGGTAGACACAGTATTGAGAACTATCTGCCAGTTGACACATTTCTACTGCTGTCACATTTACTACCACTAATGTGCAATACTGTACAACATTTCATTACACCTAAATGCTATATACAGTGAAGTACCAGAAAAACTGGTATAGTTAATATTTGGTAGGTCCCCCACAGTATCTTGGAGGGAACGTTGCACAGTCCTCACACTGATGTTTGTTGAGGCCCCAGCACTGTATTCCGATGTTACTTGAGACAGTGTTGCACACGTGTCACGTGTCGACGCTGGTCACATTCACGCAGAGTCTTCTTACAGCCACACTACTGTCGTAAGTTTGAGGTTTTGCAGTAATTCTTGTAGTCACAGTACACTCTTTCACTCATATGTGAAAATCCAAATTTTGCTTCTACCACCGAAATGCTATGACCCATCTCAAGAGCTCCAACTATTAAACTGCATTGAAAATACCAAAATCCTCATTACTTGCTATTCTCGTGGTGGAAACATCTCTAGAAGCTTCCATAGATGTCTGTTTCCTTACATACGCACTGGCAGACACTACCAATGATGTGCATAGGTGGCATTTCTATGTATTTTGCATAGGCTCCAGTACTAGTTTTTCTGGTACTTCAGTGCCTTTCCTATTGCATCTCTGGTGTATCTCTGATGGAAACCCACAGACATCACAACCCTTTGCATAATTGCTTGTAAAATCATATTTTTAATGATGTATTCGGAGTCTGGAGTTTATTGATGTGTGCTACATGTCTGATATGGAAATATTGCTGCTACAGGCTACGAGAATCAATGTGGATTTTCATTCACATGCAAGTTGCTTTTGTCTTTTCTGCCTTTCTTACCTTACATAAAAGCTATTATGGAAGCGCTGTTTTGCTGAGCCCCTGCAGAACCCCTGCTGTTTTAAATCTGGTATAGTGGATAGTTGTTCTGTATAAATTCTGTACTGTTCTTCATGGCCATGTTAGAAAGAGCTGATAAAGCCAGACTCTCATTGCTGATACAGGAATTTCATTCGTTCATTCATTATTTAAGCTGCTTATCCTACTACTGGGTCTCTGTGGGTGCTGGAGCCTGTCCTGCAGAAGGCAGGGAAACACCCTGGACAGGCCTCCAGTCCATCACAGAGCAGACAGACACAATCACACACACACACCTAGGGGCAATTTAGTATCTCCAGTTCACCTGAATGCGTGTCTTTGAGCTGTGGGAGGAAACGGAGCTGAACCGTGAGGAAACCCACACAGACACGGGTAGAACATGCAAACTCCAAACAGAAAGCACCCTGACCCGGCCCAGGAATCAAACCCGGATGCTTCTTGGTGTAAGGTGACTCTGCTACCCTCTGCACCTCTGTGCCAACCTGTTACAGTAATTTATTATTTATTATTTATAAAAAATGTAATATTCAAATATTCAAATATTCAATATTGAAATTCCCTGCTGACGGTGCCCCATACATGTTTACATTTACATTCACATTTATTCACAGACGCCCTTATCCACAGTGACTTACACATTATCTTATTTACATAACTGAGCAGTTGAGGGTTAAGGGCCTTGCTCAAGGGCCCTGTAGTGGCAGCTTGGTTGTGGTGGGAATTGAACTCGTGACCTTCTAGTCAATAGTCCAACGTCTTTACCACTGAGCTATGCTGTTGTTTGTCTTTGACAGCCCCAGCATGCACCACTAATTTGTACCACATGATAGTGCTGTTCTCTGCATTACAATAGTGCCAGAGGCATTTAATATTTTCTGACTGTTTTTCTGTCAACAAAATTCCAGTTTACATTTAACTGAGTTCATTAAAAGGCTTAAGCTTGGTAATTTAATCAGCAGTTGTGTGTTGACAAGGATCTCAAGTTGTTATATGAGAAATTGACTGGATTGGAAATGCGTTTGTTTAACAAGACCTATGATGCTTTCTCTGTTCCAGCACACATTGATTTAAGAGTGATGTGAGCAGCAGGTGCCAATAAGTCACTGCTGACAGAATATCTGCCTTCACGATCAGACACAGTACAGAATTTTATTTGTGATTTGTTGTGTTGTCAAGGCCATCGATTGACCAAATGAGGTAGTGCTATGAATGAATGTTTAAGCTGCACACACACAATGCTGCTTTATTATTGTGAAAAATAAACATGGAGAAGCCAAGGACTAGCATCTGCCGCCATTATGCATTACACTACATTGTATTCTATGAATGTTATTTGCTGTGGAGAATCAGATGATTGATGTTTGTGTTAGGCTTTTTGATTCACACCCAGCAGTAGTGTTACAATGCTTGCACTGCAAAAGGTGTGATTTCACCCTATGCTGTGAATTTATTTAGTGTTTCTAAGCCCATGATTGAGCATGCTTGCTTATTTATATCTCAGCGGAGGTGTTGAAACAGTGTGTATGGTGAACTGTGTTATAGAACCCTATGTTACTAAAGCTGCTAAGCCTCTGTGTTGCTAATGTGAATTTAAATGAATGTAAGAAAAAAAAAATGACAGAACAGGGGACAAATCCTTTTTTTCACCAATAGGTGTCAGCACTTGCATTGAAAGTGAGCGGATGTGCGAGAAGAGGTCCATTTTTAACCAGTGATGTCCTATGCTTATCCCAAGTGTAGAGAATATCTATATCAAGAGCCTCAGTGAAGGGGAACGAAGCCAATTCAGATATGATGTGCTCTTGACGATTCGGTTGATCGACCTAGCACAGGGTCCAGTGTTGGATTTACCAGTGCACTGGCCATATGTTTGAGATCAGCAGAGGCAAGCACTTGGAAAAGAATATCTGCAGATGTTGGTGGCAGATGTCAGAGCATGCTCTTCAGAGAGAGGAATGTGTATATAAGAAACATGTAATGTTTGGTAAACCCATTTTCATGGAATTCTTGTGGGTTGGATTTGGATTTCCCGGATGGAATTGAATGCGAGAGATTTTTTTGTGCTGAAACCTTCTTTTATGTTCAGAGAAATCCACTTGCCTTCTCAAGAGGAAATGCTTGAGTCTGAGTCTGTGCTGCTAAGGCATGAGAAAATCTATTACTGTGGGTGTTGCTGATTGGGAATGCCAGTGATTGCTCTCAAATCAAAGCAGATTGTAATGGTTACAACAAATGTATGCAGATAGCAAGCAGAGCCTCTGATTAAAGAGTGCAGGGTGCTGTAGTGGAATTGCTGATTATTTTGGCCTTAAACATATCGTCACGCTACATTGACCACCATGAATTCACAAAATGACAAGCCATGACATCTAGTTGCAAATTACAGGAATTCTTTGTTGGCTAGACTTTCTGTCCGACGTGTTTTATTTAATAGTTTAAGGTGTAAGACACAACATGTATGCCATTATCATTAGGCACAGGGTGGAGTGGTGCAGGCCAACAAGCAGAGTTACTGTAATCATACAAAACATGATTATTGTCCAACAACTGCATGTTGCAAAATGTTTTACCCCTGTTATACCACTGCAATCTGCCAATAATCACATTTATTAGTTTAAATGAAAGAATAACGTACATTTTATCCATTTATAGTTACATTTAATATTGTGGAATGTCTGAGAGACAAGTTAGTTCCTGGTGGCTCTTGCATTATAACAGCTATAAACAGTCCTTCCTTGCTTTTCATTCTCTTGACCAAAAATGCAGCTTATTATGTTACCAAGAAACAGGGGAACTATTGTGCAAGCCTTGCTGATGTACAGGGTGAGCCAGAGAGACCTGATGATATTTTAAATGAAATAACACTATAATTATGCATAACCTTTATTTGAATATACAGTCGTTACACTAACCTTTTAATGACATTTTTATTTGTGAAAAACTATATCACTCAGATGATTTTCCTCACTGCGCATGCAAATTTCCAATGTGGTTTGCAGATTTGCCATTGCGCACTATAACATTGGTCCTGGAATTGGAGTAATTTCGTCTCATGTACATTGCTTCAGGTCGACAACTCTCCGCGGTCTTGTGACAAAGACGTCTTAGATGACCCCATAGCCAATAATCACAAGTGCTCAAGTCCGATGCAGACTCCTTTTTACAGATGCAACATTTTCTGGTTTCGTTTTCAAGGCAGAAGCGTTATTGTGAAAATTTCCAACCCATTTTTTAATTGTGTTCTGAGAGGGCGCAGCAAACTGATGAGGAATATTGAACTTAATGTGAAATAGCCGTCGAGTAACCACAGAGGAGCCATTTTTAAAAATTTCTCAACAATGAACGTGCAATGTTGTGCTGACCACTGCTCCATGTTGACTAAAACAGCATCAGTTGAGCTACTGTTTCCCCACCACTCACTACTCTAATCAAACTAGATCTACACATACTATTAATTGATTCATTTACAGCTTTTATTTTTACAGGCCAGTGATATAAAAAAAACGTGAACATCCAGCCACCCGTATTAACTCTTGAGCTGGCTTTCTCTCAATAGGGGGTAATTAGTTAGAATTAGGGTGCACTAATGGACACATTCCACACAAAAGCAGTTTAATCAGAGTGCCTTGAGACTTCCTCTGCCACTGCTTATCGATATTTATCAAGTTAATAATCTCTGTCTAAATTGCTACGCTCCCTCTGCACTCAGGCTTTCTCATGCAGACTCCAGCTCACTCACACCTTCTTTATTTAAGCTTATCCTCTGCCACATTGCTCTATGAGATCTTATACTTGCATGTCAGCTGATGCTGAAGACAGTTCATGCAGCGGGGCTTGTGGTCACACAGAGAACGTGTTTCATATTAATTAGCATGGAAGTGAATCAGCTCACTGAATGGAAGTCTTTGGTCCCTGCCTCAATCTTGAGGGTAACAGCTGCCACCATTATCTTCTGGATTAGTGCCACATTTAGCATAGTTTTTTTTTAAACATTATTTTCAGAGGAAGCTCAGTTTCCATCTAACTCTTATGCAAAACCTATCCAACCCTCCATTTCATTATAAGGAGTGTATTAGCATGATAATAAGACTTATCACGAGGGCCAGTGTTTCAATGATTCAGGTTACCAGGTTTCAGCTAGATATCCTATACTGTATGTAGAAATAAAAAACCGTCATGGAAACAGGGTGTTAAATATTAAATCACAAAGAGCCACAACAGAGAGAAATGGAGGGCGAGATAAGTGTTGTTGAGAAGATTGTGGTGTAGATCAGTGCAGAGTTATTGATTGCTCTTGCAAGGAAGACTTACCTTTTTGTACAGCTAGTGATGTTGATTTCAGCTGTGAGATACAGTCTGGTGATTGAGGTGTCACTGGAGCTGGAATGGAGGCTGACCAAATGCAGCTATATCTCATTGGTGCAGTCTGTATTACTTACTGAATTTTGTTCTTTACTTTTTAGTAGATCTGCCTTAAAATGTTTATGTGAAGAACAACAGCAGTGAAATTATTAAAAAAAAAAAAGAACAATGTTAGACTATATCCAAACTTGCCACAACGTTGGAAGCACACAAACTATAATGTTTTTTGTATGTTGTAACTTTAAGATTTCCCCTCACTGGAACTACGTGCGCCAAGTGACAATTGCTCCCAAAGACATGGTTTGCCAAGGTTGGTGTAAAAGAACAGGAGTGGCCTGCACAGAGCCCTGACCTCAGCTTCACTGAACACCTTTGGGATGAACTGGAATGCTCACTGTGCACCAGGCCTCCTCACTCAACATCGGTTAACACTTTTCTAATGTGATCTCTGGATAATTTTCAGACAATCAGGTCTGGACATTGGACTGGACTGGATAGTGAAGTGTCAGACACTTTCTAACCTACTGGAAATTCTCTGTTTGGTTTAAGTGAGGACTGGCGCCTTGGTAGAGCATGCAGGAGGCAGGGCATTTAGCAAAATAATTTTACCATAAACAGCCTCTTGTTGTTCTTTGAATTTGTCGATATTGATGTCGGCCCTTACCGACAGGACGTTCCTGAATCTCGTTGTTTCTCCCGTTAGACGTTTTCATTGGCATCTTCGTGTAAATGACTCTTCTTCTTCACCATTTTCTTCTGGTTTTGCGCTAGACACATGATAGAAGTGTCAACACAACCATTCACTCAGTCTTCTCATTTACCTGTATTCTCTCAGACATTATATGGACTTTGTACTAAGGAGCTATCAGGGTAAAGTCCATTTAATTTATGGTACAGTTGATTCACATATTTGCATTCTCACATATAGCTCTTCCAGGTAATGTCTGGATGATGTGTGAAAGAGACGTAATGCTCTTGTGGCAGAATGGGCAAACCCTACTGCCATGCTCCAGAGTTTTGTAGAAAGCCTTCCCATAAGTGTTCAAAAAGCACACATAGGTGTAATGATCAGTCATGGTCCACATTCCTTTGTCCATATATTGTATGTCTGGTGTTATGTTTAACTTTGGCAAACAAAAAGGTATCTCCTGTTATAACACTTGTGTTATAACAGCTGTAAGACAAGCAAATGCTGAAGACTCTCCTGTTGCTGACACTTGAAAGTTACAACTTTACATCTGATGGTTACAAAGCACTGACACTAGAAATTCCTTACAAAAATTGTTTAAAAAACGTCCCCTTGTACATTGTTACAACGGAAACAATAACATATTTGAACAGGTGCATTAATATAAACCTTGTAGGTGAAATTATTGCCTGAGCTGCTGTTCTGTCGGTCTCCTGACCAATCAGGTTCCTGCATTCATCAGCAGCATCGTGCAATAACAATATCGATTATGTACATTAAGAAAATGAAATGTAGTGTTATACTTTAAAAAGTGTCAACACTCTCATCACACTACTAAACAACTTGTAGCTATGCTAATAGAAATCAGATTATTGATTATTGACTGATGTTTTTCCACACAGACTCAGATTTCTTCCCCATTCAGCTTATTGAAGTGCTTGTAAATGTACTCACACAATTATTGGCAACTGATTTTTTCTGATTTCTATGTTCCTTGATGTAAAAACATTAACAGCTACTATTTGGAGATTTAAAGAAAGTGGAGGAGTGTAGCTGGCTGACATCAAGAAAACATGATGTTGATGTTTAATCCTACAGTATAGATTCTGTGTATAACTGTGTAAAATCACTTGGCTAAACTGTATTTATTTTGGTTCACATATATAATAATGTATGGCTTTTTGTGCGTCAGTACTATTGTGTATTGCGCTGTATGTTTGTACATTCAAAATCTTAATAAAAAGGTCTAAAAAATAGATTTATGTGCTATTGGTACTCTTAACATAAACCATTTGAATGTCTTGCTCTGTGGCATATTGTGCATTCATTCCTTTGCTTCAGATTGTAACTGTTTACATCAACTGTAGCAGATGGAAAGGGATTCAGTGCTGCTATCTGTGGTGGCTCTTACACTGTGCACTGGGGACAGGTGATGGCCCAGTTTAGTCAGAAACACAAAACCGTTGGGAAGCTCCCTGCAGAGGCTTTCTTTTCTCCAATCTACGCAGACAGGAATTGTTTTTCTTTCTTTAGTCAGCCACATGTCTGATTCATACATCAGGAGTTATTCTGGCCTATATACGAGGTCAACTGTGAGGGTGTTCAGAGTCTCGTTCGCAGCTCTGTGGATGTTCTTTACTGTTCCAAAGTTGTGGCCTTTCAAATGTCTTTTAATCTTGGCCTAGTGACTTAATTTTTGATTTGCTCATGTGAGCTTTCTTTGGGCAAGGTGATGTCGTTTGCCATTCAGGACTTTGTTCTTTTGGCTCTCTGGATTGTATGACTCATGATTCATGAATCATCTCCTGTGATCACTCTGATCAGGAAGTTGGGCTCTTTTGTTAAACAATCCAACATTTGCTCCAAACTTGTTTACATTGTTCCAGTGATGAGGCACACTGCAGTAGGGTTTCACAAAACAAATCTCTGGGCACTGCGAAGGCTAGAATGCAAATGAAATGGGTCCTACTGTTTATCTGGGATCCCACTCTAACGGACCTTGAACCACCATCCCCATGCTTAAGAACTACAGAGCACGGGAATTTCATTCTGTGTGTGTGTGTGTGTGTGTGTGTGTGTGTGTGTGTGTGTGTGTGCGCATTAGAGCTGAAGATCTTTGCCCGAACCCGACGGGGGTCGGGTTCAGGCTCAATTTCTGTCAGTTTACTCGGACTCGGGTCGGGTTCGGGTTTGCGCGGTAAATGAGCGGTCAGGTGATGCGCTTCGTTTTTGAAAAGTGAAACCACGTTGATACCTCGACGCTGTTTCAACGTCTTGCTTTTCAACACAAGATGCAAAAATGGATGACGAGGAGGTGAAACGGAGGCTGGATT
>JAOVVH010000058.1:10066055-10083382 GCA_028566435.1 Scorpiodoras heckelii | reverse complement strand
TATATATATAATGAAATGGAATGTGTTTACATTTTTTTTCTCAATTTTCAGGTTAATTCATGGTGGGCAACTTCTTAATGGTTTAGCTGGTCCAACCCTTATGAGTGCCGGCCCTCTACTCTCCACTACATGGTTTGCTCCAGATCAAAGGGCTACAGCCACAGCTGTCGCATCCTTGGTTGGCTACCTTGGAGCTGCCTGCTCCTTCCTGATTGGTCCTCTGGCTGTACCAGCACCCAATAATACAAATATAGTGAACAGCGTCACCCATTGGGACCCAGGACATATAAGGAACAGGATACAGTTTGTTCTCTATACAGGTACAGCACTGGCTCCTTTGACTCCACAACACCCACTTTACACTCGGCCTTTTTTCATGCTCTGTAAAGCATTCCTTATACAAAAACTTTATTTTTTTAACATTCCTTATTCAACAATATTAGATTTCACCTGTACGTAAAGGAGAGACTGCCATTGTCCTGCTTAACTGATTCAGAAAATTAACTATTTTAGGAAGAAAAGAAATCTAGCCCTGAATCAGAATAAAGCACTGACTTGCTTAAATGTAAAAGATTCTTCTATTTTCAAAGTATGGAAGCAAATATCCAACCATACGCAAGACTAGGCAGTGGAACGAACTTGTATATTTTGATTTGTCTGTCTGAAAAAAAATTATACAACACTTTTAGACTTGACTCATTCGTCTCTAAAATAAACATCAGAGAAACTCATAATCACAGACAAGGGCAGTTTCACAGAAATGCTTTTGTTTGAAAATGTTTGTCTGAAACTCGGATGAATCCAAATCATGGCCAAGAAAACTGTTTCTTTTTTTATCATGTGGATGGAGCCCAAGAACTTACTAGGCAGGAAAGATCCAACAACTTAACTGACTTCTTGGCAGTGCGTCAGCATTTTAAAGGTTTTTAGATCCTAAATACTTTTTTTTTCTAAATAGACTAAATACTTTTTTAAATGGACTAAAGAATATGATATAAACTTTTAAATATGGTTTACTATTCATTTTGTTATCTTCTTTAACCCTAGTATTAAGAAAGGGTGCTGTGTCCTGTGGCATTACGAGATTAAAAAACACAGAAACGAACATTGTCACTGAACTATATAAGGAAGAATACCCAGCAGGGTGTGCTGTTATAGAACAGTAATCACTGACATGGTGTGCTATGTCCCTGCAAAAAGCAGCTTACTGCCCCGCAGATGATTATTTTCCTATAAGAGCACATCCCGGAATGATTTGTTCCTCTCACACAAGAGTAATATGCTATTGATTTTATATTTATTAATGAAGGACATACTCTGTTTTTAATTGTACATAGTTACATTTAATGTTTGGGAAGTTACTTCCTGTCAACATTTATGGTATAGCAGTTTTACATTGATAGAAAACCTATTGATTGTTGTAAAGCATAGACACTCAAAGCTCCTTCCATAAATGTGAGATTACCATGTCCTTACAGAAACCTTCACCATCCCAATGATTGTGTTTTTCTTTGTTAAATAATGATTTTTTTTAGCTCATGTATAGAATCCACCATCCAAGTCCCTGTGAATTAGCTGTTCTGAATATGTGCATTCATTTAAACCTTTCTTTTCTATAGCTAACTACTGTACTTACTTTTGCTTAATTAACACCTTCTGATCAGTTAGATTTGAAAATTCAACAGCACTGCTGTTAAACACAAAGACGCACACTGTGACTGATCGAGACAAAAACATACAGCATCTCAAAATCTGAGGACGTCGCATTCCTTATTGCGGATATGACTGTTGCAGAGTTAATGAGATGATCACTCGCCTCGTTATGTGTTTCCTTACTGTGAAGCAGTGTAATAAATCTTCCTATCTCCTAGTTAACTCAAGATGAATGTTGCTGTTAATGATGTTGCTTGGGATCTTTCATTCTCATGGCACATTTAATGTCTGCGATAGCATGCTTAACCCGAAATGCTTATGAAGTTGTACTTAACAGGTTTTTATTCAAACCTGATCAATTCTGTGAGATTATAGTGGAGGTAATAGCATTGTGTCTTACCAGCATGATCTGTTTTGTGTAACTGTGCAGAACTGGGGATGATTGCAGTCCTCTTTGCAGTCGTGCTGCTCTATTTCCCATCCAGGCCGCCCATTCCACCCAGCATAGCAGCAGCTAGCCAGAGACTCAGCTACAGAAGCAGCATCTGCAGATTACTGAGGTATTTGGGTTCAAACACACTCCCGACATTTATTCAGTGACCTGTAGTTTCCAGGATGTAGAAGTCTTTTAAGATTCCCACCTATGCATAAGTGCACACAACACTAAACATTTAGAGATAAATGATGATAAGGTTTGCATACTCTAAGGCTTCAGGGTCAGAAAGGTAAATGTGGCTCAGTTTTATTTATCAACAAAGTTTTTGTTGTATTAGTTATTACAATATTCATTTAATCAATGGCCTTTTGTGAAACCTAACACATTAAATGTTTTGTTGATGTATATGGATTTTATTTATTTCATTGTCTCCTGTGTATTGCCATAAGGGTGGGCAGTCAACTGTATTTCAGTGTTTTCTTATGGATGTATGGATGTATGCATTTACAAATTGTATTAAGGTTAAACAGGGACGTTTAGTTCAGTTAATTCTGATCATACAAATGCACCCAAATCGCTTGTCATGTGGCACAGTGAGAAAGTTAACAGGAATTCGACAAACATTTGAAATTCTTATTTTCATGTTTTTTACATTAGAGTCACATACACTGAATATAGGGATGAATTCTAATATATGGAAAAATATATGTTACATAAGAACAGGGAACACAAGGCCATGACTTTCTGTTAGTGTGTATTGAAATCTAATGCAAATGTAGCACTAGTGCAGAGGAGAATGTTGGTCTAACCGTGCAGATGGTTTCAAAAGCTTTTTAAGCGACACCTCTACTCATTTAGAGATCTGGTTGAGATTGATATGGGTTTTCTAATTCGGAAGAATCAGCGAAGAGACGAATTTGGTCTGGTGTAAGGGACAGAAAATCTTAATGAATTGGGTCTTGTCATTTTGCCCCTCACCATCTGCTCCAGTTAGTTAATGCACATCAAAGATGTGACTCTATCCCCGTAGAGTAATTATGAAGTCTTAAGTTGGCAAGCACTGTCCCTGCATGTTAAATGGATCATCTTTTGTGCCCTATTACTTGCCAAGTGAGTCTTCAGCTTGAATGCAGTGTTCCACAGAGTTACTTTTCTTTTGATAGAGGTTGTTTATCAAAGCCAGGGCCACTGTCACTGTTTACAGATCAGAGACGGCTGTTCCTTGCCCTGGGTATGTTTGCTTCAGCTCTGCTGGAATGAATTGAAGGTTGCTCCCTAGAAAGAAGTGAGCATCCAATGGCATTGGCATAAAGTCACTGTCTTTTTAATCTGCCAGGTCAACCCACAGAGGGACACCAGATTGTCTGCTCTCAAACACAAACTTTCTACCGAAGATGAAATATAATTAGAGCAAACAGACAAAACCCAGCGTACTTTCCACTCACGGGTGTAGTTTATAGATACATCTAGACAACTGAATGGAATTGAAATTGTATTGCTGATTGGAATCTAGCTGATGAACAGCATTTCTTATCATGTCAGAGTAGCGCAACTGTGGCCTGAACTGTGTAAAGTTTGTCCACATTTACAGAACACTGCAGATGAGAGATGGTAGTCAGTTTCTCAGAAATGTATTAATTTAAGTTATCTGTGAAATGAATTTCTCTTTCCAGGCTAAGATGTCTCTGGAGTTTGAAATCTAGCTCATTTAATTGCTTCGAGTTTGATTTGTTTGCACAAGTCTCTCAGCTGCTCTGAATATTATCACTTCATACCATCTTTACAAGAAACATTATTCAGAGCTTGATTAATGTGCCAGCTATGATTATTAGGATTAACTGGGCTTAGGGATTGGGGGAAAAAAAGCATTGGTATGCCTTGTTCCTGATGCATTCAGTTTCAGCATGGCCCACTATCAACAAACAACAGTTAGTTCTTGCTTTGCAGGCTAATTCATAAATATTTCACAGATAAAGAGCATGCAATGCTTCCGTATTGTATCCAAATAAGCTCTTGCTGCTGTATGAGTATTGATTTTTTTTGCTGCTGGAAGGTTAATGAAGTGGGTTCAACTGGGAGAAAAGGTGCTCCATCAAAACACAATTCCTTCATCAAGGCCACAGCAGCACTTACACAGCTTTATCACATCTTCCTGTGGACAGGGGTAATGATTTGCTGATGAACGTCATTTAGTATATAAACCCCATTTCCAGAAATGTTGGGACACTTTGTAAAAATGCAGTAAAAACTGTAATCTGTAATTTGTTAATTCACTTGAACATTTATTTAACAGACAAAAGGACAAAGAAAAGATTTTTTAGTGTTTTCCAGGACAAACTTAATTCTATTTGTTAAATATAAACAAATTAACAAATTGATAGATTCCACAATTAGCAATTTAACTGGTAACAGGCGAGGTCATAAAGAATGAGAATAAAAGGAGCATCCACCAAAGGCTTAGTCTTTGCAAGCAATAATGGGCTGTGGTTCAACACTTTCTGCCAAACTTCATAAAAGAATTGTCACTCAGTTCAAATACGATGTTTCTCAGCTCAAGACAGTTCATAATATCTGCAGTTATTATGAACATAGTTCACAGTTTCAGTGAGTCAGGGGAAATCTTGGTGTGTGAAGGCCAAGGGCGGAAACCGCTGCTGAATGTGCGTGACCATTATGTGCCTCTCTGCAGTCCAGATCTGTCTCCTATTGAAAATGTATGGTGCATCATGAAGAAGAGAATCAGACAACAGTGACCAGCTCAAGTCTTGTACACAGCAAGAAGGGGCAAAAATTTCACGAACTGCAACAATTAGTATCTTCAATTCCCAAACAGTTAAAAAGTATGATGTGACCCAGTGATAAATATGCTTCTGTACGAACGTTTTTGAGTGTGTTGCAGGCATCAGTTTCTAAATTTGTTTACATTTAACAAATAGAAGTAAGCTTGTCACTGAAAACACTGAAAATCTTTTCTTTGCCCTTTTATCTGTTAAATAAAGCTTCAAGTGAATTAACAAATTACAGATTTCAGTTTTTATTGCATTTTAAGATAGTGTCCCAACTTTTCTGGAAATGGGGTTTATACTTGAAGGTTCAGTTTGCAATATAAATACTTTGTTTTGCAGATATTTTTTGGATTTGCGTTTCCCAATGCTTTCAACAAAATACAAGGTGTGAAGAAGTATAAATAAAGGGAGAAAAAGCAGTCATGACAAGTGTCTGAAAAAAGATAAACAATGTGTTTGGTGAGACTCTGAGGTGGCTGTGGGATGTATTGTTGGTTTAAAGAAGAGCTCATCCACTCAGGGAAATCAGCGAGTCTGCATTTGGATCATATGATGGGTGGGTGAACATGGCTGATGATTATAATTGGGACAAGAGTGATTAAAGCAAGGCCAGGAATCCAGGTGTGAGGGGCTGATTTTCTAAGGGGACCTTGAGACACTCGTCTCCCTGGCGCTCTAATGCAGTGATTGGAGAGATTCTCTTAGAAATGCTAATAGATGACATAATGATATAACCAGGGATTTTTGTATCAGAGGATGATTACAGACATATCAAACATGAGAAAAGTTTCAGTGCTAAAATCATGAATTGCGTTTTTACTAATGAGGATCGAAGGACTGGAGTTCATGACTTGTCTGTTATTTGATTTTTGATGTTTGAAGCCAAGGTGGGTTAAGATGAGACAAGGCAGATTATCAAGATGAGTGAGATTAGTCATCTCTTTTACATTTTTACAGTATACATGTTTTATGTAAACTCCCAGGTACTGCACAGTGAGTACAATCTAAAGGAAATGGTTGGGGAAAAATGCATTTTAAAAATGTATTGATGTGTTTAACCCTTCCAGTACCCATTGCTGGGTCCAGACTTACATTCATCCTCTTGTAACTAATTTTTTTTAGTTTTACTGTAGAATAACTGAGATGACTGAGTAATAAGCTGGTGTATTAAAATTGGGTTAAAAGGGGGGAACGAAGCTAAAATGAGTGAATCTGTTTTTCTTTTTGAAAAGCATAATTGCACTTTCCAAGTAATTTTATCTTTAAGCACACACCAGCCACTTAAAGAAATGAACTATAATTAAGTGACATATTAGCAAACATGATACTAATGTAGATCTGAGACAGCTGTGAGACAGAACTGAGATAAACGTATGCCGTGGTGACATGAAGCCATAGAAGACAAAGCTTTGTTGCTAAGCCCTTGCGCCATTCTATAATTACACTTGGCCAAGAGCTAGCTCTGCTGTCAGCTTGTCATAGCTGCTGTCCTGCACACATCTATCTCTCTGTCACTTGGCTGAAAGGCTGCATAGATTTTGTGTGACAGGAAAGCTGAGGAGATGGTAGCAAAATAAACACTTCAGTCTGCCTTGAACATCTAGGTTTAATAAATAATAATGCATCTACATCGGCTTTACTACAGCTGTTATCATGGCTTTCAATTAGAGCGTGTTAAATAAAAACTAAATGACATTCTGTTCAGTATTCTCAGGGAATGATAGCCCTCTAATACAGAACAATGGGTTTGACTACATGCCTAAATATTATAACATAATTTAAAACTGACTCTAAATTAGTTTTGCTTAATTTATGCACTGTTAAAGGTAAGTGCTATGCATCCATAGATTGGGAGCTCTCTCTGGTTCTCTCTGACCGACCGTCTCAAATAGAAGAATCTCTGAAAAATCAGTGGTCCTTGTCTTGCAATCAGTCCTTCGGCTGCAAGGACTAATTCCACTCAGCAATAGCATATTATTTTGACAGTAGGTGTACAGCTGTTATTTAAACGCTAAACTACTGGATATCCTCAATCAACTCAAATGCATGTCCATAAGTACATCCATAACAGATCAAAATGCTATGTGCTGTTCAGTGTGCACAAAGCTCATCATCGTAAGCCACAAGCTGCTTTATTTTTCTGTATGCAGTGACCTGAAAGCAATGCTAATTAAGGCCAGGTTCAGACTACGGAAATTCAGCCCAATTTTGATATGATTTTGTCATTGTGGACACACCTCCAGCACTGGGACTGAAAAATTAACTTGTGGGCGTCTTTACTCATTGTAGTGTGAGATAATCCAAGATCAGCAATGTGGCATCTAGGACACCCCATTACACCTTGATGAAAAGTCTAGCACGTCAGGTCTTGTATATTCCTGCCTAGTTTGACATCATGAAAGACAGCATACGATAATTAGTCAAGGTGACACTTTTAGTGTTGCCAGTCTCCCAGCCAAGAAAATGACCATCGTGAAATACAAAATTATCATGTAATCTGAACCCCAGCCTTAGACTGTGTACATCTGCACAGGCAAAATAATACTATGGCTATGATTTGTGCAGATTCTTAACTGTCAAGTGATTTTTAGCTGCGCACTGGCTTTGAATTTGTTGGTGGCATGGTGGTTTCCTCTAGGTTCCCTGGTTTCCTCCCACATGGTAATGGCACCTAGGTGTGTCTGTGTGTGTGCATGGTGTTTTGCAGTGGACTGCCATGCTATCCAGGGTGTGTTGTGACCTCACATCCAGTGTTCCCGGGATAAGGATAGGAATGAAAGAGAAATGAAAGAAATGAATAAATGAACGAAAACTGCCTTTGTTACAGTCTGCATTCTCTTACACAAAGGGATTCCTGCATGCATTTATCCCTGCTCTGTCATTTATTTCTCTTATCTCTCTCATTGCCATCTCCCTCGCTCTCTCTACTCACTCAGTGAGACGATTGTACTGGAGTGAAAGCCGCAAAGCCCATTTCCCTGTTAAAAATACCGGGTGTTGGAACTTATTTTGTCATTATTGCTATTATGATCATTTCTCAAACAGTACATTTTTTTAATTTCTAACCATATTATTTGCACTGTTCTCCTGCTTCACATACCAGCAGGTGCAGCCTTGTATCTCATCTGCTAATGCATTTGCATGAGCTCAGTGTGAACACACATACTTGTGTGCAAACTTAAATATATAGCATGCAGCTACATATGCACACATGCACATAGCCTCTTATTTTACTCTCTCTCTCTCTCTCTCTCTCTCTCTCTCTCTCCCCCCTGCTCTCCCCCCCACACACACACATACACACACACACACACACACACACACACACACACTCAATACAATCTTCTATTTTCCTGGGCCATTTTACTCTACTTGGTTGCCTGGGCTTGATTATTATTTTGGTATTGCAAAAAGCCAGACTATTTTTGAACTCTGATCTTTCAGGAACCAAGTCATTGATGATTATTCCTCTTAGACAAAAACTGAGGTTTTGCTCATTCTGATTTATTTAATGCAATTATTACAAGTTTGTGAATGTAGTTACTAATTATAATAATAAATTACACAAGGTTATTATTAATGAGACTTAATAAGACTTACTATCTAATGAGGCTGATTTCTGGTGCTTTTGTTTAAAATAGACATAAATGTTTAACATTTTTAGTGCTTCCTCTTTAGATGTAAATAATTAACATTTCTGGTACCCTGTGTGAGGGGGAACATGTTTCTTGTATGTGTATATTTTCCTTTAGCTTTATTGAATAATGACGTGGATTATGCATTTTAGGCTCAGAGACCATTACCAAAAAGTCAGTGAAGGCTTTTTCGATAAAATAAATTAGAGTAAAAGTATATCACTGCAAAAAATATATGTACACTGAAGTACCAGCAAAACTCTTGTAATTAATACTCGGTAGGTCCCCCACGGGATCTTGGAGGGAACGTTGCACAGTCCTAATGCTGATGTTTGTTGAGGCCCCCACATTAAATTCCGATGTTACTTGAGGCAGCGTTGCATGACTACTATGTGAAAAGATTCTTGCCAGCTGATGCTGGTCACGTTCACGAGTCTTTTTAAGGCCACACTGCTGTCATGTTTGAGGTTTTGCCAGAATTCTTGTAGTCATGGTACACCCTTGAAATGCTTATATGTGAAAATCCGAACTTTGCTTCTACCTCCAACATGCTATGACCCATCTCATGAGCTCCACCTATTAAACCACATTTAAAATCACAAAATTGTGATTCCTTGCCTTACATGTAGCTCTAGAAGTTTCTATAGATGTCTATTGCTTTTTATACGCACAGGTGGACGCAACTAATGACCTACATAGATGGTGTTGCTATGTATTTTGCATAGGCTTGTCTGTACCAGTTTTTCTAGCACTTCAGTGTATATATTAATAGTGAAATATTGTGGGGAAGAAAAGTATTCGGTGATCTCGAGTGGCATAACGGCAACGCGTTCATCCTATCATCCGGAGATTGCTAGTTCGAGTCTGGGTGATGCTATAGCTGCCCATAGCCGGGAGCTCAGAGAGCAGAACTGGCCGTGCTCTCAGGGTGGGTGGGGCAGCATACGCTCTCTCCCATGTCAATCAGAGCGACACTGTCCAATCACGAGCGTCTGTAGGCTCATGCATACAGAAGGTGGGCGGGAGCACTTTCTCTCCGAGTGCGTTACACCCACTCCCGGAAATTGCATGAGCAACAGTTTGAAAAGAGGCGGCGGCCTGCGTCACGTGTTTCGGAGGAAGCATGTGATAGCTGAGCCCTCTCTGACTGGCAGCTCGTCGTGTGACATGGGACAAATACCGATGGGTAGGAATTGGATACTCCCTAAATTAGGGAGAAAATCAGGGGGGAAAAGTATTTGGTTATAATCACAACACCTATCAGGAAAAGTATAAGGAGAATGAATGAATGAATATTTGGTTATGTTGTGGTGTTAGCTGTTATCAGTTGACTCAGTAAAAGAAAGTCACAGCTTGCTGCCATGCTATTGTACTAAATCTGCTTACAGTAAAGCACCCAGAAACATCTATGTCACTGTACCAAGATTTTTAAAATGACAATAATGATATGAATTTGACGTTATAAGGTTGAGGTGTAGAGGCAAATAATAAGCTGCAGTTGCTGCTCCAATGCATTAAATAAGGGGCATTTCAAACATCGTAACCAAGAGCAGAACACCAGTAAAGTAGCCCTCTTGCCTACAAAGAAGTGAATCTGGTTGATCAGGAATCAGTCAAATGTGCTCTTAAAATCAGGCCATCAAGTCATCCAAAGTCATTATGGAAAGCCATGTGGGAGCTAATTATTTTAACATGATTTTTGAGAGAGTGCAAAAATGGTAATCAGTCATGTTAGATCCAATAATTTATTGATTGTACTTGTCAGAACGGTAATTTACAGACATTTTAATTTAGTTCCTGCTTGACGATGGCCAAACAAGATGCAGTAATTGCCCAAACTATCTGAAAGGACCAATAGGATAAGTTCATATTTGTACACGTGAATGCAGAAACGCTTCAGGTTTCTGTAATATAGATAAATGGTTCAGATTAGGGATATAATGGATATTGGTGTTTCTTAATTATTCATTTTTTTATATTCTCAGCTGTTTGACTTCACTTACCATTGCAGTTTGTACATCATAATGGACAAGCACTGAAACTTTAAAATACAATATCCCTTACAGAGTGAATGTGTGTGAGTGTGAGAACAATATTACCCTCAGAATTAAGGAATGTGTGCTCTCACTCGATTAAGCAGAACCTTTCTTCTCTTGTTATAGGAACATGAGGTTCCTGATGATAGCGCTTGCCTATTCAGTGCCTACAGGAGTTTTAGCTGGATGGTCTGGTGTGTTGGACATGATTCTGACTCCTGTCAGAGTTAGCCAGGTAAGAAATCATAGTACTTCACATGAAGAACACATAGCATGGGGTATTTTAAATGAATGGAACTAATCCCAAGCTTTTTATGTTTTTATAACCATGTAGGCACCACCAGGTATAAAAAGGAGATTTTATTTATTGCAAGATGAGTTAAGTATTGTGAATTGAATATTTCATAAAGCAGAATAATTTTATACCATGCCTATTGCCAGTGTGTAGAGTCTGACAGTGAAGGGGGGTGTTTTAGACTGCAAATACGTGATTATTGACATCTAATCCTTCATTTTCATTTCTGCTGTGTTGACGCTCATTTTCATTGTGATCTGGGCAAAATGCACAAAAATGCAATTTTCTTGTCCAAAATTGATTTTGACTCATAATTAACCCCAGGGTGTACATGTGCCATTAGTGACTGGGAGCCCACAGCACAATCTTCTAAAATTGTTTTCCTTCCTGAACCTTCTCATTAAAAACTGACAGATCTGTGTGAATAGACTTTTAACATTAAATCAGTTGTTGTAACAATCTAATTATAGCCTTGGGAGAAAAGCCTAGGGGAAAAAAAACCATTCATGTCAGTGTCTAATCAAACATACATGCGAAAGACTCCTCTATTTGCATGTTTGGCAAAATACGCCATATTCAACAGCTCTACAGCTTAATGAGAGGAGGCTTCCATCACAGTATCTCTGATTCTCCACAACCTCTTCAGATTTGCATCTGACCCTGCACACCGTGGGACTAAACAGTTTTGTTGCAGTCTGAGAGATGTATCTGCATCCTGTGCGTGACAGTGACCTGTTAAATTTAGTATGAGACAGGTGTTGCTTCTCAAGAATCAAACAAGAAAGAGACACATTGTCCTCTGTTCATGTCATGCAGCTGTTGGAGAGATGCTCCTTGCTTTCAAGCTTTATTTCCCGTTATGATTGTCATTCGTGATGCAACCACCTGAAGCATTCGCTTCTTTTATGGCTACTTATATTGAGAGGACCTTTCAGAGTTCTTTCAACAAGTAATAATGTTCAACAAGGACGGAGAGTTATACCATGTTAATAGATGCAGGCTGTGCATGGATTGTGCATTTGTTTAGATCCATTATGTGCTTGACCAGACAATATTTTACTTTGCTTAGGCATGTACATATTGAATGCATCTTCATTCAGACTCCTTTTGGGAATTTTATGTTCTTTGATGTCAGACAGACGTCATGTATTGTCCATATACAAGGTCTGTCCAGAAGGTAATGGGAATCTTTTTATTGAAATAATGTACAGTTCAATATTATCACCTTCAAAATATGAAAAATTGCCAACTGTGAGTGTGTTCAGAGTCTCGGTCACAAAGTGGTGGCCTTTCAGATGTGTTTTAATCTTGGCCTGGTACGATTTCTTTATGGACGATCGTTTGAGAATCAAAAAAGACAACGAACAGTGACTTGATTTTTGATTTAGTCATGCAAGCTTTCTTTGGTTGAGGTGATGTTGTCATGTCGCATTCAGCATTTTTTGTCTTTCTGTCTCAGGATTGTACTTGAACACCCATGATTCATCTCCTGTAATCTCTGTTCAGGAAATTGGGCTGTCTTTTTAAACGATCCAACATTTGCTCCAGACTCATTTGCACTGTTCCAATGATGAGGCACTTCAACAGGGTTTCACAAAAACAAGCGTTTGGGCACCAGGAAGGCTAGAATGCAACTGGAATCAGTCCTACCATTTATATGAGATTCTGCTGTAACTGAGCTTGATCCACCATCCCCATGTGAGAAATTTCATTCTCAGTACTTTCCCTTGTATTCCTGCAGGCCTTCTTGGAGGTGTATACCTCCCTAAATTTTGTTTTTTCACATGTGAGGAGCACTGAGAAGAATGTTTTCCTTTGTTAAGCCTAGCTGAGTATCCAGATAAATAGGTACCAGATGACATTAAACCATTTCCACTTGCATACTGTCCCATATGACGACAGACATTTAGACCAGAACCAGATATCATTCTGGCTCAGATAGTCAAACTGAATAGATGAAGTCCATAGAAGACAGTAGACGTGGCTGATTTTTTTCTAGAGCAGTTTCTCTACCGTTTTAATCAGTCAGATGTGGTCAGTTCCTGAATGGCTGTTAGGCCAATTAGGCTGTTAGGCCAGCTCTGATTAACAGCATATCTTTTGCCCTTGGAAAGGGACTTGGTTCAGCTCAAAAACAGGAATGGTTAGTTCAAAACTACCAAAAAAACCACGTCACAGCTTAAAAACACAGCTGAACATTTTCCTCTAAACAGCTTATTTCCAGGACTGATGCCATGTTTGTTTACCCTGATGATTTTAAGAAGCAAGAACTAAGGGCCTATAAACACAGATACTATATACCAAGAGCCCGAAGCGTCAGCTTTAAATCGTGCTTCTTAGACTCATTTCCTGATTATTGACCATGCTTAAAATGCATAATTACACTTAACACACCACAAATCTCATTTTTTCTCATTCCACGTAGCATATAGCCATTCAGTTGCGCCTTTCCTCCACATTAAGTGTTTGGATTTGCATTCTGTCAGCTAAATGAGTTTGAAATGTTTCATATTTGCTTGACTAATTAGTTCAAAAGCTGACATTGAAATGAAGTAGCATTTTGCATTTGTGAAAATGTGTAAAGGCAGCTAATGACCTGTCTGTTGAGGGAATGAGACAAGAACTTGCACATGATGCATCAGGTAGCTCTGTTTTTGATTTGCTTTGATTGGCTGTGAAATAGTGCATCCTATTGCTCAGTTACAGAGACCATAGTACATTAATCTACTTTTTCCAGACAATTTGACAGGTATCACATTGAGCTTTTGGTTTGGAGAGTCTCTGTGGTGATATGACTAGGTTGTATTTTATCTTCTTGAAATACAACCCCTGATACCACATCACTATCACCATGCTTGACCTTAGCTGTGCCCATCACTGCACTGTCTGATTTATGACCTCTGTTGGAGTCAAAGTAGAGTGTTCTGCCTAAAGCTCGCTCTCTAGTCATGAATGCTGCACAGAATGCAGTCATTCAATTTGCTGTCCGCCTGATTGACATGGTCTCTCAGAAGACAGGTGCCCTCTTTCCCTTTGCAATTTTTCAATGAGCATAGCCCCTGCATCACAAGCAATGAATAATTCTCATGTTGTCTCTTGTCTTGTTTTTGTCTCCTCTCTGCCTTCCCTTCTCTTTTCTTTTTTAACAGGTAGATGCAGGATGGATAGGCTTTTGGTCCATTGTTGGAGGCTGTGTGTTTGGAGTAGCCATGGCAAGGTAAGCACTGACACCTCACATTAAGCAGTGAGTTTATTTAGGTCTTGTGTAAAATAGCACTGTACAGCATCTCTTCTGAATCTCCCATGTCAGTGCTGTATAGAGATAAATGACTCTCTGCACTGTATATTCACCAACCTTGAAAGGTGTTGTTTTATCAATGTCACCATTTTGTAAAGCGGATATTTTTTTCCCCCTTACCGCTTGGATTCTCTCAGGCTTTGCAACTAATTCATCCTCTCCCATGTAATTTATTAAAATCACATTTGTGATAAATTGCAGTTGAAAATGCTAATGAAATGACCATGCTTCAAAGCCTGATGGATAGGCTGAACTTTGTCTACAGAAGGAAGGATGGGATCTGACTAGTACTGATGAATAAACACTTTTTTTTGCTGGGTTCAGTCAGCAGTTCTGGGGAATGGCAGCATTCAGAAAAAGATTGTAATTAAGAAAATGAATGCATAACTCTTTCTGTCAGTCAGCTGCCAACTCTTTGGTCTGAGGGTTTGCATTGGGGCAAGAGGACAATTAGTAGAAAACAATGATCTAGTGCTTACATCATTAACTGACTGGAGGGCAAATTACAACAAAATGCCCTTGATCAGCTTGTTATTCAAATAAACAGTGGACAGCAGCTTGGACAGCGAGACTGATTAAAGAAGCCAGAAGCCCTGCTGATTGGCTCTCCTCTGTTGTGTATATGCTTGTGTGTGAAAATGTGGCGTCTGTGAGGACTAAATGAAGGCTCTGTTGGGAGTGCATGAGGGAGGCGTTAGAGAAGCAACAGATGCCCTCGTACTTCCTCCTGGCAGGCTTCTCCTTTGTGGTGCCATTACTGATCGTTTTCAGGACGACATGCCATTAATGAGTCTCCATGAGCTACGGAGTACCAGGCCTCAGTAGTTTTCCTCTGCAATGAATCATAATGCGAAAGCATGAATGTGTGTAAGTTATTGCAGAATCCAGTCTCGCTGCACTGTCTTAGTCCAGTGGGCTGGGTTCTGGCTGTAGAAAAATAGCTGCATTAATACTGAGCTCCGGGGTGATGACCACACATTTTAATTGATTCAGTTCCAGAGGTGCTTTTAATAGATCCTGTCCCCTTCAAAAACAGATGAACAATTAGCATGTAGCGCAGTGTGGCGCAGAGCACCCTGAGAAACTTGATGAACAGTCCTGCAACTTTTAATTGTCCTACGACCGCTTGAGGAAGGAGAAACACTGCTGTTATTATAAGGAACCACCCAATGCCATCCGTCAAGCAGTGGCCCATTGCTGACCTGTAGAGTGTTTAATCAATGGTAAGCTAAACTTAAAACTTCTGTTTCTATTAACCAGGAGGAGGAGAAATTACCACGCCTGGAGTTCAGTTAATATATGGCCCTTTGCTTGATTGTTTTGGTCTTGCCTACAAAGTGAGCTTATTATTTCTCATGACATCATTCTTAATAAATATTTCCTCTACAGGGAAACCAACTGTTTTCCCACAGCATTATTCAGACAATGCTTTTGAACAAATGCTGATATAAAAATCAAACCACTGAACCATTCAAAGCCATTGGAACACAAAATGACAGGTTATGGGTGTACTAACAAATTAAGATGTAAGCAAAGTCCAGGTTGGATGGAACAGGTACCAGATTGCATAGAGAAATGTTGTATTTTATGGCAGACATCCCAATCCAGCAAGATAGCCTTCTCATCTTCATGCAGAATATTAGGACTTGAAGTACAATCATCTTGGCCAATATTTAGCTTTCACATTATTCATTACAATGGTGCTACTTGCAGTATTTTATAAGAGCGCACTGTTCAATAACGTCCTATCGCATCTGCTAGGTCTTTGCTTAACGCACACATTCTCTCTTGTATAGTGTGAAAAGTTACAGTGCTACAGGATGGATTTTATATCAGTTTGTAGTAACTGATTTGAAATCAGGTTTTTCCTCACCGGATTTCTGCATTGTAGAGAAATGACCTGGAGACATTCATATCTAAACAAGATAAGAGGTACTAATTAAAATTTGTGAGTAGGAGCAGTGGAGGGAGAACTTGTCCATGCTGACTACATTTGACCCGAATGCTTTATGTGTGTTTGAAGTTGTGAGTTAATTTAACTAGAGCTCCTTTGTCAGTACTATAAGATATAACATCTCCCATAAATCTTGTATCTGCTGAGAGCAAAAAAGAAAAAGATAAAATGCCTCTATTCGTGTTCTTATTTTATCTCATTTGTGTTGCAGGTTTGCTGACTCTATCCGGGGAATGCTGAAGCTTATTGCGGTGCTGATGCTGGCTGGAGCCTCACTGGCAGCCACTTGGTTCACACTCACCTGCCTGACCAGACTTACTCACCTGCCCTCCACTAAAGGTAGTCTGGAACAAAGAAAACGTCAGTGTTTTGTGGAGGCGTGAAAGAGGCAGGCAGCAGTGAATGCAAACTGCACTGGGAGCACTGAAAGAGCTGAGCCAGAGGAGCTCATTAGGTCCAGTTCAGTGAAGGGAAGCGAGGACTGACGCTCCACACAAGCAGGTCTAATATGAACATATGCCCCTTCAGATCAGCCAGTTCTGACATGGACATCCATAATCATCTCTTGCTTGGCACCTGCTACTTTATCGGCATTTTGATGTTGATATTGACACATCACTCTGGGTTAATTGGGTTTTCTCCACCTGGCAAACGTACACATGCCACATATGAACCCTGAAGTCTGTAATGTAATGTATCCCTAAAACAACAAACTGCTCATAGTACATGGATCCATTTTCTAATCATAAACAGTATTGGGTTTTTCAAGCCTCATAAAATATGCTACCCTTGTGTAGTGATGGCGGATAC
This sequence comes from Scorpiodoras heckelii, assembly GCA_028566435.1. Lineage (NCBI taxonomy): Eukaryota > Metazoa > Chordata > Actinopteri > Siluriformes > Doradidae > Scorpiodoras > Scorpiodoras heckelii. The sequence continues at coordinate 10,066,479 of JAOVVH010000058.1, read as the reverse complement.
TGAAGAACCCTACAATCATGGGGGAAATTAGGAAAGTGTTTAGTCGTCTTTCTGAAATCATCTTTTGTTATTGTTGTTGTTTTTGGCACCATACTGTGAACTCTATAGACTGCTGTGCATGAAAACCTCAGAAGATCGGCAGATTCTGAAATACTCAAAGCAGCCCATCTAGTACCAATAATTGTGCCATGATCAAAGTCACTGAGATCATGTTGTTCCCCATTCTGGTGTTTGATATAAACATCAGCCAAAGCTTTGTACCTGTGTCTGCATAATTTTATGAACACATTGCACTGATGCCCCATAACAGGCAGACTGCATGAATGTGCAGGTGTACGGGTCTTCCTACTGTAATTGTAAGTGGCCAGTGAGTGTATGTCTGGGCAATATTGAATATCACATTACAATGAGGGTGGCACAGTGG
>JAOVVH010000058.1:10010294-10021491 GCA_028566435.1 Scorpiodoras heckelii | reverse complement strand
CACCATACTAATAAATTATTGTGGTCTAAAACCAGGTGTTTCAGTTTCATTGTCTAACCCCTGTATATATATATAGGAGAGAGAATTGAGCTTGAAATCAGCACTCACAGTCTGTGTCACAGGTGACAGTGCCATCGTTGGGACAGAAACGTGTCTCCACCTTCCTTTTACCCAGCTGGAGTTCATGCGGATCTGCCAGCTGTGCCCGGCAAATGTAGCGCACCCTCTGCTCCTGGCGTGCGCCACCTTGAGTTACATTGACTGGCACCCATGGTGTCCAAGGAGTGTTCCGCCTCACCTCAGGACACGACTCCAGATTACAGGCCTGATATTCCTATAGAATGGGAAAGGGATAGGGATGTGGCTTGTGTCTGAGGTGCAAAATGTTCAGCTCACTTGTCTTGCCCCAGTGGACAGTCATTAAGCTTAATGAGAGATACTGTGTCTCCTCAGTGCTGAGTAATATGTGGAAACTGTTACAACGTGATGGCTCACTTCCACACACTCTGGGGAGGTGTTTTAGTTCCTTGTGAGGAAACTTGATTTGATTTTTAATAAAGTAAATTACATCTGAATTAAATTAATTGCAGCTATTGCAGCTCATCAGTCTGAGACACACACACACACACATATGCACAGATTTAAAAAATCTCTCACATTGTAAATGAGGGGCAACTGTGAAGTGAACATCTATTCCACCACATGATTAATTAATCTATTTGTTCAGTAGCTGCAGGGTGGCTATAGTTTATCACAGTGTTTTGTATTTGGTATGCTCATCATGGACTGCAGGTACATTCCCTGATTTCAGACTTCCATTAAAATATGTCTTGGGATATGTGCTTTGTCAGAGAATGTGCAGTTAGATTTCCACTCAGCATGTTAAGGGACTGAGTGCTGCACCCTTGGGAGAGCTTCTCGGTTATTGTAGACAGACGGCATTTCAGAAAGCTGAATCCCAGCTGGACATCAAGCGAGACAGTAAGAGAGAGGAAGAGAGTGTGTAACAGAGAGAATCATGTACCAGTGCGCAGCCTGGACAGCTGTTTCCATTCTCACAGTTCCTGGAGCGAGAGTGCACGCCTCCCCCACACTCAGCACTGCACTTAGACCAGGGTGACCACGACGACCAGAAAACAGGCTGAGGGCAGGGCACTTTCTCATTGCAGAATCTGGAAAGGAAGAAGAAGGCAGATTGCATTACTCACTTCCTAAGACACTCATTACTGTGAGCTTATTCCACAAAACATAAAACAGAGCACAAAATGATGATACTGAAATCTGCAGAAAATGGATTGGCATGATGTGGGATACACGGTTACATCATAGGTTTAAGTGAGTAATTTAAGCGTCGTAACATCAGTTGCACAGCATAAAAGTGTTTTATTTCATCAGTGATCTCTAGCCTCACTGTATTCACCCTCTGAGTGCAGATGAGTACGTAGAGCAGTGGGCGAGAGCACTCTACTTTGTCTGTCTCTCACCTCTGTTCTCTGGCTTGGCCCACACAAACTCGGCCACCGTGTCTTGGTGACGGGTTGTTGCAGGATCTCTGGCGCACCTCAAAGCCAATCTCGCAGCTGGTGCTGCACTGACCCCATGATGACCAGGGAGTCCAGCCCCCATTCCTAAGAGAAACCAAAGACAAAACCAATGCTTTTACTCTCCAAAATGTTAGTTTCTAATGTACCACAGTGGATGAATAAGAGTTCTGCTTTGATAAAGAGTAAGTTTCAATGTGCAAATGCATTCGCTTAATTTGCTTAAGTGCCTTGCTCCTGTGTAGCACTTCTCAGAAATTAATTGCCACTTCCTGTGCAAACACTATTTAATTTTGTCACATTACATAACTTTGTCTGAGCTATTCTTATGCAGAGTATAGCGTCTGTGTGCACAAATCATCGAACACTTTTAAAGGGCACTTCTTTGGTATGACTGGGCATTTTAAATCCTGTATAAAAAAATGTAAATGCTCATCAAATGCTGAGGTTGAAATATGCTTTGGCAGTAAGCACAGCGAACTAAAACTGCTGTTACCTTGAGCAGTTGGCCACTTCAATGGTAGGACCCTCACACATTTTTCCCCCACAGAGGGGAGGAGGGCTGTCACATGCCCTAGAACGACAAAGGCAAGTACTGGTGCCATCGCCGTCATCATGGCTGCAAGATTGCCATGGAGTCCAGGGCCCATAGGCACCATCTGTGGTTTGGTTCCGAAGCTGGAAAAAGAGACGTGTTTATGTAAAGGACAGCAGTGAACACTGGAAAGGCTTTTTGCAGCCAGCTCCACCACAGCCAGAAATAGACTCTTCTCACAGACACAAATGACTATCAAAGGGCAACTTCTACCAAAACAAAAGCAGTGGCCAATTCAGTCATGTGGTGAGCCACCCTTCACATATCAGCAGGTGTTCAACTCTTACTGGGCATGCAGTGATGTTCTGGAACCACTGGCTCATGTTGGAGCTATCCTCAATTGTGGTGCACCGTCGTTGCTTCCTGTCCCAACCACAATATGGATCTCTGGCACCCAAACACATCCTGGAAATCATAGAGAGATGCAACTGACATTAGGCAAACCAACACAAATATATAATTTCATTCAGCTACTGTAAGTAAACAGATAATCAGTTTTACAGTCAGTCCTAAATATTCTGACACCAATCTCAGGTGGGCATTTTGAGAAACATCAAATGCTTCCCTAGGAGAGGCAAGCAAGACTTCATATATTCTCATCACACTGTGAAACAGAGATTAAATATCTAAGCTGGTGAAAAAGCACCCACCTAATGAGGTGTGATTCAGTCTAAACTCACTAATGAACTTAAGCCATGAAACACAAATAGGGTGCAGGAATGCAGGGCAGCACGGCAGTAAACCCGAGAGCAAACACAGTGCCCCAGCTCAACCATTAGCCTGAAAGACTCTTATTTTTGGCAAGAGCAGATTGTTTTATTTGCACTAAGTGGCTAGTGCTCCAATCTTGAGATTGGGGAAAACAAGCGGTGTTTAAGAATGAATGCCAGTGAAGAAAGAAATCTGACTGGAGTACAAATTCATCTGGTTGAAAGTGCAGTATCTCCATCAATCATAATAGAGAGGTTACAAATATTTGTTAATACACTAAATATACCTGGCTCTTGAACTATAATATCCCATCCTCTTAAGCCAAAGAAGCTTCATCTATTCATCTACCTCTGCTGCTTACATTGACTCCTGTGTTGGCTGGTAAATGCACTAACGTGTAAGGCATAATTAAATAACACTGCTCCTGTCAATTAAGGACATCTTAGGGAAGAAAGGGAATAATGATGGCTATGTGGTACAGAAGGCTCAATTACCCCCAGTTACCAACGGTAGACAGGCAAGCCCACAGGGCGCTAACCTGCAAGCAAACCCCATTTAAGCAAGAAGCTGGTGCCTGTCTTATTAATTACAGAAGAGAAATCCACTCCCATGAACCGGTGGCTCTGAGCACCAGCGAACCATGTAAGCTCTTAAGACTGTGAAAATGCAGCAGCTCAAGGGGAATGCTGATTTGACAGTTTGAACTGGAGGGCTGGCTCATGGATGGCCAATGGACACACAAGCAGCTTAGAGCACTTGCAGGCAATGACTTTGTTCAGCATTCTGCCAGATGACTCCCTGAAAGAAATTAAAGGCTCAGGCTGTGAAATGCATGTTTCCACCTGCAGTTCAGATTTAAGGAAGGGAGTTTGTGCACACACAAGGGTAAATACAAATGTTTTGTCACTGCCACTGAAAAACAAAACTGCACAGTCATCCTTACAGCTCAGCTATTTTAAAAATGGAAGGCCATGAATATTAGTTAGTGCTGAGCAATGTCTCACTATTATATCATAAATAGTAGTTCAGCAAAAACAGCTATCATGTATTTGATATATTTGTACCTGAGTCGGGCATGAAGTGCTATAAGGGGCACCTCCAAGTGGTGCAAAGTACATTCATGTGGTGTATTCAGCTTGCTGATAGATCAATACATCATGAGCAAAGCCACATGGCTTGTTAAATTTTAAACAGTATACAAGGCAAATAAACTAACACATAAAACAATGTGGCACAACGACTGATGGAACACAATAAATCACTTCTGTTCCCTGCAAGCTTAATGGATGTTTTAAAGAGATGAGGAGGGCTATAAAATATTGTCCTTTTTTATAGGCCTTTTAAAAAGAAAGATTGGAGGCAAATAGCTATCACTGTCCCTTTAACATCAATCCTGCCCTCATCACCATAAATTTGACAACTGGTCAGACTTGCTACTTTGAACACAGTTCTATGGTTTGCATAAATATGTCATGCATAACACCGCTTGGCAAAGTTGTAAGCTTACACCACTAATTCTTATCAGTCATAAGTACGTTTTACATTGTCTCACTGATGCTATTTCTGCCAAAAAGCCACTGAAAGGAATTCTTCTCTAGTGGTCTTGATCTGTGCTGGTCTAAAGGTTAGAGAGCACAAGAACAACATTTTTTTTCCCAGTTCTCCCTTAATTACTAGTCAACTGTCTGAGAAATGCCATCATGCTCTGCACCATTCATCCCGTTCCTGGGATATTTAAAAGCTGTTTGGAGGATGGACTGCTCCTTGCTGATCCCATAAACCTAAGCAAGATAGCTGTATGAAGGCTCAGTTAGCACTTTTAATGAGTTATCACTGTTGGAGTTTGTCAGAACTTGGGGCAAAGGGTTTGAGACATATTGCCTGCCTAATGAATGCTGAGAGAGCGCATGAAAGAGAAATGGCTTCAATACTGAAAGTCTGCAAAAGCAGACTCAGTTAAAAGCCAAACATTCTCCGGTAGTAATAAATACCTTCACTTTCTGATTACATTCTTTCCCTTCCTTCTCTCCTTTCTCCTGCTGTTAGACTCCCTCCAGTGCTGGCCTATGCTCCAATAGGTTGTGCTTATGTGAGCTCTTAACCACTGTATTCCTTAGCATCCTGTTGACATGCTGGCAGCAACAAGAAGTCATAAATCTTCTCATCCAGGATGCCCCTCAGAGCCCCATAATAAAGCTCTGGTCATACAGGACTCATTCTGACCTTCTCGACATCCACAGGTAAAAGAGACAAAGCCACATATATCAATTAACAGGAAGAATTTTACAAATTCAAGCTTGGTACATTTGTTTAGAGTCTATGACTCAGACCAAGACCTGAGCTAAACATTTTTGTCATGGGTCAGGTTTAGATGGATCATGGAACCTGGACTGGCATTGTTACATTCTCTGCTGAGATACACTGTGGTGCTGTAGGATGCAAGGAAGGTTCCACATGCTTGAGTCCTTAAGTATTTTTTGTGGGTTTTCTTTAACAGGCTGAAAAAAAAAAGCTGCCCACATCTGTGGTAATAGAAAACCCAAGGGAAAGCTGTAAAAACCATTTGTGGTTTACCAAGAAAAACATGTGGTTTATTATGTTATGTTCTGCCCTTGAGTTAAAGAGTGAGTATGAACTGCTTTTCCTCTCCTAGAAACAGCATGCAGCTTCGTAAATGTTCCATTTGTGCTACTAAAAATGACTGAACCCTTCATATGAGCAGAGCAGATAGGCTAATCGGTCTGCTGCCATGAGGCACTACTGTGCACTTGATCAACAGCCACAGTCATCTAAATGCTATAAATTGCTTCATTCCACCTGCATCCACACTGCTGCTTTGTTCTGTGCTGTTGACAAGAGCCTGTAGGTGAGCAGAGCCCGTTGTTCAGGACGGTGCCGCTCTCATACCTCATCCATTACTGCATCAACCTCCACATCCATTTTGCCCTAAGACCCAATCACCCTCTCTCACTCTCACTAACGCTTGCCGAAGTGGATTGATGTGGCAGAGTGGCTTTGCTGGCATTGTTTTCCGGCCAAATAGCAGCCCAAGCGGATTAAATTAGTTTCTTACTGGACAGCCATGAGACTGGGGCAGGAGGTGTTAGCAGAAAGTGGGGTGCTTAAAGGTCAAATGTAATTACACAGACCAGAGCCGCTGACGACAGGGACACTCTGAATTAAGTCACTATTAAACACTTCTAGAAAGACAAGAGGAATGCTTGAAAAACTTCAGCTGTGCACAGTTCAGAAAAGTCTGTGTTATTTAATACACTGAAGCACTGCTAAGAGTGTTTTGGTTATCTACACTAGAAGGTAATATAGACTTTTGCAAAAGAATTTCAGACCTGTTATTCAGCCCTGACTTTTCAAAGAAAAGTTCACATAAAGTAATCCCGAATATGTAGCACATGCTTTATAAATGCATAGAAATTTCTCCCATAGGAACAGTCTGTAAATAGACTGAAAATAACTGCTACAACCAAAACAATATTCATATTCCTCTTCTTCTGGCAAGTGTAAATCATATCTGGGCACATAACCTCAAACCTGTGCTAGTCAGATGGCAATTTCTCAGATTTGTCCTTCAACTGCTGGGTTTTAAAAAGGCATAACTACTCTTGCTTTTCCTCTCCACTCACCTTCTCCCACACCACAATCACCCACCTCTTTCTAAATCTATTCTTTCTATTTTTCCTTCTGCAATACAGCACACAGTTGACAAACCATCCTTTGTGCCCACTGGCCAAATTGAGCTTGACTCTAGTCCCTACCTCAGACAGGCAGACCTGGTCTGATTGAAAGCTTTGATAGCTTCTGTGGGAATCGTTTCTCTGCTTTAGTCATCCAGGAGGGCGGATTTCAGCCCCAATTACAGATCTACTGGATTATTCTACAGTGGAAGGAATACAAACCCATGCCAGACTTCAGTGCTGTCAAATGGAGCCAAATGTTTTCATGTCCCCAAAGACAGAATGTATGAGGTGGTTTGAATACACACTGGCTTTTTGCATACACAAAGCTTCATACGGAGAGGAATATTTCTATTTTTATAGTACATTTAAGGTTTGGGTATTACAATTGTGCTTACTGCTCTGTTTTATAGCTGGAGCATCTAGCCAGGGGAAGTTTTAGCACTCGGTCATTCAGACCCACAAAGAGAGTCCTGTCACCATGGAGAATCTGGAGACTCAGGATTGGCTCCTTTACACCAGGGGGATGGAGCTGCATCTCCTCCAAATAACAGCCTTGTAGACTCTTATTGGTGGTGGCCAGAGCCTTCAGAATGGTCCCATACTCTGACATAATAGAGCACAGAATTAAATCAAATTGTAAGTTATAAATTATTTAAAAATGCTGATAGGTTATGACACTGTCTGAAGAACATTTCTATTTATAATGCAGACTTGTCAAGTACATTTAAGGTCAACAGGGCTTTAATACGTTCATGTAATTTAAATATTAGACACCAGAGACTGACTCAGCTTTCCTGGCCTGCAGGTTTCCTCACCTGTGCCAATGTACATGACGTGGTGGAGTGTGTCCTGGCCCTGCACAATGTCCACCACAAGCTTGGAGAAGCGCACATTATCCTGCCACACTAGTGGGTTGACAGATACAGGCTGTACCACGTCATTCATGAGGTAGAGTCGCTGGGCATCCTGCAGGCTGCGTTCAGTTAGGCCCTCATTAGGCCCCTCATCCTCAATGGTACCACACTGTAAGAATTCATGGAAAATCTAAGTAACTGGTATCACATGTGTCTCCTATATTTGGATACAACAATGCAAGAAGTGTAAAACAACATGAGTTTTGAATAAAATGTAATACAATAGTAGCATGTCAGGGTACAGATGCTCACTTTCAGACATTCAGTTTCCTTGACTAGTCATTTCCAAATTATCTGGTTAACTGCAAACCTTTAGAGAGATACTAACTAAGCAGCACCTTACTTTAATAACACATAAATAAACCATTACCAAATGTTTACACAGTACTCCCAGTACTTCACAGCTTGGTTAAAGGGAATCAGAGAACAGAAAGTAAATAGAGTCAAGGTGAGTGGTGTACCTGGAAGTTGGGGATGGGGTTAAGAGTTGGCAGCCAGGTGGAGCGTGGGTTCTCCTGGGAGCGGAATGGCCCGTTGAACGCACGTGTGATGGCACTAAGGTTGTATGCACAAACTGCTGATGCTGCTATACTGTTCCTGTATAAATAACACAGAGATGCAAAAAGAGTGTGGGAAAGACAACTAAAGAAATAACGAAGGAAAAGAACGAGGTTAAAAATTGAGGCAGTATGACAATAAGTAACAGATTCCCAGATGATCCATGCACTGATAAGCAAGGTGAGGTGAGGTGAGGTGAGCTGTGTGTCTGGCTAAGTGAAGGATTTTAGCTAAAAGCGTAAGGAACCAGCAGTGCATTTCTAAGACTTTATGTTGCTCTCCTGATGCTAACAACAGTTTAACATGGAGTCTCTGCTAAGATTTCCATGTGAGAATACAATGAAGTCACATGAAGCTAAATCCATTTCAGCTGCTGCCACACATTAAAAAGAATACACAGATGCTCACAGGGTGAATTTACTGCTGATGCACACTGCTGCTGTTAGGTAAATGCCACTGAAAACTGTGTAAACCTCTGATATTTAGTTGTCCATGCCATCAGTTACTCTGCAGGCCATTAATTAGGATGGGGAAAATGACTTTTTGAAAATGACCACCTTCCTTCTGCTCAAACCTGGTAATCATAATTCATCTTCAGTCAGTGCATAACAGCCATGTCTTTGAATATAAAATGCAAGACTGTCTTTAAAAATTACATTTAAATTATTTATTTTGCTTTGAAAGGCAGGAGATTTAAAGCCAAACAGTATCTTGAGCAAGCAGAAAATATGCAGGAAATGAGTGTTCTGATCTGTCTCAAAACAAGCATGGGCTGCAGAGACCACTGACAAATGAGCTGCAATAACTAGGGTGCTAGCAGCAGAGCCGTGGACAGATGGTCTCCACGGCTGAGCTCCAGCAGGGAATCTAGCCCTGCCAGACTGTGGAGCCTGAATTGGGCTGTGGTTATTGAGTCTGGAAACATACCAACAGAACCTGCACCAGAGGGCTTAGGGTGCAGCTCTGCTATGGGGGACACATGCTGTGAGTGAAAGTGCGAGAGGAAGGGCACTGCTAGCAGGAGAAGGATGGTTTGACAGTGCGTCTCAAATGACTAGCAAAGACAGCAAGATCCTTTACGTGCAGCAAATTGGGCAGTGATGAGATATGGGCTGTTAAGCAGATTAGACTGGACTAAGCTGGAGTCAGAGAAGAAGCTAACTTACTCTGAGGTGCCCTGCTCTAAGCAGGTTTTGACATGACAGCAAAACAACTATGCTTTCATGTTGCTCTTTTTCTTTGATGCTTTCAGTAAGGCAGCATGAATATACTGATTCATGATAATGGTCTTTTTTTGCCTTAGCATTAAAATGATCAACAGAAATATGCCGCCTCAGCTTTGGCTCTATGCTATATAAAACTTATCATATTCATAAAGTCCTTCTAGCAGAATACTGCTGTTAATCATCCCTCTTTAATCTTTGGTGGAATAATAGCAGGCAACTGGAAGAAATAAGTAACAGTTCAGAGAGCAGAGAGGATTATTTTAACTGCTACCCTTTGTTGATTAAACATTCAAGTAGGGCTTGCGTCTCAGTGAGTCAGAACTCCTGATTAACCTTCAGAAACCATTCCCAAACTTAACCGTGTGTGAAAGAGATTTAACTGTGGTTACAAAGTGACATGCTTGGAACTAAACAATAATAAACAATATTGATATATATAGTTGCAGAAGAAATGTTTCTCAACCCTTTGAAATTTGTGGGCTTTCTGGACAATCTGCTTAAAATAATATTGTTTTAAGTTAAGTGAAGTATTGACCTACCGTGCTTGCATACAGAGGAATTTGTCCTTCGCATTTAACCCATCTGTGCAGTGAAACACAACTATACACATTAGTGAAGTGAGCACACTAGCCCGGGGTGGTGGGCAGCCTCGTCCAGGGCGCTTTAGGCTTTAGGTGCTTTGCTCATCCGCACTTCAGCCGTGACTTATCGGTTGTGGGGATCAAACCAGTGACCTTCCAGTCACAAGGCTGGTTCCTTAACCACATACCCACAGCTATACTAGCACACAGTTGTACATTTCATGTCTTTATAGAACACATTCATCAATCAGTAACAATCCAGACTGGAAAAAAATATGTGAACCTTTGTATTTAATATCTGATGGACCATCTTTTAGCAGCAATAACCTTCTGCTAAAGTTTCTGCCCTGCATCACAGTCTTATAGTGCTGTGCAATTTCTCCAAAAAGTACAAGTTTTGTCTTCTGTGACCACAGAACATTGTCCCATCAGCACTGTCAAAAGGCATTTTTTGTTCAATGAGAAGAGAGAGAGAGAGAGAGAGAGAGAGAGAGAGACTCTGCACAGCACAGTGTGATAGAAGTGGAGAAAGCAATTTAGCTCATATATAACTGCATCTCAGATGGGCGTGGAACCCAGCCTGAATATAATGCATAGAAGTTGCACACTGTGTCCATGTGTGACAGCCAGCCATCCAGTCAGATGGCATAAAGAGCCTGATGCCCTAAACACAAGTCCCACAAATAGTGATCCTAACATCTAGCATATGAGGGTGACAACATCTTACTGGGAGAGCTGAGGTTTATTTGGACCCAATAGCTATCCAGATTGTCCAATTATAGAGTTTTAAGCATTCTATTTTAATTCTAAAATCACTGTGACAACATGGTCCATGGAATAGAGTCAAATAGGGCATCAACAAGTAGCCTGGCTGTTTGGTGTTACAGAATGTCCAAGAGGAAAAATACATTATGTCAGGAATACCAATCATATCACAGATGAATGCAAACATCTAGTCAGCAATTTTCTGAAGCATGGGACAGGATTAGTCAGAAATGTTTTACTGAATAATAATGTTTGATTTATAGCACTGGTCAAAGTCATTTCCTGGAGGAGAAAGTCAGAAAGCTGCTAAAGAAGACTTTCTCCAAGTCATCACATTAGCATAATAAGTATATGTGACAAAACAGCAGCCATTAAAAGCAGTGGAGTTGAATTAATGCAACGGCATCATTCTCATTTCTGCACTGAAACTTACATAAAATGCATTCTTTTGAAAATGCATTGTGGTTTGGGCAGGGGAATAGTGAGGATAATTGAAAATGCCCGTCTTTGTTGTTCTATGATAGGCCTGAAACTTCCCAAACAGAGTACAAGCTAATTAGATTGTCATTCATGGAATATGTTTTGGCTACATGCTTAAAACTGAACCGAGC
>JAOVVH010000058.1:9971789-9992172 GCA_028566435.1 Scorpiodoras heckelii | reverse complement strand
CATGGTGTACCCCGCCTTTGCCCGATGACGCTGGGATTGGCTCCAACCCCCCCATGACCCCGACTAGTGGGATAAAGTGGAAGATAATGAATAATGAATGACTTTTCACAAAGAATCTGGGGATGTAGTGTGAATTTACTAGCCATCTGTATATGAATATGCCTAGTGTGGGATTTCTGTTGGTTTTCTTAAAATGATAATTTCCTGAAATTCTGTAATTGCAAAATTAGTCAAATTATGCTTATTGCATGGTTACACTGCATATACATTAGTGTACAGTGAAATTCTTTTCTTCACATATCCCTGCTTGTTAGGAGGTTGGGGGGGGTCATAGTGCAGCATTAGCCAAGATATGGCACTTCTGGGGCAGTGAGGTTTAAGGGCCTTGCTCAAGGGCCCAACAGTGGCAGCTTAACTGTGCTGGAGCTTGAACCCCTGACCGTCTGATCAGCTACCTAGAGCCTTAACCATTGAGCCATCACTACCCTATGTACAGTCCATCTCTGTTTCAGAAAACAGGGTGAAACATTCAGTGCTGCCTAATTTGAATTCAGGAACAATAAAACCATGACAAATTCAGGTCTTCTCTAGAGTCATGAACAAAATGTCATTTAAACACATTTCAGTTTTACCGTTTCAGCATCTAGACTCTTGGCTGAAATTAAACTCAAGAAGTTTAATTGGTTTTAACAGCAGGTGCAGTTTGGACTGCTAGTTGAATGGTTCTCATTTATTCTTGGAAAAAAAACTGGGTGCACTCAGGTTGCACCCGCAGTTAAGACTCATACTGTTGGCGCAAGCTGAAATTCTAAAACAGGTTGCTAGTAATGGACATTATTATTATTTGCAGGTTTTTAACTTCAGGCATTTTCACACAGTTGTGCCAACTATATTGTTATTTTTTCCATCTTCTTGGATGTAACTAACTGAGCACTGAGCAGTAGATGAAAACCTGGCAGCTATGAGCTAAATGTTTTACTGATGCCACACAACAGTCAAAAAGTAAAACTTGCTAATTGGCAATGAGATCTTACCATTTTAAAAAATACCAATTATTTAAATGATTTGCTCAAATAGTTTTCTCGAATAAGAAAGAACACTGTTTCCTGTAGTGATTATATTGATTACACTGCTTACTGATTTAATTAGAGGCCAAAGCTCATAGCTTCTTAATGCCTGTGCATACAGCACCAGCAGCTCATTGAAAACACTAAAAAAAATGCTGACTTGTGTGGGCTGAGTTCTTGGCCATGGCCATGTCCCATGCCATATTTTTTTTGCTTATTAGCAGGCATTCTGGTGGGGTCAGCTCTCTCAATAGACTGGGCATGAATTCAGAGGGAAGGCACTAGCACTTCTCACCTCATTCAGCTCGGTAGAAGTGGAAAAGAGTGCTTTGGCCCTGCAGGCCTCCTGCCAAACCCTGCATGTTTGGCACTAGGACATGCATTTCTGAGATGAGCTGGCTCCTGCTCAGGTCCATTGTACTTCTGGCGCGCACACACACACACACACACACACACATGCACACACACAATAATGCTAATGATGTGAGGCAAATAGAGGAAGGGAGGGACTGATATGCTGGAGAAGGGGAAGAAGCGCTGGAGGACATATGTAGGACAGGCAGAGTGGGATAAAGAAAATGTAAAGTAGTGAATAATAAGAAAAATGGAATCCCATAGTTTTGAGTGAAAGTGTCAGTACAGAAATGAAATGAAAATATCCTACTCTTCATACTCTCACTAGGTGTTTTCTTTTGCTACAAGCAGCAAAGTTCAGAAAAACAGAGCAGTCTGACACAATCCTACAATCTCTCCTTCTCTATCAGGCACAGACATTCTCCTTCATCTGCTGGCGCCATCTATCCTCACTGATTTGGACCCTGGCACTGCTAGTGATGCTCCAGTTATTCTAAATGAAGAAAGATCCGTCTTATTCTAAACTTTGGATCACTCTCAGAAATTGGCCAGAGTAATACAGGCTGAGGTGAAATGGAACAAAATGAATCTGCAGCTAAAGTTTTAATTTGGGATGTTTTAGTGACAGAATACTTACAGAAATCACATTGCTCTACAGAATGCCAAAAAAGAGGAGGAACAACCAACACAATTATTCTCTGATTAACTCATGTGTCTTTTAGAGCTATTCTGGTCATACTGCAGTGACAAATAAAAGCACAGTGATGAAAATGACACCCAGTGGATTTCATTTGTTTGATGCAATACAGAGTATAGGATATGGCTCGAGTGAAATAGAGGCATGACCTAATATGCCACATATAGGTAGAATAAACTCACACTTTCATCCAGCCATAACACAATCACACCTGATATTGCAAAAGATTGAAATGGAATTGGGAGAGATTAATCAGCCTCTCTGCTAGGCAGTGTTTTCTCAATGTCTTTCAAGGTGAGAAACCAAAATTTCCTTACTGCCAAAAGCCTCGATGAGAGAACAAACTGTCACCCAGACAAAGCCATCGCCCTGCTCTTTATGCTTACCTGTATAAGTGAAATGTTGTTTAAGTTCAGTCGAAAGAGGTAGTTTCTGCAGAAGTTCAAGAGAAAACAAAGGTAAAATGATGAATATTATGAAGGATAAATGTTACCAGTAGCAGAGCAATCCAGATATAGCTTTTATAATACCATTAAATCTATTAAGGGGGCAAGTGCAACTTTCAGAAAGGTTCTATATTGATTAATTTCAGGCATAAATTTTTGGCATACCCTCTTATAAGCAATTATACAGTATTCAGTGCTGGGCACACAGGATGTGCAATACTAGTAATTATTACCTTGCTCCTACTATCAGCTCATTCCTGGTCAGATCAAGAGTGAGTTGGGAGTAGTCTTGTACACCAGGGTGCGAGAAAGTGGAAATCCAAGGGCTTAATGCTACGGGAGAAAAGGAGAACAGAAAAAAGACATCGCATTAAAGAGTGGATGCATTTTTTTTGTCACAGCTTTTGTTGAGTGATTGCAAGCATCAGTGACATCAAAATTATATAAATCAAATTAAAAATTGAGAATTTATAGAACATACTCTGGATTTTATTGTGGCTCATTCAAGAAAGATAATTGCAAATGGCAGACCTCAGTTGTCAGCTAAAATGCGTGCATATGATGCACAATAGCTAATGGGATTACGACATGTGCGATTTCCTGCATTCTGTCCATTAAGGACTTCAATCTAGATTTAGAATTTATTTTGTATGTTTTTGTATGTTTTGTATATTTTTTGTTTTCATGCACATGGATCATAACTCTTCATCTCTCAGTCATTCTGATATGTTACCCTTTTGCACTAATGAGTGCACAAATAATTTCAATAGCAGGCTGCTCTTCTTTCTACTTCATTCATTTAAACAAAAAGGAGAAACAGGTGCCTGTAGCAGTAACTGAAACACTGGGGAGTTAAATCAGGAAGGCAAGCCCAGCGTCGTGAGGGAGACCCAGCCGTGAGGTACAATGCTCACTGTACCACATCATGGATGCTGATCCTAATTCAACATGACACTGAGTCAAAACTACACTTTCTAGGAAATGTATAAAAGTGCAGTTTGACAGAAGCTTTTGTACATCAAAACAATTTGGCCTGTCAGATATTTAGGGCACTCATCAGGGCTTTTTAAAATGGGATCAAAGTAACACAGAAAGACCATTATGTAAAAATAAACCACTTGATCTTTTGGTGACCTAACATGCTTTGGAAAATGGGATTTCACTGTGAGGAGGTTAAAAGAAGATTTGTCATCTTTCAAGTAATATCATAGCATTTTGGCAATTCACTAGATCTGACATCATGATATTGAGAAAGTAGTCTGAAATATTATATAACTTTCACCTCATATTAAGATCCAATTCAGGCATTTAATTTTACACATCGTCTTTTGAATTTGTACAGACAAACGTGCAATTTTATATCCAGTTTCTACCAAAAAAAGGGAAAAATCCTTTGCTCATATTCACAAGCCTCCAGACAAACTCAGATGCATGAAAGCAATGATATTCTCATGTACCATCTATCATATGGTGCACTTTTACTAAAGCTTTGAAGGTCCAAAACAAATTCAGCTGTATTTGTTCAGGTCAGAACCTTGGTGAACCTCCTTCCTAGGCAAAACATGGGAAATAAAACCTCAGATCACAGTCTCAAGGGGTCTCAATCATCCAGACGTTAGGGTCAAGCAAAACAACTTCTCATGGGAAGATAAATCAAGATAATTTTAAGCAAGTCTACTGAGAGACAGCAAGATCTAGGCATATGATCGTTATATCACTGCTACACACTGCTAAAGGATGTGCTTGAGTCTGCCTGGGACCATATGGCAGCACAATTCAAGTCATCCTTTACAGAGACATAACGAGAGCAAGGTTCCATAATCACAGCCCTCTGAGGGGTTTGTAGTATTTATCCACACTAGAAAGTTGTAAAAGACCACCCTGCAGTGATCCCATTCAGGTTTAATGAGCAGTTATAGCCCCAAATGTGACTCACACATCATTTGACATCAAATCTGTTTGGATTCAGTGCAATTTTCAAGTCACTGTTTTATTTCTTCAAATTATGACCAGAACCTGAAAAAAACCCAGATTCTTTAATGCACACAGGTGTATCCATAAGCATGCTATTATAATAAGTTGACGATAGACAGCTGCTCCTTGGCAGATCAAAGCACACATGCTTAGGCTCAAGTGTGCATCATTCACTCATGTGGCCCAGAAGAGTGTTGCATGCATGCTAAGAGAAACTGAGCAAAGTAGAAGACAGCTGACAAGCACATAATGCTCTGCAGACCAATGCGAGCGTAATGCTAACATCTGGACTGCCTTGGCACACTGCAGGGTTACAGCTTACTGAGGGGGAAGGCAGTAGAACACTTTCAATTTTCCACACTAATACAATTTCTTCATTTACAGAAGCCATAAGAAAGTGATGAAAATCAGATGAGAATCTCAAGAGCAGCCTGTTCAAAACTGTTTGTTTATTCTCTTAGGGGAATAAACACCAAGAGTCCTCTCTGAAAGACCTTTATCCTTTCACTTACTCTTGCTTTTATATGTAGAACTGTCGCTTCATAATGTGTGTTTTGGCAGTACATACAAATAAAGAGCGATAACTATGAAGGTTGCTTGCCCATTAGGCATGAGAGGCTGGAGTGGATATGGAAACCAAGTCAAGGGTCAGGTGATCAGTACACAGCAATAACCAGGGATATCAAAAACACAGTGTCCAAAACTTGGCATGAGTCTAAATCCAGAATATCAAGAAACAGGGCTATATGAAATACAAAATCAAAAAACAAAGTCAGAAACGTGAGCAAGGGTCAAAACCAGGTAAGCACAAACGCAGAAGTCAAAAGGCTTCAAATCGACAGATATGGTAATACTGAATGAAACTTTGCTCTGCATGGCAGGTAGAAACAAGGTGAACCTAACCGTGGCAGCTGGGAGACCGAATTGTCAGCTTAATCCACAACATGCCTTTAATTGCAAAGACAAAGCCATTTTTATCACAACAGTGTGTATTTGAGTTTTTTGTAATTTACCAATAAAATATAAATAATCTCTTAATGAAATTACTGTAAGAACATCAACCAGCATTACCGTATCAGTGTTTACTTAGAATAATTACTCCCATGTCTGAATGGAATATAGGTCGCAGCAACCTTTTGTCCCATTAACAATATGCTTTCTTTGATTACATCAACAATTTCCTGCCTACAGGAGAGAACAACTGGGCATTTCATTTCATAGTGATTACTTTAGAGCAAAAATCCACAGACTGATTTTAAAATATACAGTAATTACTTATCACACCAACTTTCTACAGATACTATAAGATAAGGTTTTAGAGCTTACAGTAAGTTGCTACAATTTGAGTTGTAATGTCCAACATGTTGAGAAGTAAACTCAGAGATACTCTTTTTTTCTCAATAATGAGCTCCTGTTGCATGCCACAGCATTGTAAATGCATGTTTGTAGGTAAAAGTAGCTGTGCTAAAATAGCTGCATTCAGTTTAGTCATTGCTGACCTCAGTTTAGAGTTTCAGTTGGATTTATCAAAGAAATTGGAGCTGGGAGTTTTAGAAATTCAGCAGTTTTCTTAATATGAACCTGTAATTTTCTCTATAGTATGAACAGCACAAAGAAAAAAAAAAACACTTTTAAGGCTGACATTGTCCAAACAGCCTCTTGTCACTATCCAAATGGACACAAACTCAAATTTTAATAAAATTTTTAGACAGTGTTTTTGTTTGTTTATTTGTAAAAGGTGATCTATTACAGTGGTTTGTAAAAAAGGACAAACTTGTGGCTGAGGCATGAGACGTGAACACTTAATGCTGAAGCTGAATCGGACTGAACTGTCATCTGTTTTATGACGGCTTTATGAAGTTAGCTATCAGTATGAAACCAGAAACATCTCTGAATTTGCTAAATGACACAATGAAATGCCAGAGGTAGTAGACAAGGCAAGAAAGTACAATTTTATGCTTATGTTTAATATTACACAATTTTAAAAGTATATGGTGACACAAACCATATGACTGATAAATCTTACATGCTAGAGAATAACAAGACCCCTATGCAAGAAACAAGAATGCCATTTAAAGAGAAATAAAAAATGGTTACTGGATAAATAAAAGACAGATGGATCCTCAGACTACATGACAGGTAGCCATCAATACATCCATAGCACCAGCAGAGTCCCTTGACAGATGGAGGTACCTCCATCTCTCTCTTTTTCCAAACACACCCTTATTTTCCCTTTCTCCTCTCGAAAGACGGGCTTGCCTCTCTGTGGATTGTCTAGAATCTTATCAGGGGACGCAGACGGCAGCTTATCCAAGTAAATAGCAAATTTGCCTTTGTTTTGTCTTCCTGTTGTGTGATTTCCATGTCTTTGTGTCCTCTGGGGCAGGTGGCTACTGGATGAGCAGACAGGCAGAAAATGATTCAGAAATTTAAATCTTCTCAGACTGATAATCAAAAAAGTGTGAACAATGAATAGGCTATGAAATGTCACATTGCAGAAGAGGAAGTCAAACTCCACTGGGGTAGCAGAGGACAATTCAGGTAATGGAGGGCTAATTCAGCCAGACAGACAGAAAACATCTAGCAAGAGCAAAGAGAAAAATCATTTATGGCCTGCAGTTTCACTAAACCATTAATCTTTCCTTAGCTGTGTCTGTGGTACAATGAAAAGGCCATGCAAATGTGTGCAGAAGCACAAGCCAAACACTGTGACCAACAGATGATGGGCTAAATAATGTTTGCAGTGATTTTGGTACTTGGCTCTAAACTGCAGCCCAAATATGGGCTTAATTGTAGTCAAACAGTATAAAAATACAAAAAATTAATACCCTTGAGGCATGGACTTCACAAGACCTCTGAAGGTGTGCTGTGCTATCTGGCACAAGGCATCGGCAGCAGACCCTTTAAGTCCTGTCAGTTGTGAGGTGGGGTCTCCATTGATCGGACTTGTTTGGCCAACTCACAGATGCTTAATCAGATTGAGGTCTGTGGAACTTGGAGGCCAAGTTAACACCTTGAACACTTTGTCCTTTTCCTCAAACCATTCCTGAACAATTTTTCAGTGTGGCATGGTGCATTAATCTGGTGAAAGAGGCCACTGCCATTAGGGAATATCTTTGACATGAAGGCATTTCTTGATCTGCAGTAATGTTAGGATGGTTGGTACATGAAAAAGTAACATCCAAATGAATGCCAGAACCCAAGGTTTCCCAGCAGAATGTTGCCCAGAGAATCACATTGCCTTTGGCAAATTGCCTTCTTCCCATAGTGCACCCTGATGCCATCTCTTCCCCAGGTAAGTAACATACACACATGCAGACCAGGCTGTCCAACATGATGTAACAGAAAGTTGATTGTTCAAACAAGGCCACCTTCCATTGATCCATGGGCCAGTTCTTATGCACACATGCCCATTGTAGACGCTTTTGGCAGTAAACATGGGTCAGCATGGGCAACATGATTGGTCTGCAGCTACACAGCCCCATACACAGCAAAATGCAATGCGCTGTGTGTTCTGACACCATAACCAGCATTAACCTTATCAGCAGTTTGTGCTACAGTAGCTCTTTCATGGGATTAGACCAGACAGACTAGCCTTCGCTACCCATGCGCATCAATGAGCCATGGGCACCCATGACCCTCTTACTGGTTCACCGGGTTGTCCTTCCTTGGAATACTATTGGTAGGTACTAACCATTGTATACTGAGAACACCCCACAAGACCTGTGTTTTGGAGATGCTCTGACCCATTCGTCTGACCATCACCATTTAGACCTTGTTAAAGCCACTCAGATTATTTGCAGATTTTTTTATAAAGCATTCAGAAGGTCTTCAGACCCTTTCACTTTACTTGTTCTGTCAAATTAGCACGTTAACGTGTTCGTGATTAAAAAAATTAATGCTACTAAAAATTTTAACACAGATTAAAAATTAGTAAATTACACAAAAACGTGGCACCGTCAGCGAACACAAACATTCTGAAATTGACCGTTACGTTACTTGTTTTAGGCTGTATTCCGATCGCAAGGGTCCCTAAGCTGTAACCCTGCTCCCTACACACTGTACAGGGTACAGAATCCCAAGGGCTCTTTGTAGGGAACTTGGTCACTAAAACGGCTCTATTTGAAACGCCCTGCAATGTCATCAACAGCGGACAGCAGCCTTGATTACACTGGTTGTGTTCTACAAGACAGCACTCAGCTATATTTAGCATGATAAACAACACCATTCAGACTCCTTTTGTATGCTGTAGGCACTTTTGAAATAAATGTGATGAAACATCTATGAACTCTGTGGGTGATGTATTTTAACTTTTTAATGTATGTTTTGGTTGGAATGTAGACTTACTCTTCGGTTGCAACGTGCCATGTTACTCTAATAGGTAAATCGATGCCTTTAATTAAACTCCAACTTTAATCAGTATATCAGATGAACGAAAGACAAAGACTATTTTTTTTTTAGAAACGAAAAGAAGTTAATCATCTTTAATATTTCACTTTTATCAAATAAAGTCGAGTGAATAATGAGACAACATTCAACAGTCATTGCGCCACTCAAGGACATTCACAGAGTTGTCCCTAAGCCACTCCTGTGTTGTCTTGGCTGTGTGCTTAGAGTCATTGTCTCATTGGAAGGTGAACCTTTGGCCCATTCTGAGGTCCCGAGCGCTCTGGATCAGATTTTCATTAAGAACATCTCTGTACTTTGCTCCATTCAGCTTGCCCTCAACCGTGACCAGTCTCCCTGTTCCAGCCACTGAAAAATGCCCCCACAGCACGATGCTGCCACCACCATGCTTCACTGTAGGGATAGTATTATCTAAGTGATAAGCATTGCATGGTTTCCTCCAGACATTACACTTAGAATTGAGGCCAAAAACTTCGATCTTTGTTTCACCAAAGACCACAGACCATAGAATCTTGTTTCTAACAGTCTGAATCTGAACAGCCAGATTGGTGGAGTGTTGCAGTGATGGTTGACCTTCTGGAAGTTTTTCCCATCTGGACACAGGATCTTTGGAGCTCAGCCAGAGTGACCATTGGGTTCTTGGTTACCTCTCTTACCAAGGCCCTTCTCCCCCTATTATTTAGTCTAGGTTGGGCAGACATCTCTAGGAATAATCCTGGGAAACTTCTTCTATTTAAGAATTATGGGGGCCACTGTGCTCTTGGGAACTTTCAGTGCAGCGATATTCTTTTGTAGTCTACTCCAGATCTGTGCCTCCACACAATCCTGTCTCTGAGCTCTACAGGCAATTCTTTCCTCCTCATAGCTTGGTTTTTGCTCTCATATGCATTGTCAGCTGTGAGACCTTATATAGACAGGGGTGTGCCTTTCCAAAACATGTTCCATCAACTGAATTTACCACAGGTGGACTCCAATCAAGGTGTAGAAACATCTCACAGATGATCAAGAGAAATGGGAGGCACCTAGAACTAAATTTCAAGTGTCACAGCCAAGGGCCTGAATACTTATGTCCATGTGAAATTTTAGTATTTCCTTTTTAATAAATTTGTAAAAAATTCAAAAATTCTCTTTTCACTTTGTCAATTTGGGGTATTAAGTGCACATTGATGGGGAAACACTTGATTTTTTTAAATTTAGAACAAAGTCGCAAACATAACAAAATGTGAAAAAAGTGAAATATATTGACAGCAGATAGCAAGCCCATTCCACAGTCCAAAGAAACAATCTGGGGCCAATTACAGTGGCTCTAGAGAGAACAGAGCAGTGACTTTACTGTTGCCTATCATCTGTGGGATGATTACTGACATTTTATCAAAGAAGAGTAGGTCTGAAAGGATCAAATCTGCAAGCTAATCTGCACACAAGGCTTCTGGCCTAAAAGTGTCAGATCTCAGGGTGTATCATCCAGAAATTAGCCCTTTTGAAAATCACAGGACATTCAGTATGTGTGTGGACAGTAATGGTGTCATTTTTGCAGGTACTTCAAAACTGACTTGGATTGCCTTTAATGGTAGTATTTAGAAAATGACACTTGAGATGTGTGTTCATGAACTTTTTAGTCCTGTGCACACCATTTTCCAATAACATATCTCTGCTCTGGTCCTATGTGGAGAGTGCTGGCATAATTCTTCAGGTAAGTATGGTCTGCATTTAGCTTTTTATAATGATTAAATAGGAAATGTATTTGGTTATTGGGAGGGACTCAAATGTACATCAGATTAAGGTAATGTAATTCTTATTCTGCTGGTATGAAGCTTAGCACAGGTCACTTCATGAGCAGCTGGGTCTACCGGAAAGCTTTAGAAGAGCCCCTACTGAGGAGGCCACACTTTGCTGCACTCAACCAACTTTAAAAAAAAAAAAGGATCCTGTCCACAGACTGGCGTCACCCGTCTTAAAAAGCATGCATGATCCATCTAGAAAGCTGCCCAGAGATTAGAGCCTGGGCCCCTATCCTCTTCCTCCATCCTCAGGTAACGCCTCACAGTGGCTGCCTGAGTGCTCTGCTTAAAAATACTCATCCATCAAAGAAACTAATCTCAGGGTTAGCCCACACCTTCATTGTGGCACGACTTCCATACCAATGCTCTAGGATAAAAGAGGGTTTTGAAGTGTACTGAGGGGTGTCTATGCAATTGGATTACCATGAGAGGATATTTTAGGTGAGCTAGATTACAATACAGAGCTGATTGTTCAGTAGTTCTTATAGTGAAGGGAATGCCAAATGCTTTCATGAATGGCCATGACGGAAGTGTATGAAAAACCATGAGAAGGACAGAATGGTAGCCATTTTTTAGTGAATGTGAAAGTGGGAAACAATTGAAGGGAGTCTGGTTGTTTAACATGTTTTGTAATGTGAAGTTTAGTTTTGCTACCAAATAGTAGTATTTTCTAACTCACCAGAATAATAACCAACATACTGCTCCTCTGTGGAAAAAGCTGGACATTTAAAAAAATAAAACCTGACACACACACACACACACACACACACACACACACACACACACACAAAACCCTCAAGTCTTTTCAGTAGCAATAAAAAGTGCAGGCCATAGGCAATGTCCTTATGAGCTATGGCTGCTCTATTGTCCAGGTGCAGTTCCCCTGGTTGGCATTTCTATTTTTGGCTGTTAAAATGTTTTTCAGAAATTTTCATCATGCCCCACTTGAAAAAAATTATACATTTTATTTGTAAATAATTAGAATATGTCTGTTGTCTAAACAAAAAATCTGGCACAAATTTTAGCTTGCATTTTTGGCTACTAAAGATATTGTCTGGGAGACAGATGAGGATAACTCCATATTCTGATCTATTCATGAGCTGACAGTCAGACAGTGCAGGGAATGAAGGTCATTTGTCAGCTACAGAACAGGGCATGTTCATCAGAATCAGTACACATCGTCCCTGTTTCACTCTGTGTTTTTCATGTGGGGCAGCGTCACAGAGAAGTAGAGTGTGAACAGTGTGAGACTGATCTCTACATTCTAGTACAGGACAGTGGACACAGCTTTCATAGTGTGCAATGTGATATAGCCCGCCTAACTTGCTAAGCTAGTCAGAAGACTCCTTGAATTCTAAATAGAAAAGATCAATATTAAAAATAAGGAATAGCTTTTATAAAAGTCATAATGAAAACTAAAGACACTCGCAACCTTGCATATTGCCATATCTTTGCTGTTAAATTCCTTTTCAAGATGTCTGAACCTCTAGGATAATAATCTCATTAAAAGGCTTATTAAAGTAATATTATTCAGTAACTTCAGGAGTGAAATACCAGGCTTAAAAAACACACATAGCCTGGTTCAAGTGCATTTTGTTTGTTTTACACAAAATACAATGATGTTAAAAATCCTTGAAAGGGTTTTGAAAGGATTTCAGAGGTCCTCACATCTGCAAGCATCACTGAAAACCTCTCTCTAGGGAACATATGGTATATTACGTTACTTTCTGAGCTGGAAGGTATTGATGTTTGTTGCTTAGAAGCAGTGAGCTAGCAGCACTCACCTTGAACAGAGATAATGGGATGTTCTTGGTGGGTACATAGTGGCCTGCTCTGTGGTTGTAAGCTTGGGCTGGGCTCTGTGGGAGAAGTCGGTTTTTGGGAGAACACAGCAGGGATGCCCAAAGAGAGCAGACAGAGGAAAAGGCCAGACACAGCCAGGGAAACTAGGTTCCGCAGCAACGCTGTCATGGTGACTGAGGCCAACCTCTCCTCTAGCTGCCAAGGTGGGCCTCTGGAATGCACCTGAAAGATAGGAAGCAGGAGTTGATATGGATCATTTCTAAACAATTCTAAACAATATTATCAAACTTTGACCTTTTAAGAATGGAATAATATGTGAAAGAGCAGAAACACTTAATTTAACGCTCAATAAATACTGGGTAATTGAGTAATGCAAGGGAGGCAAAGCTGGAATGCTTCCATCACATTTTCTCTAACAGCCCATGCAGCAAAGCTCTTTGCACTTAAAATAGCCGATGAATTAATATTTCTCTGAAGTATATAAATTCAGAGAGAGTTTCCTGGAGCTCCTTAGTCAACATGTTTTTTCCACCAGAAAAAAACACTACCTTGGCTTAAAAGGTCTTTACACAAACTGATGCTTAAAACTCCTTAAAGACCACAGCAACTATATGTATGAAATGCACTTTGATGTAAAGGAGTTTTAATATCAGGGCTGATCTTATTAGATGAAAGGGGAAGCATGACATCCCATCGTTATTCAACTCTCCTGTATTCCTGCTGTAGCCACATTATGCCACTCAGCAGTTAGCTGAATCACAGCTCAGTCAGAAGGAAGCTGCCTGTCAATCTCCACACCGAAAGTAAAGAACTGCCAAGTGCTAAGTGCTCGGCTCTCCATGTGTCACAGCAGATAGGCCTTAATGGGAACCGATAATCATGCCTGAATAAAACTATGGACCAAAGACACTGAGGATAAAATTAACCCTCAGGCTCTCCATATGCAGGATATTTTGGGAGCTAAGAACACATTTTCCTCCCAACCAATTTTCACATGGCTTCCTTTCAGCAAGGTCCTCAGTCAACTCTGTACTCTTGTGTCTAGTCTACTGATACTAAGCTGAGGTTTAGACAAGACTGATGCAGCTTGGACACAATTAGTACTATGCAGACAATGAGACCTGCACTATATTGATGTGATTTCAACAGAATAATAATGCTTGCTATTCAGACCTCAGGTCAGGATTGTAGTTCATAAAGATTTGAATGATAATATTACTAAAAATGTCGAGCATGAATATGAAGATGTATTAAACAGCCATGGGGCAGAAGACACTAGATAAGAAGTATCTGAGTGCATCTTTCTTTTTCATTTAATGGGGCATTCGAAAACAAATTTGCCGCTCCATTAATTATAAAATCAACCATTATACCCCCAGTCAATTTCACACAACAGCTGGTAACTACATAGGCAAATAAGGTTGGGGCATTGTAGTCAACAGTATTATTTATTTATCTTTTTTAATACAGCTCAAATCAGATCTTTAGATTAGAATCAAAAAGGAGACTGGTATAAACAGAGGGATGACATGGTACATTGGGCAAAAATAAAATACTGCACACATTTTCAATGAGAATGATATGGAACCTCAGATAATAGTTAAAGTTGGTGTAAGCTAGACAAATAGGTAAGGACCAGCTTCTAGGAACGAAAACCTGGATCAGGTAAACATATAATAAACAAATACACACACACACCAGTGCATACTTCTCAACAGCAGCACAGAAATAGCTAGCCAGTTTATCCCCAACAATAACTACTGCTGTGAGTTCAATGGTTTCAAAATCCAGAGAGACAAATTCTAAAGGCTATGCACAGATGTGTGCATACTCCCCAACAACACACAAACTTGCCAAATTAAGTTCCTGAACAGTTGGTAACATTCCTCCCTAGGCCCAGGAGTATTAGCAGAGCTGTCTGAAAACCACAATGCTAAGTGCTGTGTGCCAACAAAAGTACCCTATTAGAAGTTGGCTAGGTGGAGAGGCACTTCCTGGCTTTACACATTGAAATCAAGTTTATCTAGAGAAATAGGGAACAAAGGAGCCACCTGGACCATGCTGTTAGAGCCATTGGAGATATGGCCAGCCAGAGAGAACAGAATTATCCACGGGCACTGTGCGCTTAGCTTCAGAGCTGCCCCTGGGTTACATTAATGACTATGCAATCAGAGTCTCTCTGTCAATAGCTCCAGGATCAGAGGAGGAATTGTGTGTCTGGTGGGGTGGGCAAGTGGTTCTGGGCTTGTTTCTGTCCTGTGTGTTGCCACAGCAACAAGCCCCATTAATGACCAAGTCATTATCGTTTTTGGACACATAAGAAATGGAATATATCTGTATTTTCTCAGTGCAATGAGCTCTAAAAGACAGTCCAGTTGACAATAGCTAGAGAGCACAGCGACAGTGTGGTGGCCATTTCACTTAAAGAACAGAACGTCTTCAGTTAACAACTGATGGAAATATCAAACCCAGATATGCTAGCAGTAAGCTGTATCTGTTCCTCAGTTCAGATTAAAAAAAAAGATTTATTTCCTCAGTGGATGAAAACAAAACAAAAAGTTATTGTCTGTATGCATTTTGTAGGTTTAGTATTTGTATCCTTCAACTACTTCAAGTATTTTATCATATTATTTGATTAAAAAAAATACAGTGACAGCTTATGGTCATATCACATTATTTTACAGTAAACGAATTAAAAGCAAACTGCTATGAGCTGCCGAGTGGCGCAACGGCAAAGCATTTGCTCTATCTTCTGGAAATTGCTAGTTCGAGTCCGGGTGATGCTATAGTTGCCCATAGCTGTGAGGTCAGAGAGCAAAACTGGCCCTGTGCTCAGGATGGGAGGGGTAGCATATGCTCTCTCCCATGTCAATCAGAGCGACATTGTCCAATCACGGGCATCTGTGAGCTCATGAATACAGAAGGTGGGCGGGAGTGCTTTCCTCCAAGTGCTTTACACCTGCTCCTGGACATTGCATTAGCTGCTGTTCAAAATAGGTGGCGGCCTGCATCACTTGTTTCGGAGGAAGCATGTGATAGCTTTGCCCTCACTGACTTGAAACTCGTCCTGTGACATTAGACAAATATCGATAGGTGGAAATCCGGATATGACTGGGGGGGGGGGGGTAGCAAACTGCCACCAGTTTTCAAACATAGCAGCAATCAACAGTGCGGCATGTTTCCTGAATTAAAAGGTAAAAGCAGTTGTTCCAAAAGAAAAAAGTAATAAATTCCCAAACAGATCAGCGTTCATTTAGGTTTTTGGATGGATGAACAAGTTATTGAAGAGTGAAGAATCCTTTGGTGGGTTATAAACTGACTTCCAAAATTCCCATATATGAGAGGAGTCTCACATTCCATGGGCCATTGCATTGCCAGATGCTTTGTTTTCTTTTGCTATGAGTCATAAAGCTTCAGCACCCTCTCCTCTGTAATCCAGACGAGAGCAAACATTGCACCTCATTCACTAATAGACCACTTCTTTTAGTCAACCCAAGAGACCAGATTTAATTACAACTCAAACTTTCTCGGCTAAATCTCATCTGAATCAATTAAGAGACTGATTAAATTTCTGCCGGTCACAATATGGAAAATTGCTGCCCACAGACACAACATATTTTATATCAGAGAGCCAAACATGCAGATATTTGTGGTCCTTTAGACACTTTGCTGAGGAAAAAAATCTAATCAAAATGCAACTTGCAGTTTGTGAAATACTGTCTGAGGAAGCATATTCTCTCCAGTGATTTCTGGAACTATAAGCAAAGTTGATTATCTCTGATGATTTTCTCAAGGTTTAGAGTTTTATGTGCAGAAGCTTAATTAAGTCTTTATAAAACAGTAAAAGTATGAGATTTCAGCAATCAGTCATATAGGCAGAGAGTTCTCCAGAGATAACCTTGCACCATCACTGAGGGAATACTAACACGCCTCATCACAGCACTGCTCTCTGAGCACTCGCCACATTCTGCCAGGTCTCATTTGCAGGGAAAGCAAGAAACACCTGTTTCTTAATTAAACCAAACATAGAAAAGAAGATAGACCAAGTAAATGACCTTCAGTTGAGTTGAGTTTTTGAAAATGATTTAACTTCACACTTCCTGCTTCATACTTTTCACTGCAATGCTCTGCTGCTCCATGTGGAAACAATTTGCCCTTTTTCAGCATGTCAGCCAGTGTTCTGGAAGAACTTTCTTCTGAGATGAAGTTCAGGCATGGTTCTGACTGACAAACACTCACTAAATGGAAAGGTGAAAAGAAATGTTCCACCTAGCACTCTTAAAGACATCCAAGTTTTTCCTGGCGGGAACATTTAAAGGTTTTTTTATGTACATCAGAAGCTTTCCTATTAATAGGAAATGCAAAAATCTTTTCAATTAACTGGAAGCCAAAGAACTTTTGAGGAACCCTTAATGCTAAGAGTGTACCATAAGAAATTAGGTCATTTTATATTAAGTACTTTTAAACTACATATAGCCCATGTAAGTGAAAAGGGCATAACAGTAACACTCCACCTTTCAGCACAAAAGGTTACACGAGAATCATTAATGAACTCCACCTCGAGAATGCAGCATTCTGTCCTCTAAACTCTATTGATCTCAGATGTATCGTTTGCCCGAAGTCAATCACACATAAGGCCAAAACGTACACACAGACATCTATTTAAAAACTAGTCCCTACCCTTTCACTGCTTCACTATTTACACTGGTGCCTGTGACCTGAGGTGAGGTCAGTCAGGGAGACATAATTCCTCTCAAACACAGGGCCACATCGAATCTTTTTAAAGCCTTTTCTGCCACTCTAGTGGACGCTGGAGAGACAATGGGGTTGCTGAAACCAAGGGGGATGGGGACAGGGTGTATATGTGCATTTAGGAAACTCACAGAATTGTGAGTGGGATGGAAAAGAACAATATAAAGGGCTCTTTGGGGAAAGGGTTGAGGGGAGGGTCATGGATATCACGGTATTGACTTGCTCATCTCACGCATGGGTGAATCCACTAAATCACTGAAAGGCCGTTCTCAGGAATATGCTACAAAACCTCAGACACACAGAAGAGATTATCAGCTGTGGCTGATAGGCAGGGAATGCAACCGTGTCCAGGAATGTATGTGATAAAGTATCATAGTTCCAAGTCGTGGCCATGGATGTATCATTCATGCCTGCAGGGCAAGTTGGTGCCTGTAATGATATGGTTTCACACTTATCTCTCAATTCCAGCACAAAACTCGAAGGCCAAAGCTTTAATATTAGAGTGTGTAAACCCATTTGTCTTATTCTCTGAGTTCCTGGATGCATGGGTTTAAAGCTATGAGTGATTAAAACAAGCATTACTTTCTGCACACCCAGGTGAACAAAGAAAATAGGTCAATACAAACAGGAGTCATCACCACATGAAAGCTACATTTCCCTTCCAAGAACTATAAGAAAGCTGAAATAAGCTGAAATCTGTTGATTCACTTGAAGCTTTATTTAACAGACAAAAGGACAAAGAAAAGATTTTCAGTGTTTTCAGTGACAAACTTAATTCTATTTGTTCAATATAAACAAATTTAGAAATTTGTTCCTGCAGCACACTCAAAAAAAGTTGGAACAGAAGAATGTTTACCACTGGGTCACATCACCTTTTTTTGTTATACTTTTTAATCGCTTGGGAATTGAAGACACTGATTGTTGGAGTTCTGCAAGTAGAATTTTTGCCCATTCCCGTTCTGTACAAGACTTTGAGCTGCTCAACAGTCCGTTGTCACTGTTGTCTGATTCTCCACTTCATGATGCACCATACATTTTCAATAGGAGATAGACCTGGACTGCAGGCAGGTCAGTCAAGCTACACTGTTGTAACTCGTGCAGAATGGGTTAGAGTTTGAGTTAGCGTTTGAACTGACTGACAATTCTCCATGAAGTTTGGCACACAGTGGTGAACCACAAGCCATCCTTGCTTGTAAAGGCTAAGCCTTTAGTGGATGCTCCTTTAATACTCAGTCTTGATGACCTCAACTGTTACCAGTTAAACTGCTAATTGTGGAACCTTCCAATGCTACTTGTATAATCTTTTCAGTCTTATTTTGCTGTTCTCCCAACTTTTTTGAGTGTCTTGCAGCCGTCAATTTTTAAATTTGTTATATTTAAGAAATAGAATTAAGTTTGTCATGGAACACACTAAAAATCTTTTCTTTGTATTTTTGTCTGTTAAATAAAGGTTCAAGAAATTATCAAATTACAGATTTCTGTTTTTATTGCATTTTTAGAAAGTGTCCCATCTTTTCTGGAAATGGGGTTTGAGTGTTGTGAAGATCAGTATTTATTATTTGTGTGTGTGTGTGTGTGTGTGTGTCTGTGTGTGTGTTTCGGTGTTTTTCAGTGTGTTTCAAGCAACTTGTATGCAGACATGAAGTGATAGACAAAAAAAAGACATTCTTATCAGAGCTCTTATATACAGCAATGTACGGCCAGAGCAAAAGTGTTGGGGTGCTAGCTCGTCTCCAGCAGTTGAGAGCAATGAAACACTGAATCCAGTTAGCTTGACCCTTCCAAGTTTGTGAGCATTCACAAAGATTGACAAACTCCTTAGCTCACTACTAGCCTTATGAACAACATGGAGTGATTATAATTGCATGCAATACTATAACATTCATGACTAAATGCAGACTATTGATCCTTCACTCAAGATGTAATTGACGGTGTCCACAGGATGCTCACAGGCTCTGATAGTGACTGGGTTATCAGAGTGATTTAGCACAACCTGTGGATATGATGATTTGCCACATGGAATGTTAGCAATGAGTAATGAATCACTGAATGCAGCTTGAGGCATCGTCTACTAAACATGCATCCACTCTGATCTGTCTATATTAATAAAATATTACCAGTGGGCTCATTGCACTTTAACACTTTATCATTCTTCCTAATACTGTTCCTGCATTTCTGTCTCCTTCAATATAGTCACTGTACGTGTCTGCAAGAGCTCCTGAAGTTGAATGTCAGTGATGTTCATCAGCTAGGTAAGAATACTTGCAAAGCCCCTTCTAGCAAGCTGAAGAAAGGCTAATACATGTATAATTTTTTTAAATCGTG
Organism: Scorpiodoras heckelii; assembly: GCA_028566435.1. Taxonomy (NCBI): domain Eukaryota; kingdom Metazoa; phylum Chordata; class Actinopteri; order Siluriformes; family Doradidae; genus Scorpiodoras; species Scorpiodoras heckelii. The sequence continues at coordinate 9,972,566 of JAOVVH010000058.1, read as the reverse complement.
GTTTTATAGCACATTTTGATTTGTGTTTTACATGCAGGCGGCATCGTAGTTCCATTGGAAATGTTGTTGCCCTTTATCACTGGTCTATTTTAAGAGAAACGGCTGTTTAATGTTGCCTCATTATTCACTTGACTTTATTTGATAAAAGTGAAATATTAAAGATGATTGGTATCTTTTCATTTTTTTATTTAAAGGGAACTGCAGGGTGTGTAGGGAGCGAGGGAACATGGGTATATCATTGCCGTCATTACAGGACTCGGCTGTGTTTAGCACGATAAACAGCACTGTCCAGACTAATTTTGTATGCTGTAGGCACTTTTGAAATAAATGTGATGAAACATCTATGAACTGTGGGTATTTTAACTTTGTAATGATTTTTGTGCTCTGATCCACCTCGTTAGCTATCATAAACATTGCTAAAGATTGAAAAGAACAATGGAGAACAAAGAAGTTTTAGCTCTTTTTGGGTTGCTATATTTTTTGTTTTTGTATGTTACATCAGTTTAATGAGTGACAAAGACGACAAAGGTGATGGATACGCACAACACATACACAAACTCCTTCCCTTCCAATATGGCGGTTGGGTCTCTGAGGTAAAATCGAATCAGCCAATCATGTAGCAGCAGCACAACAGAACTTCTGGTGAAGTGATATATTCATGTTCCCTCGCTCTCTACACACTGTGCAGTTCCCTTTAAATAAAAATAATGAAAAGACATCAATCATCTTTAATATTTCACTTTTATCAAATAAAGTCAAGTGAATAATGAGGCAACA
>JAOVVH010000058.1:9933736-9956160 GCA_028566435.1 Scorpiodoras heckelii | reverse complement strand
TGTGTGTGTGTGTGTGTGTGTGTGTGTGTGTGTGTGTGTGTGTGTGTGTGTGTGTGTGTGTGTGTGTGTGTTTAAGGCGGAATAGTGGTGAATGGCAGTGAGGGGTTGATGCTCCAGGCTGTATCTCATAATTGACTTTCTTCTTATTGAAATATTCCTTTTGAAAATGTTTTCTTTGTCTATGTTCACATTTTAAGCATCAAATTTACTTCAATTATTTTTTTCACTAAACACATTTATTAGTCAATTATCTGTTATGCACAAATTTTCCACACCAACACTGTCGCATACATGAACCATGTGTGTCGTACATAGCAAAAACTGTTTGTGAAAAAAATATTTGTGAGCTCCTCCAACAATAAAGTAGTGATAAAATAAAAAAAAGTAGCACAGGCTGCATTTTTGTGGTTTGCTTTTGCTGTTTCTGTAGCTATTACTGGCACTTCTGTGCCCGAGAGATGTGTGGGTGCAGGAGAGGAGCAATCAGTGATATGGACATGTACGGTGAAATGCAAAAAAAGCCACTGATCGAGAAATGTACATATATTGGAAATGTACCTGAAGAAGAGAGATTCAAAATTTTTTGGGAACAAAAATATATTTCAGTGTCACATTAAGGTGCAAAATAGGACTTGTGCCACTGTGATGTGGCCAAACTCAAAACAGAGGGATTTTACAAAGCCTGGCTGCCTTTCAACAGGGACAGAGACATAGACCAGGAAGAAGAAAGAGATTTAAAGGTGAGAAGACTAAAGGATGTCAGAACTGAGAATATTTTCTTGCAGCCTCTCTCTGAGAAGGTCACCCTGTTCTTTTCCTCTGTTTGCTCTTTGGTTCCTCACTACGAGGGCTTTTTCGTTTTAAAAGCCTGGGTGCAGAAGTATATACGTATATGGCTAGTACATTAGAGATGCAACCAAATACATTGTTCAGAATGAACAGAAAATGTGTTCTAAAGAGATGTGAAAAATAAGAGGCACACTATTCCTTTTTTAAGCTTGTCAGAACAGTTTACAGTGCATCTGGTTGAAATGATGTGTGCATCGGGACTGGGATCCCATGGGGTGCAACAAAAAAAGTTGTGGAAGCTGAAGGTTTACTTTCATTAACGTCAAAGTGCAATGTTATAAAATGCATTAACATCATCCATAGAACTGCCTGCTCTTTTAAATTAAGACTACTAGTTTGCTAATATTTATTAAAATACAAACAACTAAACTTGAAAAACTATTTTCTATAAAGGATTATAAAATCAATCCACATACATCATTAAAGAGAAGACCATTTATGAACTCAACTGATGTAACTGAGATTGAGGAAATGTCACAGGAAATCAATCAATCATCTTTAGCCTACTCCCAGTTCCATATCCAGGTACAGACCCAGTTATTATTTAAAACAGGAACCGATACAGTCCTTCCGAAACACCACTAAAGTATATTGTGGTAATAATAAGTGAAATAAACAGAGACTTACTTCCACGAGGGCATCACGAGGACATCATGCTTGAGGTACAGGGTTGCGGCATAAACAGTAGGTAATCCTTTTGTAACACCTGGGACAAGAAACACAAGAATGTTCATGCATGAGACCATTAAATGATGGAGTGGCAAACCACAGGAGTTGGGTCGCTTTAGTCTCATAAACGAAAACACTAACTTTCTCAACGGAGAAAAGAGGCAGACTTCTAGAGTGATAAAGAGTAGGTGCTGAAGAACGGACAGTGGATAGTCATTAAACAACAGAACAGTCACTTCTCTCCTCATAAAGAATCACTCAAATAAAGATTTAAGGGATAAAGGGATAAATCCTATAAATTATGTTTGGATTTTTTTGTCTTCGTAAAGCTGCTTTGGGTCAATGTCCATTGTTAAAAGCGCTTCAGAAATAAATTTGAATTGAATTGAATTGAATAAAGCATTAGTTTTAGTAAGTGCACTTGACTGACGGTGTGTATCCTTTCTAATGGCATTTCACGCGAGAGGAAAACAACGGGCATAATAATTTGTATGACCAAATTTTCATTAAATTATATATATATATATATATATATATATATATATATTTGTAGAACAGAGGACTTTGTGCCAAATATAACCAGCCAGAGAAATCAAATCGTAGGTCTTTGTTTCTATGGCAACCCACACTTATTGTTCATGATGTTTAATTGGCCTATTCTTTTTTGGGGGCGGGGGAGCAGAATTTATCCATGGAGTTAAACAATTAAAATGAATTAGATAAGAGTGGGCTTTATTACGTAAGTGCTGTTGTATAAAGATTCAAACAGAAGCCAAAAGGAAATGTTTGATCCCATGTCTCGATGAATGATCCCATGTCTAGATTCCCTTCTCTCGCCTCTCAAAATAATGTTTTTTGAGGAAATAAAACTACTTCAGCTAGAGGGGACTGGTCTTAAGAAAAAAATAATGCTGTCTCTTAACTGCTAACATTTGTAAACTGCAATGTCTTAGTCTAAACATAGTTTTTGTCAACCATAACATTATTAGTATCAGTGTTAGTGTATGACATCTATGGATTTGGATTAATTTATTACATTACTAAATTATTGTAAATTGTCAAGATGTATTTGTTTATTTGTCTAAATCATTCACCAAAGAATTTCAGAGAATTTATAACTTATAAATTTTCAGAACTTAGGTGTCCTTCAAACATTGAGTTTAGGATGATATAGAAAATTGGTATTTTGTCACTGGTATTTAAATAAACATACCACAAATCTGATTTGTACATATATCTGTTCATTTGATCATCTACAGTCATTTGATTGATCTATATATGTGTGTACAATTAAGATCACTCCTGCACTTGTGTTTTCTGGACTTATAAGCACTTCACCTTCTACCGCGCCCCTTAGTTTGCACAACAAGGTTCTAAACCTATAAGGGCAATGGCCTTTAGTGCAGGACTTAATTAAGCTTAGGCACAAGACAAAGCTTTTCCTCCAGAAGCTTTCCATGTCCCTGAGGACTCAGCTGGTTTATGCTGTGTGGTGCAGTGTAAAGCCAGCACGGAGACCAGGCCAGAGTAATTAAGGAGTAAATAATGAGGCTCTTGAACGAACCCCTGCTCTGATGATCTGACTGGCTGGAGTGCCAAGTCCACGTTCAATAAATCCATTAACAATGTCTGTGAGTCACTGCTTTAAAAGGTCACAGCATCTTAGCTAGTAGCATGTGCTACTGCAACCACCTAGTACATCTAAAAGCAAACGGTTGATTGAAAATTAATAATATATTTAAAGCACTATGCAAAAGTCTCAGCACTCAGTAGTATATTTTCCCATTTTGTACTGATAAGGACTACATGTTATGTCAGTGTTCTATAATTAATTCATCAAGATTTTGATGCTTACAGGTATTTTACTATAGCAGGTATATACACTATTTGGACAAAAGTGTTCTGACACACCTCTTAATCATTGAATTCAGGTGTTTCATGGAGTCCCATTGCCACAGGTGTATAAAATCAAGCACCTAACCATGCAGTCTGCCTTTACAAACATTTGTGAAAGAATGGATCATTCTTCAGAGCTCACTGAATTTGAGTGTGGTACCACTCTAACAAGTCAGTTCATGAAATTTCTTCCCTCCTGGACATTCCACAATCAACTGTGAGTGGTATTATTGAAACATGGAAGTTTTTAGGAACCACAGCAATTCAGTCACAAAGTGACAGACCACGTAAAGTTACACAGCGGGGTCGCTTAGTTATGAGGCACGTAGTGGATAATAGTCACCAACGCTCTGCTGTCTCGATAACTGCAGAGTTCCAAACCTCCTCTGGCATTAACATCAGCACAAAAACTGTGCACCGGATGCTTCATGGCATGTGTTTCCATGGCTGAACAGCCACATGCAAGTCTTACATCACCAAGCACAATACCAACCGTCAGATGGAGTGGTGTAAAGCACATAGGATAATGCTGTGGGGTTGTTTTTCAGGAGCTGACCAAGGCCCCCCAGAGTTTCAGTAAAGCGAAATCTTAATGCTTGACTGTATGACTGTGCCCCAGTGCACAAATCAAGGTCCATAAAGGCACAGTTGGGTGAGTTTGGTGTGGAAGAACCTGACTGGCCCACACAGAGCCCTGATCTCCACCCCATCAGACACCTTTGGGATGAACTAGAATGGAGATTGCACAAATGGTCTTCTGGATGAATGGGCAAAAATTCCCACAGACACACTGCAAAATCTTGTAGAAAGCCTTCTCAGAAGAGTGGAAGGTGTTTTAGCTGCAAAGGGGGGACCAGCTTCATATTAATGTCTCTGAATTTAGAATGTAATGTCATAAAACCCCCTGTAGATATAATGTGTAGGTGTCTGAATACTTTTGTCTATATAGAGTATCTACGGTAGGTTTGGAAGAAGTAAAAACACTATTTTGGGCATTTAAACAAAGTCACATCTTTCTTTGCACAAGCCGAACTGTAATGTTTATTTAGTGATTGATGTTTAAATGAGAAATGGGCTTATCCACATGTCCCTGAACATACTGCGAAGCTGGAGATGCTATAGTAGTGTTTGTACAGCTCACTTCCCAGCATGCTGCTACAGGGGAAGCTGAGCTGTGCTCTGTAGGCAGGTTCTCCAACCAACCAGGTGTTCACTGTGGGATAAACATTTACTAACAGACTTCAACAAGATCCCTGGGGCACAACATTAAAGGAGCCTGTTAGCCAGCTAAATATTCAGAATGCTACAGTCAGCAGGGGATGTGGCATGCAGTATAGCCCATGGAGCCTGGGTTTGATCTCTAGGTTTTAATTTGTGTCCCTAGAGGTGTAGTTGAAGCTTGTTAATTATACTACACCAGCATCTGTAAGTCAGTTATCAAGGAATAAATGACTTAAAAAACAGACAGATTCTAAACTGGATTCATGCAAAACTTTGTACAAAAACAACTCAGCCTGTTTGCGTACCCAAACAGAAAAGAAGGCACTGTGGCAAAGTTTAATGCAAAGTGAAAAAGTCTTGAAAAGCAGTTGAAGAAAAGAGAGCACACAGCAAATGCCTCAGCTATAGAAGAGTTAGTGGGTTTCTATTCCCTTTCCTGTTAGTTAGGCAGCAGGACCTTGGGCTTGCAGGAACAATACAAATGACAGAAAGTGAACGGCTGAGAAAAATCTCTGTGAGGTGAGAAGACCACCTGCTGTGATGGCCTCGGTACCATCCCCAATGAAATTGCAGCCAAACTGCACAGAGTTGGAGTAATTATGCCTCCCACTGTGGACATAATAATGCTCAGCTTTGCAATGAATGTGAGAAGAATGGAGCTGCAGATCAGTCTTGTCCTGTCAAACACACTGACATTTTCATAAGTGTCTGCTACCTCTCTCTTGAAAGACATTACCATTAAACTACATGCGAGTTCTCTTCTTTAAAATCAACCCACAGAGCCAAAAATTCAGAGATTTGAACAGGTGTAGAATCGAAAAAAGGGCAAGGTGGTCCAACCTTTCACCACAAGTGTGTTTTGACCTAGTACATCTGACACAGACCCAGATGCAGGCAAATTATCCGTTTATAAATAACAGTTCTTTACCATTCTTTCTTTCTGACATCACCAAGAGAAAAATGTAAAGAAATTAACTGTTCGGAAAAGACTGCAAGTGATGTCATACCAATTAAGGTATCAATGCGTAATAACGATCAATGTGTAATAAAGCAAAATTCAGTGGTGTTATTCTAACAAATTTAACCCATTGTGCTACACAATGAGCTGAAAAGAGGCAGTGATACAACTGAAAAGAAAAGGCAGCCTGAGATACATTGAATAATAATGAGCTCATTTGTCTTGTCCTTGGCTATACAGGCTGTGCCAACTTATAACAGGCTTATAGAGGTAAACGTCAACTTTAAGCAATGGTGTAATTCTAAACAAAATTTTAAATTCCACTGGGTGCAAGTTATGACTTGATGCTTTCCTCAATCAATTCAGATATGGAGATTATCTAAATTCTGCCATATACAGATGCTAAGGACACGCAAACTCATCATAACAGTCGTAGTTAAAGCCTTTACTGCTACAAGTTGCAAAAGACTTAAATAAACTACCATTTTATTTTTAAATTACATATTGACATAGGTCATTTATTTGGACTCCATGAAAGTGCATATACTAGTATGACTAACTACTGTACACACCGGTTTTGTGAATAGTACCCATCAATTCCATTTCAATGACCTAAAGAAGATAAAAAATGGTTAAATGTTAGAGGCTGGATCAAAAATATGGGATATGTATTTGACAGGATATTTTGATATAGTGCTAGCTCAAGGACTATTACACATGTCTAACTGCTGATGCAAGATCAAATGTGTGTGGAAGGAAAAGACCAAATCATAAGACTCCTGATCGTAGTCCTGCTCACTCCCCACAACTTATCATGATCAATAATACTCTCATCTCACTTCATGAAAAAAATCTCATGTTTGGAATTCTAAAGCTAAAAATCGTATCAGTAAAAATGAATAAAAAGTTACTGAATGAAGTGCCAATCCAATAAGTAATTACAAGTGGTCAGATGAATCACAAAGGCTCAAGCCATGCTTCCTCTCTTGTTGGACTTGGTGGTAGTTAACGATTCAGAGTAAATCTTTCATTCCGGTGAACTCCAAGGAATTAAGAAAACAAACGATCCCTGGCTGAGCAGCTTGACTTATGGCTTTTAATTTAATGGCAGGCTTTTATACAGGCTAAATATAGGCTTTTATAAGTAATAGTTTGTTCCTGTAAAGTAAGTTCCTGGATATTCATTTTAAATGAAATACTCTAAATAAAAATATGTTTGAAGCATTTAATCTCTAAATGGTTTCAGGATAATTGAGACAGATCTCATCATACTTCATTCACAAAGGCTAGTCTGTCTAACAGCTATTTTTAAGCCTTTTGAGTAAATAAGAGATTGTGGAGATAAATTAAAGGCATAGGTTTAAATTTAACTGGTAATGTTTAACATAGTGCTAATTGCAATCACTGAAGGGTTTACTAGCATAGAAGTAGTAAAAAAAAAACACAGGAACTGAGGTACAATGACATAAAAAAAATTTTAAAAAGCACTGCCTGTGAGACAATCCTTGATCCCTGTGTGCTACAGGTAAAACATTAATTCTAGCTCACTACCTATAACTGCCTGTAACAGGAGTGAGTGCTGTCCTTTCTTTCCCACTGCAGTGTGCAGAAGTGGCTGCAGAAGCTTCCAGAAGATTAGGGAAGTGGGCTGCTGTGATCAGGAATGTGCGACTATGCTGGGAGCTGGCATGTGGACCATCGCTCACAGCATCATCATGAAAACGTCAGCGGGCAGATGCTAGCAGGAGATAATTGATGGGGGCGCAAACAAGTATTTACATGCACAGAAACCTTGAAGTCTAGTCCTCATTAGTGGCAGGGATCCAGAGGAGATAAGCAGCACACCTCAGTGCAATCTACGGTGATAGACTGGAAGGAAACTGGAAATAGGCCAGAGCCACAGAAGGTCTGTTGCCTTGGGCCACTACTAGCACAGAGCCCAAGTTGTGGCAACTGTTGGCATGAACTGGTACGCCACCTGCGGCATGATACTACAACAAAACTATCACCATGCTGAGTGTGATCAAAACAGGACGCTGGGTGAGAACGGGTAGGAAAAAAATTGTCTAGCCAAGTGTAGACAACTCTCATGTTAACAAATTCTCCTTACTGCTGTAAATCCATGACATACTTGCATCCATCTCATTCTTTTAAAGCAGGTGGTCATTAAGCACAAAAATACCAACACTTACACTACATTGTTGTTTTGTTCACAGTACAGCCACAGACCCATCTAAATGAGAGGTGGCATTGAACCTTCTTTTACAGTAATTTTTTTTATAAATACAATAAATAAATAAATATAATACAAACAATATAATGTCAGCACAAATCAATCATTCACATTTAACAAGCCTCCTTTTTATGTATTGTTTATTCTACTGATCCCAGTAGCTGAACTGCTGTCTTTTTCAGAGCCCTGATAAATATGAATTTGCTCTTGCAAATTCAAAATGTGTACTGATGCCACATTGTAAACTGCTGACTATGGCTGGGCATGATGCCAGCAAAGACGTATTTACTGTATTACGAGCGGTGGGGTGGAGAGGCGGAGAGGGAGCATGTGGACCCTCTATCTCTCAACTACCTCCAACTCAGTGGGTGCTGAGCTAAGTCTCTACAAGCTCTCCAAATTACAAGCAGTTGCACTGCAGGTCAAGGATGTCCATCATACACCAGGCTTTAAGCTCCTTTCACATGGATTTTAACTATATTCAGGAGTCTTAAGAAAAGACTTTATAAGTTGCTTAAAAATCATGAAATCATATATACACATATAACAAAGTCAGTATTGTTAATTAATTTGTATGTCATTTGCCTATAATCAGTATAATTTGTATACTTCATCAGATTACTGAAAAATAATATAATGCACCATGTGTTTAAATTGAAGAAACAGCAGTTTCACCACAGTCAGTTTAGTTGCATTAACTGTAACCAGGACCATGAACGTTTTTGTGGATAAATGATAACAGACAGTTGATAAATATAATTTCCCAAATGTTAGGCAGTATCAGTACAGCTAGTGTGGGAGTAATGAACAGTAGTGAGCAGACCTGTGGGTGTACATATGTGCACACCGAGGAATATGAACACAGCTCTACTTTACAAGCCATTATCTTCCACAAAGCTTCATGGAAATACAAACATAACTGATTTTTCTAATAGCGCTCCAGTCCATTCATTGCAGATCTCCAGAGGGCCCATAAGTCTTCCCTTCACAGCACAGAAATCTTGATATCCTGTATGGATTTGATGCTAGTATTTCATCCACAGATTGTCTTGTTCTCCTCTGAGCTGCTCCATCTTCATTGTGCATTCAGTTGTGTTTCTGTAGTGCACCCTAAGAGTAGATCAATTCAGACTAGCCAGCAGCTGATATCAAACACTGTATCCTCTTTATATCCAAAGTGAAATCTTAGAGTCAATAAACATAATGCAATATAGGTTGGAATTTGCCCAGAGCTACATTTTATAAATGTGCACTGATAGCATTAGAGTGAGTTATTAATTAATGTGTGCTGCAACAGGCAAGAAAAGCTCATCCTGAACAGAACTGCAAAAATATTTCAAATGTAACCACGCTCCTCAGATATGAACAGTAAATTGTAAATACGTGTAATCGTGCAAATTTGTGAATTATTTTAATATCAAATCCATCGGACCCATCTGAAACTTCGAATAACTAGTGTCACTATACGAGTCACAATGTCTGTACAGCCCCAGAGGACACACGGAGTATGTTTTATCAAACACTGCTTTTGAAAACATCCTTAACATCAGTCAAAATACAAGCAGGCCAAATAATCTGTAGTTCTGGTGTAAGAGTTAATGAATGGAAATTCAGTTTATCAGTAGGAGAGAAAAAAAATTATTAATATAGATTAATCAAGCATCTGCAATTATATATCCCTGCTATGTACTGGACAGATGTAAAATAGAGAAAAGAACAGAGATATTAAATCCATACCAAAAGCGTTAATGAAGGTCATCTCAATATTATGATCTGTAGACTTGACTATATTCTAACTATGAGTATGAGTAAAAATCGTATAGGATTAATGAGTGACAAAAAAGAGTAATATAGTTATACTGTAGTTACTGACTGAGAACAGTGAAATGAGTGCACAGGCATTAGGGTAGACAAGATGATGGGCACAAAAAAATGGTAAAACCAAATTAGACATCAAGCCAATTCACACAAAATGTGTTTCTAATGTCATTTCAGTTGACTGTATTAATTGTGCCTTAAGGAAATTATACACTTAAATCCACACAAGCTTCATAAACCCTTAATGCAATAATGTAATAATAGATGCTTTATAATTAATTAAAGAATGTGATACTTGGTGAAACAGTATAATAATAATAATAATAAATAATCATCATCATTCTAAATAATTTCTCTAAATTTATTCATCCTATAATAATGTAATGGTCGGCATGATGGTGCAGTGGGTAGCGCCGTCGCCAGCTCAATTCCCAGGCAGGGTGGCCAGGGTCCTTTCTGTGAGGAGTCTGCATGTTCTACTCATGTGTCTGCGTGGGTTTCGTCTGGGGGCTCCAGTTACCTCCCAAATCCATGTATGTCAGGTGAATTGGACATACTAAATTTCCCCAGTGACAAGAGATTGGGATGCTCAGTCAGTCCCCCTACTCCCAGAGAGCACAGGTGGATTAGGCTACTAACCCACGTGCAGCCAACCATCGCGGAGCGATGACATAATATACATACATACATACATACATAATGCAATGAGTTTGTAGGAGTTTATTCTATGGGATATTTTAATAGAGATGACACTCTGAGAAACGGTAAATAATGTTTTTGGAAAGAGTTTGGATCCTGCAGTTTTTATATATAAAGCTTTTTAATGAACTACACTTTCAAAATCAGTGTGAGAACAGCCTTATTCTGCAAATTCACTGTATCTGATTTGTATCAATTGTTGTTAAATATTTTAAAGAAGATGTACTGAATGTGGCTGGATATGTATTTTTTGTTTTTTGTATTCTCTTTTGTCCCATGAGCCTCATGTGTCCTCCTGTTCTCTTCGGTATGACCATATTAAAAAGCACCTGCTCTTGACACCTTTTTCCAGATGCCTACACTGACACACCTTGCACACCATGAGAACGCTGTTCTCTGCGTCACATATTTTCCTACAGATTTCTTCTAGACACTATGCATGTTGAATAGCCAAACAGTAATTTCAATATTCGAATCCTGGCACTTAAAATAGTCAATCAGGTATTCAAGAGCAGCGGTCTGTGTTATCAGTTCATTAATAAAGACTTTTGCCTTCACTGTGTTATCAGTTCAAGTTTTGCCTTCCCTCATAGCCCCCAAGTGTAGGGTGGAGTCAGAGGGCCTCTCTACACCTCCATATGAGCATTTTTTCTTCAGTGTGTGTTGGCAACAGGTCACAATTCCCTCCCTTCCCCTTCAAAACCTCAAAAACTTGAAACACTCCCCGTTTGGGAAGTTCTCAATGGGGCCCTTGTCCAAGGCATAGCACTCCACTGTGAGTGAGGGAGGCCTAAACGTATATATATATTTACTTTAAAACATCAAATATTTAACAATGTTGATTTACACAAGAGCACTACTGTGTTTCTTCTATCCCATGAAGTGCTGATTTTCCACTGGACAGTGAGGAGCATGCAGACATATTCTACAACTGGACCAAGTACAAACCCCAAAAAAGTTGGGACACTTCGTAAAAATGCATTAAAAACTGAAATCTGTAATTTGTTAATTCACTTGAATCTTTAACAGATAAAAGAACAAAAAAGATTTTCAGTTTTCGATGACAAACATAATTTTATGTGTTAAATATAAATAAATTTAGAAATTTATGGCTGCAACACACTCAAAAAAAAAAGGTGGGATAGAGGCATGTTTACCACTGGGTCACATTATGTTTTCTTTTAATTATTTATTTTTTAATTGTTTGGGAATTGAAGATACTAATTGTTGAAGTTTTGCAAGTGGAATTTTTGCCCAATCTTGCTGTTTACAAGACTTTAAAGGCCTGGCATAGTCCTGCTAAAATAGACAGAGTTCCTGGGAAAAGATGTTGTCTTGATGGCAGCATATGTTTCTCCAATATACCAATATAATCCTCAACATCAATGGTACCTGCCTATGCAGATCTCCCATGCCGTGGGCACTGATGCACCCCCATGCCATCACAGATGCTGGTTTTTGCATTTTTCATTGGGAACAGTCTGGATGGTCTTTTTAATCTTTGGCATGCAGAATCCGATGTCTGTTTTTTCCAAAAACAAGCTGAACTGTGGACTCGTCTGACAACAGAACACGTTTCCACTGTCTTTTGGTCCATCTCAGATGACTTTGTGGCCAGAGAACTCGCCAGTCTTTCTGCAAAAAAATTTTATATATGGCCTCCTCTTTGCATAATACAGTTTCATGTTGCATGTTTGATGCAGCGGTGGACTGTCTTAAGTGACAATGATTTTCTTGAAGTACTCCTGAGCCCATGTGGCTCTGTCCAACACAGATTTCTCAAACAATACCGCCTGAGGACTCGATGGTCACAGACATTCAGCAGCGGTTTCTTACACACCATGGTTTCCCCTGATCTCTGAATCTTTCATGATATTATGAACTGTAGATGGTGAAAGACCTAAATTCTTTGCAATCTTGCACTAAGAAACATTGTATTTGAACTGACTGGCATTTCTCTCATGAAGTTTGGCACAAAGTGGTGAAGCACGGCCCATAATCGCTTGCAAAGACTAAGTCTTTGGTGGATGCTCCTTTCATACTCAATCTTGATGACCTCACCAGTTACCTGTTAAACTGCTAATTGTAGAACCTTCCAGAACAGTTTTACATGTATAACCTTTACAGTTTTATTTTTTTCCTCAGTGTGTTGCAGGTGTAACATTCTATTGTTTGTTATATATTTACAAAATACAGTTAGGTTTGTCAGTGAAAACACTGAAAATGTTTTCTTTGTTCAAGTGATTAAACAACACAGTTTTTATTTTTTTATTACATTTTTAGAAACTCTACCAAGTTTTCTGGAAATGGCGCTTGTAATATGATGGAAATCTACTCAAAAAGTGCTGAAGAATCACATTACCTGTGTCTATAATATCTGTCACAATTTCAGGCTTATAAGTTTGCCTATTCCAATACTTAATAATTTAACACGTACGGAGTAAGTAGAAAGCCAGAATGGTATGAAAATCCAGGTAACTGAATGAAAAGAAAGCATATCTACTCCTGAGCATGGTGTTTGCTTGACTCCAAGCAAGCCAAAGGCAAAGTCACCTTTCTATACAGACGCAGTCTAGCTCAAAATTCTCATTACTGCTTTCCTCACATGGAATTAAAGGAAGTCACTTCACAAGAAAACATACCACCTTAAGCAAAATTTCATATACTGACTGACACAGGACAAGAATAAATGCACCCCTTATCACTGTCAAGCAGATGGACTGGTTCACCTTGCAAAAATCTTACTGTGTGAGAAAATCACACCCAACAGCTCCTACTGTGTCAAAAAATCTAAAAAAGCAGACATTTTAATATGAAATGTACAATGCATACAAAAGTGTAATCTGGTTTTATTCAATAATTGAATAATAGACTAGAAATCCAAACAGTACTTTTCAGTACCATCATTGTCAATTGTCACTGAAAATCATAAAGTCTCTTAACAGGTCCATTCACATCAGGCAAAATTTACCTTATATAAATTGTTTTCCTTACAAATAAGCCCCTAATGGACACTTCTGTAGCGATTCACTGAGCACTCATTTGTAAAATATTCTTGAGGACAGGACAATTATATTTGATGAGGTGGTAGCCTTTATTTAGTGCGTCATTTGGAATTGGTTATTAATCACTGTCACACTGAGGTCTGTCTGGGTCTGCATTTGAGACGGATCTTTGTGCCCCTGCAGAGAGCTACTTATCACTATAGAAACTGCTGCCGATCATGCTAACAAGGCCAGTGGAAAGGACCGATGTGGATGCTAAACATGGGGAAAACAGGGCTGCGTTGAAATGCTGAAGAAGAAGCATCATTACACAATTTTCACACAGGAAGAAGCACTGTGTGTGCCTGAAGCATAAGCTATTTGAGAGGAATATGAAGTTGAAGACATCACAAAACATCTGATAGCCTCATCATCTGGTCACAGCTTTTTGGTCATATTAGAGTGATCTTCATCATGCACTGAAGTCCAGACAAATTTAGCATGACCTTTTCAGTCAACTTGGGAGACATGTTTAGATGTTCAGTTCATGCACATGATAAAGGAACAGAAGGGAGCACCATGGCTCTAAGAGACATGTTTAATTTATGCAGAGAAGAGAAGGCAATGGTTAAGTCTCAGTGTGAATGCACGTGGAAAGTGACTCTAGCTGATTCAACTTCCCTCTGACAACACCAGGCTTTTGCCTGTAGTCAGCTTGCTGTATTCAACATGGCTATAAGCAATGTGCTATAAATATCTCGTTTCACAGCAGAGGAGTCTACATGATCTGGCACTTTTATAAAGAAACCACTGCCCTGCAGTTTGTGAATAGGAGTTAGGATTATATGGTGCTTTTCAAATTTCAATCACTGCTCCTGCATGTTGCCATGGTATAAGAAAAGGGCTATTAAACTGAAGCATCGACTTGCTTCATTAATCTCTCATAATTAAAGCAAGAGCATGTAGGATTATTTTTGTTACAACAAAAAAAGTGAAATGACAGCCCTGAGCTGCTGTGAGGTGCCCCAACAATCCTGTAATAGCAATTCGGTGAGTGCTGTGTAGCACTTGTCCGATCAGAATCAGTATAACATTTGTATAATATATGTGTGTGTCTGTCATATATTAGCATAGAGATGTCAAACAGCATCATATCTGAACTTCAGGCACAAAAGTAGTGTGACTTCACAGTGACTGGCAGGAGTTGGAGCCAAACAGAGGAGTGAGAGAGAATGAGAGCATGCTATGAGAGTCCTATGCTGTAAAAAAAACAAAAAAAAAAAACACAAAATGTAGTAGTAGCTTTTCTTTTACTAAACAAGTGCAGAATTTTATTTATTTAATTAAACTGATAATTATTTATTATCCGTTTTGTTAGGAAGCTAGTACATTTTAGGAGTAAATGGTAAAAGGTTTTATCTTTGTGGAGTTTGTAATCTGTATCTGTTCATACTCTGATGACGGGTTAAGATAATGTGGTAACAGATTACCATAGTGTGTTAATTCGGTTTGTTGCTAACAGTTTTACAGGCTCAAACATAAAATGCACAAAATAGAAAGTGTCCAGTTTAAGGAACAAGTGTTGTTTTGTTCTCTAAATTATTTTTAACTATTTAACTACAATTTTTAGGACAGCTGAGTGCAGAAGCCCCAGAAATGCACAGAACTCCTGGTAAAGCATCTACATTCTGCCAACCAGCACACTTAGAGATTACAGTCGAGCCACCTTTTTCCTTTCAACCAGATCTTCTAATTTATCTTGTGATCTGAAATTATGTTAACTTTCCATTCTGTAGGATTTGTGTTGTTTATGATACACAGAATGAGCTCAGTTACACTGCAGCAGGTATACAGTCACAGTAAATGCTAAACGACTGTTGGCAGCTCAAAGACAAGCTCTTGTGTTTTTTAATCTGGGTCATATTGATGGTCACATCAATGTGTGCAGTAAAGTTAATTTATTTTCGTAACACACCTGTAGTACCTGTTGAGCATTGTGAATTGAAATACATGTTTCAAATGGCAAATTATAGTACTTAGAAGTATGCTGTTTGCTGTACCTATTATTTTGGTATACTATTAAGTGTGCATTGTGTGGTTTGAGACATGCTCTTGGATTATACATCTAAATGTGTGCAGCTGAGTGATGTACACAGTGGAGGATGAGCAGAGCAAAAAATTAAGAAATGTTCTTCTGAATAAATGGGAGAAAAATTAATAAATGGGCAAAATTTCAAAATGGTGCATCAGTAGACCTCATGACAAGCATCTATACAAAGTGCCTCTGGATCACTAGGTGCTTCCCACTGTATCAGTGGCATTTATGCCCAACATGGTATGCATTTGGTCTCCTTTGTATTTCCCCTGAAATTCTTTGTGAAGTTCTCAGTCTCAGTGATATTTGGTGAAGTTCTCACACCTATTCCATTGGTTCTTTTCAGACAGAGGTTGTTTTATACATTGCAATTTTAGTCATTATACTGTAAAAGTTTTTTCTTTTTGAGAGAAAGTACTATTATTTAAAAATAAAAACCAATCCCTTTGGTCAGCATGGTTTACATTCATGATGTTATTTCTCAAGGTGTTATACTCATTACTGAGCTTAAATGATACCACACCACAATACAACTCAACCTCGTCATTACTGTTAATACGTCTGATCAGATTTCACTTAAGTGAAGATCATGGCATGTAGTTGACAAAAAAACCTTGAACAATGGCATCTTTCTTTCCACTAGATGTGGCATGTGTCAAGATATTTTCACTTTCAAGATGTTAATAATACATACTGGTTTCCGTAACCTAACTACCTGTTTTGTTTAGTTTTTTTTCTACATTTTTAAAATAATGTGTAGCTGTTCTTGTCCATTTCCTACATTCAGCATATTTTTATTTACTTTAGAAAGATGACATATTTGTTCCATTCCTAATGTGATTTTTTTAGTGTTCCAGAGAGCAACCATAATGGACTACATCAATATTCAGTTTACACATAAGAAGAGGAAAAACTACCCATGGGATGAGTGGTTTTCTTAGGATGCCTCCTTCCTACCTTGTGGTAATGATTAAGCGGGGCAACCCTCAGTCTCTTCTCGTCAGGAGGCACAGTAAAGCTGCTTAAACCTGGCAGTTTTAAATCACTGGAATAAGGACAATGTTCCCACCGTGTGCCACAAAAGCTGTAACACCCATCTCCCATAGTAGCGTAGAGCTGCCTATTGCATTGAATGGGTCCCCTTTCTCTAGCTTTTGGGGGCTTCACCATCAACACCATCAATAGGAATAGTGTCCCTCCCCCACAATGGGTAAATCGACTGTGGGAGTATTTTGGTCTCTACCCCTTTTCCCATCTCCTTATTGAATCCTCCTTGCACTGAACCGAAAACAATATTGGGGAAAAGATGCATGCCATCACGTCATCCTTCCTTTATAGGCGTAGTGCATGAAGCCAGCTTTACAAATCCAAAAACAGAAGCTCACGCTTTCCAAAATGACTCAAATTGAATTATAAACAGAGAACCACATTCTCCTCTTTTTAGTTCAGGAAGAAGTTCTCCATCACTTGTATTTATTTAACTCCGTTTAGTTTAAATAACACAAATATGCATAAGGCATAGCAGGAAATAGTTTTTTTTTTAATGTAGGGCCTTATTAAAAACATTTGAACGAAATAGGTCAAGAAGTATTAAGAATCATTTACCTTAAAAAATACTGATATAATTAGTTTCTGATTATGCATACTGGCCGTGATACATGTCAAGTACTTGTTATGATTTAAGTACATTATGCAAATTAAACATTAATGTCTCTCATAGGAGAAGAAGCCAACCGAAGGGTACTTTAAATGGAGGAACGATTCAAAAAAGTATTTACACATATTTTTACTTTCCCTATTAGCCAAGATATGATCAGTGGTTAAATGTTGCTTCTTTAATTTACATGAATTGGAATTATTTAATCTTTCCATATAAATATATCAGATTCCTTTAAACATGCGCTTTCTTATGCCAAAACTAATACAAAAAAACCCCACATCTTCGCTACTGTTAGTGCATAAGTCATTTTTTGCTGGTACATACTATAAATTAATGAACAACTGTGAAAATGCCACTGATATGTGCTTTATGACCCACAAAGTGAGCATCTTGATTGGTACACATCCATGATGATAACAAATGACAGTAATATATAAAAGAATATTCAGACTAATAATTTCTATTTTTACTAGTTTACTAGAAAAACACAAGAACGTAATGACACTCAAGACAAATGGAGCCTCATTGCTTGCAATAATAATAAAGTGTTATTAAGGCTGTAAACTGCGATCAGCTTAGTAATACCATAGATCACATTTCAGTGCCTGAGGAGAGCACAGTTGTCTAGCTGTGCTACACACAGCCGTGCGCTCGTAAACAATACGTAGCCTTGGCTCAACGAGGCTGATTGAGACCAGACAATAATTTGATCTCCTCCTATCTTGTTATTTTTAGTGTACATCTAGATTTTTTTTTTCCCAAATCAAGGCCTGCAACTGTTTGGCAAACATTCATTTCCCCCCACTCCGCCACTCCATTCCCAGCTGCAGAACAAAACCAAACAAAAGACAGTGTGGCATTCAATTCTCTTGAAACTCAGCCAAAGGCACCGCTCTTCCATCTTTCTAGCATTGATGGAAGACAGAATAATGATAGGGATTTATTAAATTCCCAACAAACTGGAGGACAACCCTGGAGCTTTAGAGCTTCTATTATCACAGGAAGTCACAACTAACATGATTTCCTAAAAAGGGTGAGGAAAATGTCATGATTTGTTGTATGCTGAAGAAATAACACAAATGTCAGCGTCTTTAGTGAAGCATGGCAATGCTCAAATTGAACACTTTCCAAAGTTTTCAAAACACCATAAATCTCTGCAGACCTTCTCATTAGGTACTTATTCTGAATGATGGCCTTTCTATAATCTATTAGTTGTAAATAAATAAAAATGACAAAGACTCCATTTTTTTCATTCTGGAGAAATGTCATACCTATGGTCTCACACACACACACACACACACACACACACACACACACACACACACACACACTTGTACTGCTATTCTTGTCAGGACTTTCCATTTAAATAATTATTACTGCAGATAATTCATGCTAACCCTAAACCTAACTCTAACCTTAACCTCAGTAATGAAAGGCACCTTTTTGGTTCTTTAATTTTTTTTATTTTTGTTAAAAACTGCAACAAAAAATCACTTTCCTTATGGGGACCAGCAAAATGTCCCAGAAGGCCAGAAATATCAGATTCTCCTATCCATGTGGGGACATTTGTTACCCACAACGATATAAAGAAATTCGTACACACACACACACACACACACACACACACACAAACAGAGTGAGCGCGAGCAAGCGAGAGAGAGAGAGAGAGAGAGAGAGAGAGAGAGAGAAAGAGAGAGAGAACATGTTCACCAGTCTAATAGTAACTTTTTTATATAGTCTGTAAAAACAATGACCATATCCATTGAACATTATATAATGCTGTTGAAACACACTGGGGTCAAAAGTGCACACAGGACCAATCAAAGACACATCAAGTCAAAGGTAAAGCAGACTGGAAAGAGTGCAAACATGTCCTAGCTGGCCACAGTGTTTTATTGTCTATTATATTACACTGCCCCAGGTTGCGATGAAACAAACAAGCAATGAATTAGAACCTGACTGGGACTGAATGGCAGAACACAAAATGCAGTTGAATGATAACAGCTTGCAGGAGATGACATCATGTTTGATTTGTTTCTTTTGTAACTTCATAAGCTTGTAAAAAGAGCACGTACCACAAAACTGTGTTCAAACCTGCTGAAGGGTGCCTTCAAACAATCAATCTCTCAAATTCACCATAAACATCAAGGTACAAAGCATGCTTGCAAATGGCAGGCTAGGTTACTGGATGACATGAACATAAGTAACATTTAACAGAATGAGGACAAAATGTCTAATAACCATGATACAACAAAAGTCATCGTTATAGATAGAACAGACAGACTCTAACACAGGGAGGGTGTGTGATCAGTCATTTGCATACCACAGTTACAAGTCATATGATTTTTCAAAATCATGGCAAATAATTGTCCTTAGACTAGCACTTTCTTGAAGAAGGAAAAAAGTTGCCTGTCTGGCTGTACCTGACTGATTGCACCATGTCACCTAGTTGGTCTTCTTAAAAGTTAGCCGAGTCTAGGGTTAGTGTCAGTCAGATCAAGTTCCTCTCCATTAAACTTTTATTCCTGTTGTCCTTCCTTGATTGATGTCTCAATGTCAGAAATAATTCATTTTAATTATGCATTGCTGAATCTTTGATAACAGTCATTGAGTGTTTACTTCACAAGATTGTATTGAGTCAAAATTCTTTACAGTGATATTAAGTGAGACTTACAGACAGCCTTTAACTTTCCCACTCGGTTTCTATGGATGCATCCGGACGGTTATAGCTGTCCTGAGAAGGCTCTGGGCTGCGCCATGTTTCCTTTGAGATAACCTTAATCAGTGGGCTTGTGCATTTCAAATAGAGGAAAGCTCTCATAATTCATTATGGATGAAAACCCTGTTTTACATCTGAAAAAGAGGCCTCGGCAACCAAGGACATGCCTAAAACAATTGGCACATGCGTATGGACTATATAAATATTAATAGTTTTGCCAAGCACTTTAATTTACAGGCAGCACATAAAGGCTTTAGTGAACTTTGTGGACAAATGAAGTCATTGGTGTAAAATTTTAACAGGCCGGCTTACACGCAAACATGCACTCAACAGATCCAGATGCAGACTGAGAAACATCTATAGTTAGGTACGTGCGTCTTATAAATGAGTCATATCATGATTGCAACTTCCCTGAAGGTTATTAGTTTCATTTCTTTAATAGTAACAACGTGATGCAGTGAATCAAAGCTATCAGAAAAAGAAAGCAGAGAACAGAGTGTATGACACTTCTATTAGCCAAATCTTGCTTGCATACTCTGCCATTAGAGTTTCTAAATGCATCTCCAAGTAGAAGCACTGTAACCAGTGCAATACAGAGAGTGAATCAATCAGCGAGTGGCTGTTCCCACACCATTCATTAAGTTGCGCAGTGAATGAGACTACATAAATATTGATAGGAAACATGTGAAGTGTAAATTAGCACTCAGGTTTACATACTATAATTTGTGCATCAGCAGATTTTGATATCTCATTTACACTTAAATGAGAGACATGCTGCAGTTTCAATGTGCAAAGATCAAAAAGGGTGTTGTTTTAGAGCAAGCGTTTCAGTTGAGCCAGGCGTAAACCCAGCTTCTGAAGCTATGCAGGTCACGCTGGATTTCCAGACACGCATGTTCTAAAAGAAATCATTCTGAGTGCCATGTTTACTAGGATGCTCTTTGTAATAAACCGATATATTGCAGCATCTTCATCACCTGATGCATGTTTATAGGGTTTTCACATAATGAGAGCCATGTGTTCATCACCGACCATGGATGCTCCAAACTTTAGTCTTGATTATGCACACGGGTCAATAGACCCACCCAACAGTGCCCCCTGCTGTTCCCCACCATCCCGAGCCCTACTCCAGTCATTGTGCTGCCTTTGTTTTTGTTCAAGCTGCACTGTTACATTCAAGCAGTTTTCAACTTCATGTGGTCAACAGAACCAGTCCAAAAAAAGAAAAGAAAAGAAAAAAGCCCTTCAAGCACATAACCAGTTGATCCATCTATGTGACTCTGGTGTATCAACATAAAAACAGGCATTCATTTATTTCACTCTTAATCAGATGTGAAAACTTGATGTGTAAACAAAATGTGAACAGATGGTCCTCGGGTTTGCAATATTAGGAAAGATATAAAAATACACAAATGCACACGGTGTAGGTCAGTTGTGGTCGATATTATTTACAAATAGCCAGCTGCAGGTTTATATTTTGTCCGGCTGGAAGAAACACAAACACCTGTGCACAGTCGCTTTCTCTTTTTTCTTTCTTTTAGGAAGAACTTGCAGATTGATTGCAAATTATACTTGAAAATGCAATGACGTGAACAAGACGTGTCTGAGAAAGAAAGAAAGAAAGAAAGAAAGAAAGAAAGAAAGAAAGAAAGAAAGAAAGAAAGAAAGAAAGAAAAAGGACAAACCTGATTGCAACTGCTACAAAATAATAAAATGCCATAAGAGAGTCTTGCTCCTATCAGCAGAATGCCGCTTGCCAAAGGTTTATTCTTCCCGTTAGAAATACAACCATTTCCTTTTTCCTGGTTCTGTAATATAATTTTTTTTTCTTCCTGATCTGTCTGCTTCTGTCTCAAGCCCTGTTGTGTCTGCTTTCCTGGCGCTGCTCAGGCTGCATCTAACCTACCGCATGTCCAGCCAGTTTTATCTTCTCATCTCTCTGGCTATCATTCGTAAAAAAAAAATATGTTTAAGCCCCTCTCTCTCTCTCTCTCTCTCTCTCTCTCTCTCTCTCTCTCTCTCTCTCGTTTTTTTCCCTTTCCTTTACTCCTCTTGAGCGTCGAGTTGTTTTGCAGGCGTGTAGAAATGCACCTGCGTCTGGGCTCTGAATAGTACAATGGCATAAAAAAACAAGTCTGATAGCTTAACTAGATCAGCAGGACGCTTGAAGGACTGCAGCAAACCTGGACACCAAGAACGCAAGAACACCAAGAACGCAAGAACACCAAGAACGCAAGAACACCTGGAACACCTGGAACACCAAGAACGCAAGAACGCAAGAACACCTGGAACAAGAAGAACGCAAGAACATTTGGAACACCTGGAACACCAAGAACGCAAGAACACCAAGAACGCAAGAACACCAAGAACGCAAGAACACCTGGAACACCAAGAACGCACGTGTGCGGTGTTTAAGTGAACAGGAGGTCCACTGGTGACTGTCCAGCTCGTTTCTCTCGAATAGGAAACATTCGGCTACAGTATTTAGTTTATCAATGACTGTAAACTAATTAAGGCGGATGAAAGCCTGAGATTTTGCGCTCCTTGCAAATGCCTAGCGATTAAGAAAAACATTTGGAAACGTGAACGGACAAATAAATAAATAAATAAATAAATAAATAAA
>JAOVVH010000058.1:9840098-9855622 GCA_028566435.1 Scorpiodoras heckelii | reverse complement strand
AGTTAAATGTTTGCATAAAGTACCATTTTTTTTTACTATTCTGTAAGTTTAGAGGGATAGCAATGTGATTTTGTCTGTTTTATGTGTATATCAGATTTATTTAGCAGAGGAAGTGTACACAATACCATTATTTTACTATGATCTTTTGTTTTGGCATAACATGCTACCATTACGGTAAAATATGTATGGTACAACACACACACACACACACACCTGTCTTGTAGTAAGGCACTCTTTCATCTCTGTTAGCAATCCAGCATTGATTTCTCTTAGCAGTAAGTCCATTTTTCAGTTTTCTTGGCTATGAGGCCACAAACATGGTACAGAAGGATTTAGGGTCTTCTCCCATAGCTCTGCAGAGCCTCTGAAGAGCAGTCATGTTGTATTCAGGAACATCCCTGTACTGCCATTTAAAAGGTTTCTTCAGAAATGTTCAAGTTCAAAACCAGGCTTTGTTTGGGCCATTTAACTGCATCCACGGACTCCCGAAGTCACTCCCGGATTGACCCGTGTGCTTTGCGCATCAGTGTTGAGAAGGACTCAAACAGCTTGTCCTGAATGTCACTGCAAGTTTTATCTCTTCATCTTTTCATTGATCCTGACAAGCCTTCTACTCCTTGCTGCCCGAAAACATCCCAGAGTATGATGACAAAGCATGATGCTATCACCACCACCCTTCACCATTTTCATGATGGCTTCCAATAATAATTCTTCAGCTGGCAGCATATGTACCAAATCAAAAGTGAATACTTTATGAATTAGAGCAGATTTCAATCCTCGTTTTATAATCGCAGTCCTTTTCTATTACACTCTTTAATCACACGGAGGAGAGGTTATTATGCTGATGGTTGTTTCGGCATTTTTAGAAAGGGCCATTTCCTTCAGAGCGGCGTGACTAATGAGCTTAATGTACCAGGTTTGTTCTCGTCATGCTGACTGCACCAATACAGGTGAAACACTGACTGCCACAGCTTGCTGTTGTGCAAATTATGGCCCATTTATACACAACTGTACCCATAATTGCGAGGACTCCTACATAATCTTTTTTTGCCAATATGTGGCTGCTGACAGGTGAACTAATTTCACACTGCTGCTTGACAGATTTTGGCCCTTTTTTTAGGGAGTCTAGAGGGGCTCATAAATTAAGCCTTTCACTGCATACAATACACATCAATGGTACACACTTTAAGAGCACGTCGAATCTGGAACCTTTACATTTTTGCTTTGCTTGGCCCTCTGTAAAACCTGTAACGGTTCTCTGTAGAACCCTACAACAGAGGGTGTCAATGGTGCAACTAACTGTGTGTGAAAGCAAGCCATGTTTATCCAAGCATTAAATTATATTTTACTCAATTTGCTCAATTATTTATTAGCCATTAAAGAGTGCCCGATTTTTTTAATGAATCAGTTTAAGAAATTATAAAATTTGTAAAATTATTTGAAAAAACCTCTTCAATTTTAATTTACATTCATAAACATGTTTGATATATTGGGCTTATCATATCCATTATATCCACTCACTGTCCACTTTATTAGGAATGCCTGTACACCTGCACATTCATGTGTCATTTAATTAGCCAATCAGTCTGCAGCAGTGTAATGCAAACCATCATGCATACACAGGACAAGAGTCTTAACGTTCACATCAAACATCAGAATGAGGGGAAAAAGTGTGATCTCTGCAACTTCGATCATGATGTTGGTACCAGAAGGGCTGAATATTTTATATATTTTATAAACATAGTCTCTAGAATTTACAGAGAATGATGCGAAAAACAAAGAAAGACTGAGCCTTGTTGATAGATGTCAGAGGAAATTGGTTCGAGCTACCAGGAAGGATATAGTAACTCATATAATTATTCTTTGCACCTGTGGTGAGCAGAAAAGCACAAAATACCAAACCTGAAAACTGGAGAGAAAAAAAACCCCACAGGTGATTTTTTTTTTCTAATTTTCAGCTGTCCACTTCAGGTGAGTCTGTGCCCATGATAGCTTCAGCTTCCTGTTCTTGGCTGACAGGAGTGGCACCTGATGGCGTCTTTTGCTGTTTTAGCTCATCCACCACAAGGATTGATGTGTTTTGTATTCTGAGATGCTTTTCTATTCACCATGGCTGTAAAGAGTAATTATCTGAGTTACTAGAGACTTCTTATCAGCTCAGACCCAACTGGTCATTCTTCTCTGATCTCCCTCATCAACAAGGTGTTTCAGTATGCAGGTCCTCCACACACAGGATGTATTTTGTCTTTCCTACCAGTCTGTGTAAACACTAGAGACTGTTATGGGCGAAAATCCCAGGAGATAAGCAGTTTATGAAAAACTCAAACCAGCCCATCTGGCACAAACATCCATGCCATGATCAAAGTCACAGAGATCACACGTTTCTTCATTCTGATGTTTCATGTGAACATTACCTAAAGCTCTTGACCTGTATCTGCAGGATTTTTGCATTGGCTGCTGCCACATGATTGGCTGAGACAGCTGCATGAATGCGCAGGTGTAACTAATAAAGTGGATGGTGAGTGTACTGTTATGTAATGAAATGAACTGAATGAACTGACTGGATGAAAGCTAAGAAATAGCACTGCTGCCACCCTTAGGATATTGTATGCAACATCAACATTTGTCTGCTAAAATTCAATTTGGTCAAAGGCTTGTGCAGTCAAAAAAACAGGAGCATACGTACTGATGGCCTAATTTATTTCCAGAATATATAAACATTGAAGTGATTTATTTGAATGTAAAAAAAGGGGTATAGTGTTTTTTGACATCACAGATAAGGAAAAACAAACCATAAATTAGCTCTGAATTCTGTAGTTCAGCAATATTCATTATTAAAATGAGTATGTCCTCAAAGTACAAAAAGCCCCAGAACTTCAACATCTAGGAGAAAGAGATGTGATTATACATTGTACAGTTCATCATAATTGTCATGCCTATGTAACCCTCCTGTTATGTTGCTGGTCAGATTTTAGGAAACATGGAAGCATTAGAAATTTTATATTCTTTATTGTAAGTCTTGGACACTAATTTTAGTACAAATTCTGTTGTAAATGTTTTTTTTTTTTTTACGAATGTAATAAAAAAATTAATATTATGGAAAAACTGTTTGGATGTCACTTTTCAGATAAAAAAAAACCCCATAATGAAAGCTGTTGTGTTCTGCATGCAAAGAGAAGCAAGTGTGACTGTCAAAGTCTCCAGAAGAGCTGTGGCCGATTCTCCAAGATGCTCAGTAAATCTTACCAGTTAATTACCTTACAAAATGGCACTAACCTTACCTGGGAATGCTATTTTTTTTTAAAAAGCATACAAAATATTGACTTTCTTTAGTTCCTGTTTACTGCATTTTATAATACTTTCTTTTATGTAGAAAGATATTTTTGAAGACATCTTTGCTTTACAGCATGTCTTTGGATGCGCCCAAGACCTTTGCACAGAACTACAGTAATTTTCACTGAGTGTCTTGGAGAATCTGCTACAATTCTTCTGTTGACTGTCAAATGTGCTTTTTTTTTACATGCAAAAACCTGAGTCTTCATCATGCATTTTGTCTGAAAAGTGGCCTGTTATGTAATTATGCTTCTTTCTTTGCTGGCATCCAAAGATTTCTCTGTAACATTTAGGTTTTTGTTGGAAAAGTAATGTAAAAACATACATCTGTAACAAAACTTGTACTAAAAAGGGTGACTAAGACCTTTGCACTGTACTATATATTACACACAAACATACACCAATCAGCCATAACATTAAAACCACTGAGAGGTGAAATGAACACTGATTATCTCATTACAATGGCACCTGTCAAGGGGTGGGATATATTAGGCAGCTAGTGAACAGTCATTTCTTTAAGTTGATGTGTTAGAAGTAGGAAAAATGGGCGAGCATCAGGATCTGAGAGACTTTTACAAGGACCAAATTGTGATGACTGGGTCAGAGCATCTCTGCAGGTCTTGTGGGGTGTTCCAAGTATGCAGTGGTAAGTAACTACAAAAACTGGTTCAAGGAAGGATAACCAGTGAACCCAAGACTCACTGATGTGTGCGTGGGGAATGAAGACTAACCCAAAGCTACTGTTGCACATGATGCTGAAAAAGGTAATGCTGGCTATGACAGAAAGGTGTCAGAACACACAGTGCATCACATACTGCTGCGTAGCTGCAAACTGGTCAGAGTGCCCATGCTGACCCCTGTGCATCCCCAAAAGCACCTAAAATGGGCATACGAGCATCAGAACTGAACCATGAAGCAGTGGAAGACGGTAGTCTTATCTGATAAATCACGTTTTCTTTTACATTATGTGGACAGCCAGTTGCGTATACATTGCTTATCTGGGGAAAAGATGCAGATGCACTATGGGAAGTACACAAGCTGCCAGATGTAGTCTGATGCTCTGGGAAATGATCTGCTGGGAAACCTTGGATCCTGGCATTCATGTGGATGTTACTTTGACACAAACCACCTAATTAAACATTGTTGCAGACCAAGTACACCCCTTCATGTCAACAGTATTCCCTAATGGCAGTGGCCTCTTTCAGCACTCTGCACACTGCAAATAATTGTTCAGGCATGGTTTCAGAAACCTGACAAAGTGTTCAAGGTATTGACTTGGCCTCCAAATTCCCAAGATCTCAGTCTGATTGAGCATCTGATCCATGGAGGCCCCACCTCTCAACTTACAGGACTTGGTGACAGATACCACAGCGCACCTTCAGAGCTCTTGTGGAGTCCACACCTCGACAGATCAGAGCTGTTTTGGCAGCACAAAGTGGACCTACATGATACTAGTCAAGTGGTTTTAATGTTATAGCTAATTGGTGTATATGTAATAATTATATATTGCCCTACCTTCTTAATATTAACCTCCAAAACACTACCACCCTGCTCACCCCTTCACCCTATTCAACCTCAATAACTATACAGTAGAGTAATGAAAAATGCAAACATTACAGCAACTATAGAATTCAGCATGCAAGAAAAGGTTATTCACACACGCGACAATAAGAAAGCAGGGAGGTGAAGAGAGAAATAATGATTGTGAGGTGCAATCTCCCTCTGACATAAATCCACTGAGGCAGTTTGTCTGTCTCTCCCACAAATGCATGCTCAAACATAGCAACTAACAGTGGCATGTTGCCAAACACTCACAGAGCAGCTTACATTTGTTCATAGTTGTTCATATTTTTCTAATAAATTTTTTGTGGTTATCATTACTTTAGATAACTAATCATTGGTGAGCCCAATGGAAAATCAGTTGTGAAAAAAATCATTAATCATTAAAATATATCTGAATATGAATTTAAGTTCACTGTGTTACACATTTAAAAAAATACTTTGTGGTCAATATACATACAATCTGACCTGGAAACTGAACATAACAGGAGGGTTAACTGAGCTGAACCTGCACTGACCAGGATGCAAAGGCCTCGTTCTGCACATTTAAAATAAAACAGAAAATACCAAACATACAATGTTGACGTCACTGTAGCTCTCTTTTTTGGGTGTTCACAAAGTGACAGTAAATATATGGCACTGCGTTTTCCCCTGCAAAAAGAAATGACTTTTGATGCCCCACACAGTAGCAAAGTTGTCACTGAATGTCAAAAGGAAAAAAAAAAAGTTCTATTCCCATACAGTATACGGTTCTTCCAGGTGAAGACCTGAGAGTGCACATGCTGTAACAGACAATGTTAGACTGATATCAACTAGCATCTTCACTAACTTTCCTCATTAAAGATAAGATATTGGATAATTTGGCCCGTCTGCCTGTAAATGGCAAAATCACTGAAGAACCCCTCCAGCAGACATGAATACAGATATACCTAAAAGACTCCCGATGAGCATGGCACTGATGTATAATGGTCACTCAGTGTTCTGTACACATGAAGGCCTCACTGGAGAAATTGAACATTCATTGGGTCGTACCGTCTGATTGAGCTGGGAAGGGGAAACAGTGTATGACACACTAAGAAAGGCAGAGGTACAGTGCAAAAATGGCCAAAAGAGGTGTGGGGCAACTAGTACATCCCCACTTAGTACATAAAGTCTTGCTCTAGGGCACAAGGTCTGATCTGTACTGGTTTAACATTTCATTAGCTTCAACCATGCTGGCTATGGAAAACTCCTGGAAATTTTCTACTGAGAAACACACTGTAGTACAAGATACTCTCTCTCTCTCTCTCTCTCTCTCTCTCTCTCTCTCTTTTTTTTTTTTAGAATTTTTTGAACCAGCTATTTTTGCGAAATAGCTTCAATGCAAAAGGAGAATAAAGGTGAAAGAAAATGAACTTTCCCATTAAAATATACATGATTGTTGCAATTTTCTTTGATATATACATCTGAATACACACCTCTGTTTATAGACATCGCTCTAATATATTAATGTACAAAATATAGAATCTAAAATAGCTTTGATAAGGTTTGGTTTTTGAGACAAAATACAAAATCTCAAAGATACAAAATAAACACAGGTTTGACTCTTATTTCTATCCTCCAGAGTGTCTTCAGTTTAGTAAGTGGGTATGCTTTTTCTGCAGTGAAAAACACTTTCCTGACTCTGTGTGTATGTGTGTGTGTGTGTGTGTGTGTGTGTGTGTGTGTGTGTGTGTGTGTGTGTGTGTACAACCAAAACAGAGTAGTCTCATCCTGAAGCAGCCAGACACACAACACTGTCAGTTCTCCTTACTGGTATCCACCACAGTCCTCCAGCGCTGGACAAGAGAAGGATGTATAATATGCTGTTGCTGCACCATGTTTAGCTCAACAGTGTTTGAGAACAATTAGACTGTGAGAACACAGATTGCTTCCCAAAGATCATAGATGCGTCATATACACATAAAACATCTGCCTTTTTTTCCCCAAATTCAGTGACGTCAGTCAGTTTTGTCATTTTGAGGAACGGCTTCAAGTCAGGGTCTGAGCATTCACCCTCTCCCACAACGAGGAAAGGCTGAACAGCTGAACCACCTTTTGCACTTCTGATATTCCATTGCTTTTCTTTGGTCTCTTCTAATGCTGATGTTTCAGTGGATGTGGACAACATTTCCAGCTCCGTTCTCCACGTCTTGACCTTCATCCTTGAGGATATCCTCTATGTAGACTTTAATATGTGGAAAGGTCAAAATGTTCTATGAGCGATCTTTAAACAATTCCTCTGTCCCTATAGACAGAGCAAAGAGACCCTGATGCACAGCACCTTGCTTTCTATTAGGACATCAAGCCACTTCATGTCTTTAGTCTCATGACTGTAAGATACAGGTTTCTGTTAACTGCTGCTCGGTCCACCATTCAGGAAATATGTCGTCATTTCTCCCTTGCCTTTGACTTTGACAACTCCTCTGCATTCCAGTGAGTAGTTATAGGAATGGAGGACCTGATAGAGATCACTGGTAACCTGGTAATAAAAACAGTACACATACAAAAAAAAAACTTAAGTTGGTGCAGATCAGATAGGCCAAAGGAGAGTTCCTCTTGGGATATTTAAGGAGAAATGTAAGCATCTAACCTGTATTCTTTCAGGAACTCCTGTGCTGTCCATGCGACTGGCTACGTTTACTGTGTTGCCCCAGATGTCATACTGGGGTTTACGAGCCCCTATTACTCCAGCCACTACTGGACCTATGTTAAGGCCTACAGCAGCACACATACAATTAAAGTATTGAGTCAAATTCTTTTACCATTTATTAGGTAGAAAAAACAATAATTCATTCATTCATTCATCCTCAGTAAATGATTTATCCAGGTCAGGGTTATGGTGGATCCAGAGCCTATCCCAGGAACACTGGGCACAAGGAGGGAATACAGCCTGGATAGAATGCCAAACCATCACAGGGCACCACACACACTTATTCATACCTAGGCTCAATTTACAATAATCAATCCACAATGTTTTTAGGATGTGGGAGGAAATCAAAGAATGTGGAGGTAACCCAAGCGGACATGGCGAAACTACACACAGACAGTAATCCAAGCTCAAGATCAAACCATTATCATGACCATAAAATCATGATATTAAGCTACTCAAGATGCTTTAGCTTTGACCTCTGCAATTACGCGCTTACCAATCTTCATTTTGAAGTTATTGAAGGAGTGCTCGTTGATGTACTTCATCTGGTCCATGAGACGCATGGCATAGTCAGCCAGAGCACGAATGTGTGTGCGGCCAACCTTATCGTAGGTGGAGTCGTTCAGACCAGATGCGGCCATATACGTACTTCCAATAGTCTTGATTTTCTCCAGCTGACGAAACTGATGCTCACTGATGATCTGAGAAAGACAGCAATACATGTTAGCATGGAACGAAATTGGAGCGAGGGAAAACGGGACGCTCTAGCCATCTCTAGGCACAGATGTAGATGCTTTACCTCATCAAAGTCAGCAATGATCTCATTGAGAAGCCTCAGACACTCTACGCCCTCATTGTTGGCTTCCAGCTCAACGTAGAACTCTGAGAAATTGCTGATGGAGGCGAACATGACGGCCACACATTCACACGATTGGTAATATAGCTCGTCATTTCTCCGCTCCCGAGCCAGGAAATGGGCAGCCACGTCTTTAGGAAGGATGTTGTGTAGGAGACGGCGATTGTACGCCTGAAGCTCCTCCATTTCTTCTTTTTCCTCTGTGGCCTGAGGAGAGACAGAGAAACAGGCCACTAGCAATGTGACATGCATGGCTCTCATGAGGAATAAACATAATTCCAGATTCTGCGTTTGGAAATCACACCTGTAACTTCCATAGGAAGTCCAGCCTGGCAGTGGATTCCACTTGCTGGGCGTGTAAGTAGAGAGCCAGTACAAAGACAGTGATGACCACTGGGGTCATGATCTTCAGGGGAACCCTGTCTGTCCCACAGCTGTATCAGTACAAACACAAAGAGGTCTAAAATGTTCTGAATCTTACTCCTTTAAACACTTAGTTTGCACACACTAGGGAGAAAGGACAGAGGAGAGCTGCTTGAGCTTAGCTTCACAAAACCACAACTGTTCGTGAGATACTGTGATACCATCTCAGTTAAACACGTACAAACTTTCAGATGATACCGTGTACTTGTGTAGTGATAGCGATCATTATGGCAAAGCAATCAAAGTAACATGCTGGGGTTCAAAGGGATTTTAATTCACCTTAGTGAATCCATTTACGAGATAACATCTTACCGTGTTCCGTTGACGTCCTCGCTGTGAACACAGAACAAAAAAGGAAATGAATCAGATGGGCAGAGCAGAACAACTAGCACATTATCATCCAGACTGATGGTGCAAAAACAATTCAAAGCCAAATCTGAGATTATCCACGAGAGGGCTTTCATTTGTTCATTAGCTAACAGATCTAAATGCATTCAAAGCATCTAGAGTAACCTATTCGTCTACGTAACTCAATGAATGAAGCCATCATCATTTGGGAAAAGACATGTTTATTGCTAATGGTCACATAAGCTGCCTTTTTTGTTCACTGCATAATTAAGATAAAAAGGATTGTTGTGATTATGATATGTGATGCTCTAATACTGATTAACAGCAGTGCTATATCCTGTCATTTTCAACTTTGCATGAATGCCTGTGGTTTGCCTGCATTTAGGGTTAGGTTACTGTTGCAATCTCAGAGCCTTCGTGTACAGGCTTCAGTCTGCTTTGACACAGATTTCTTTAGCTCATTTTAAGAAATACACGTCTATACTGCTAATCTATTCTGAACACACATGGATGTGCTTTCCTCATATGCAGATTATGATGCACACAAGCAAAATTATAATGCTCTCACAGGAATTTGCTTCGCACTCAAATTCATCTTGAATCTTTTTAACATTTAGTATGGGTTATCCATTTTTTCCTTACCCGTCTCTGACATTCCTTATGAACCCTAATGATTTTAAAGGTTTGACTCTAGGAACCATCTTTTTTTATAAGCAGTTTAGTACAATTACTGCAGTTTTAGACTGACGTAATGCTACCCAGACCTCTGCCTAAGATTTTGTATTAATTTTTATTTCCTATATATTATACGTAGCCAACAGAGCATCAGACTATAAAGGACGACTCTTTAGTTTTCCCTACTAAATGTGAACGCGTAAGAACATCTATATAAGAACAGAAGGCATCCTACTGTGCAGTAAAACAACATAAAGGATGAAAGCTCCAAAGACACTCCACTGAGAGAACTGAACTGTATAAAACATGATAAATCAGGATTATGGAAGGTATTAATTGTGGTGGTTCCCAATTAACTAATTGCAGGGGCCAAAATTGAATTTCCAAACATTATGTGATTGTGATCAGTATCTGCAGTGTGCTGTGTGTGTGTGTGTGTGTGTGTGTGTGTGGACAAGGTTATTATATCTTTGAGGGGACCAAATGTCCCCACAAGGATAGGATTATCTGATATTTTTGACATTGTGGGACATTTTGGTGGTTCCCATAAGGAAACTGGGTTTTTTACAAAAATAAAAAATAAATAAATGTTGCCTTTCATTACTGAGGTTAAGCATAGGGTTAGAGTTAGGCATGGCATTGATTAGCTGTAATAATGATGTCAATGGAAGGTCCTCACAGGTATAGCAAGACAAAGTCTATGTGTGTGTTTGTGTGTGTCTGTGTGTTTAGGGGCAAAAGGCAATACACCAAACAGAGCCACTCACATGGCATTGGCCATCACCAGCAGGTCCACGTTGTCAAACAGGTTGACCTCTGGCACCTCCATGATGAGGACATACAGAATCTCAATGAAGAGCATGAGGAAGAGCTTCCCGATGCTGCTCACTTGCAGGAATACAGAGCATGCCAGCAGGCTGAGCAGCACACACGAGGAGAAATACTGAGGAAGCAGAAAACACAAACACACCAGCTAAGTATAGTCCAAGTAATTGGGTCTGGGAACCATTCACACTGTATAAACACTTCAGCATGTCCACTAGATCTATTACAGCTTCAAACAAATGCACCACGTCCTGGTTAAAGAGCTATTAACTCAGGATATGTTTTCAATTAGATCTGTGGTTATGACTGATCCAGGTCTTAAATAGCAGTGTGGCACAATGTGTTTAGAGAACCATGTTCACCTCGGGGAAGTTACAGGCGGGTAAGGAGCTGTAGCAGAACTGTTTCTGGGATGACAGTGAGTAGTTAAAGGCAGAGTAGCGCACGTGGCAGGCGTTCACGCTGCTCCGGCTGATATTAAACTCTTGGCTCAAACACGACTTCAGATCATCAGTGCTGCATGTGAACTAGAGGGAACAAATGCATGAAAAAAACCATCTAAGGTTCAAGTTCCCATTAAAGATTTGTTCATTATATACTATTTGTTGGTATACTCACAATGTTTATGAAGGCAGAGAGAAAGACTAGCACAATGGTAATGACGCCCACCAGAGTGCTGTTGAGTCTGGACTGGACAATCCTTTTGGACAGGTGCTGCAGGGGCATTGGGAAAAGCTGCCAAAGAGAAGAGAGGTCAGGAGATTTCCATAGATTTGATTTTTAGGATGTAAAAGCACAGTGCATTTAACTTTTTGCTTCTCTCTTATTTAAAAAAAACTGCTAAGATAAATTGTGATCTGCAATTATGATACACAATAACGCATTTCATTCTTATAATTCTTAATATTTTATTCTTGAGCATACTCATAGTCCTTTCACAGCATTAGACTTCTTATCAAATTAAATTACATCCTAGCAGCAATTCTGTGGGGAAATCAAACGCTCTGAAGTTTTACAGGCCCACACAAAGGTCAATCTAATTGTCCCGGTGAAACGAACGCAGAGACTCAGCTGCCGTCACCCTGGGACAGCATGCATAAATATGTGCCAGAGCCATTTATGTATTTGTCTGACACATGGTCTCTCAGGACCAGCTCAGAGGCGACACCAGCAAGAACCGTTCCCATCCACACGGGCCATTTAGCAAATGTTTGTTTAGCGTGTCATGTTGTGGGTTAGCTTTTGATAAATGATGGTCAACAGTGTCTCTGATAGTCTGTGATGGAGGATCAAGTCTTTGCTGTGATTATACCATGTCATGGTGTGGTGTTGTGTGAAATTGCTTTGTACTAAGAGGATTCATCTGTCTATGTCTGAAAAGTGATTTTATAAGCTGGTAAATGCTTCAATTATGTGGATGAGCTGCCAAAAGAGGACACTTACCCCAAAACAAGAGTAAATGACCGAAACGAACGTGACGACCATGAGAACGATGAAACATGACACATAGAATCCAATCATCAGGCTTGAGCTGAGGCAAACAGGATAATAAATATTAGAAGCGTAAACTGAAACAAAACCATTCAACATAAGCCTAAAACATGTTGATGCGGATCAAGCAAACGTATGGGGTCATTTTAGTGATCAGTAAACAGGGGAAATGCACTGGTGAAAAGCTCAATTAATCAGAGAAAAGCTCACACAACACATAATGCATAACTAACATTAATAAGAACTGCAGGATTGGGCAACTTTCTGCAACAGCAGACATAATTATTCAGGATGTCTTTGCGAGAGAATGCAATCTGGATTAAACAAAAAAAAAAAAAAAGGCACCTCTACCACCAGGGCTATTTCACATACAATCAGAACAAACAGGCCAACATTAACACGCAATCATAATACTATACAGAGGCCATCAGAGAATTTATTTACTTCAACAGAAAACGTTTCACTCTATAAGAAGCACAACTAATCTGACACATTAACACATCTAATGAAACTAATCTTGTGTTAAGATGGCATGATTTATTCACTTAAAAATGCAAAGGTGTTGAGGGCACTGCAGGCTGCAGCTGTTCTGGATATCTGGCATCTTTTGTACAATAACTAAAGTTAATTTAAGTTAAGTTAATTTTAAGCCCATAGTATACTGCCTGGGTAAAGAAAGAAATGTTCAACATAACCACACATGGGCTCTCTTTTTGTCACTCCGCAACGTCAAAATTTTCAACAAAAATCCCTGAGGCTGGGTAAGAGAGTTAATCAGAATTTTGTGCTAAGCTTTGGTGGTAAATCATGTTTTAGTGTTAAATCTACATTAATTTTACACCTGACATCAGTCGCATTTAACATGATTTGTTAATACAACAAAGAAAAAAGGCTCATTTGTGCTTTCATCTGGAATTCTACAACATCCCTCTTTTCCTAGCACCAAGTTTATGGTCACAGTAAAGTTTATTGCTGCAGATGCTCAGATGCTGCCATTGCAGCCCAGCTAATTAGTTGTTACTGCTTGCAAAAAATAAAGCATGATATTCTGTATAATGTATACTTACGGTGGTACGACTACAAGCTGGATAAAGCAGATGAACAAGAAGACAAGAGTGGCACAGGCTACGTATGCTCCGAATCGGGAATCCACCTGCTTAGAATACTACAGAGAGAGATTTTGAGAGATTGAGGAGAAAAGGAAAGAATACAAAGTGAGAGATGTTTTATTTTTACATATACAGGAATGAGCCATAGAAACTAGGGCACAGAATTTATATAAAGCGGTACAATAAGTGCTGTGGTGGAAACACGAGGTTAGGAATGGTGACAAATTACATGATACGTGTAATAAATGTCGGATATCTAAAATAAACAAGATTTGTTTACTGAGTTGAATGCACACCCTAGCAATTTTAACAACATTAAATTGTTTTACAAAGAGGAATGAATGTTCAATAGCAGGGAGCTGGCTGTGGTACATTCAGAGCCTTGCCTGAAACATGTGAGCGGTGCATGAAAACAAACGCAGTAAAGCAGTCTCTTTAACGTGACTCCTATTTTTGCACTACAGTCTCTTATCTAAGCCAGATTGGACATGTTTATCACTAAAATAGTAAGTAATTGCAGACTGAAGATGTGCATGTGTTATATTCATCCCCTGTCACCTTTTAGTCTCCAGAAAAGAAAGGAAAGAACATGGACATTCATGATTAAAAAAAGGGAACAAAAAAGTAATAGAGGGTGATGCATTATGCAACCCTGCCTTGTGATGATGGAGATATCTGTATGTAACTAGATTAGCTTGACTGATTTGCACATGGTTAATCACCTGTGACCATGGCTTTGAGCGCGATGCTATAAATTCTCTTTAAATAATTTGGTTTTGCTTATGTTTCACCCTGTGACTCAGTCTAAACTCAAGGAATATTTTTTTGCTGTAGTTCAAAATAGCATGGGCTCTATTTTCATGCTAGCCCATGCATAATTTGCTGGCTAACGTTTTGCTATTTTAGTTGGGTGCAACTCAACATTTTGTTAATGTTTCTTGTGCTCTGTAGATATTCTTGTGGTCATAAATGAATGTTCTCAACTGAAAGTGGCAAAAATGACAAAAGTGTGTGTGACATTCAAAATCCCCTGAAACTGTGGGATAGACCAACATGCATACTACATAGTCAAGAGTTTGTAAATACCTGACCAATATTGGTTTTTGAACATCCCATTCCACATGCAGTCCCCCTTTGCTGTTATAATAAGCTCTACTCTTCTGGGAAAGCTTTCCACTAGATTTTGGAGTGTGGCTGTGGGGGTTTAGTCATTCGGCCACAAGAGCATTAGTAAAGTCAGGCACTGATGTTGGATGAGAAGGCTTGATATGCAGTCAGTGTTATCCCAAAGGTGTTCAGTGGAGTTAAGGTCAGGGTTGTGTGCACCCTTGGCAAACCATGTATTCATGAATCTCACATTGTGCACAGGGGCAGTTTTGGGCCCCTTAGTTCTAATGAAGAGAAATTGTAATGCTACAGCAAAGACAAAACTGTTTTCCCAGAGCACTTCTGAGCACAGACGCACGGTTAAGATGGCATTTAATTGACTTCAAGCAGAGCCTTACGTTCACCCAGAGTTTTTTTTTATGGCCACGCTGCTGTCGCGTCTATGGCGCAAAACAATTCTTGCCAGCCAACGCTGGTCACGCTCGCCTTTTTAAGGCCTCACTGCTATCATAAGTTCGAGGTTTTGCCTGAATTTTTGTAGTCACGGTACACCCTCGAAATGCTTGTATGTGAAAATCCAAACTTTGCTTCTACCTCTGAAATGGTATGACCCATCGCACGAGCTCCAACTATTCACAAACTAATCACAAAATCATGATAACTTGCCATTTTCATGGCGGAAACAACTCTAGAAGCTTCCATAGATGCTCAGCACTTTATATACACACTGGCGGATGCAACCAGTGACGTGCATAGGTGGAGTTGCTATGTATTTTGCATAGGCTTATTCTGGCACTTCTGTGTAAATAGGCTGCTTCACATAACATACGTAAGTAATAGAACAGACTTAATTATTTCTTTCATAACACATAAAAACATACAATTCAATGATAGCTATTAAAGGTCAAGTCACACAAAAAGACCTTTTAATGCTGGCTTCTGTTTCTGCTGTGAGACACTGTAAAAATGCTTACCTAATCATCCTGCTGTTTTTACGCTTTCATAAATCCTTAGAAATCCATCCAAATTTATGAAAATAAGTTTTACTTTATTAAAATAACAAGTGTACACCGATCAGGCATAATCTTATGACCACCTCCTTTTCTCTACACTCACTGTCCATTTT
>JAOVVH010000058.1:9755570-9765690 GCA_028566435.1 Scorpiodoras heckelii | reverse complement strand
TGAGGCTCCTGTTTGTTAAATGAATAAATTGTTAAATTGCCAATATGTCTTGTTTCTTCAAACTTCAATCATTCAGTCCACCAAACACCAAACGAGTCAATGGCAGAATAAGCTGTTGGGCATTGGCAGAGAGGATTTGGCAAATTTTTCATGGGCGCAACCCACATACTCAACTCTGCTGCTCATACCACAAATTCATGTTCCTTACAGATGTGGCACCATTTAAAAGGGAAATTAACAGGTTTCCGACGGTATAACTAAGATTTATTGCCAAAAAACCATTGTTACGACAAAGAAATAATCTACCAAACACAAATTTACTTACTTTTTGTGCTGTGTATATTTTGTAAGGAGAGGCTTATAAGCCCTTATTCAAACTGGATTCGTTTTACAGTACGAACCCCATTTCCAGAAAAGTTGGGACACTTTCTAAAAATGCAATGAAACCTGAAATCTGTTAAATTGGTTAATGCAATTGAACCTTTATTTAATAGACAAAAGGACAGTGTTTTCAATAACAAACTTAATTCAATTTGTTAAATATAAACAAATTTAGAAATTGGTGGCTGAAACACAGTCAGTAAAAGTTGGGAGGCAAAATAAGACTGAAAAGGTTATATAAGTAACACTAGAAGGTTCCACAATTAGCAGTTTAACTGGTAACAGATGAGGCCAACAAGAATGAGTATAAAAGGAGCATCCACCAAAGGCTTATCTCAAGCAAGGTTGGGCCGTGGTTCACCACTCTGTGCCAATCCACTGCTGAATGTGTGTGACCATCAAGCCCTCAGATGGTATTGTTTCAGAAACTGTCATGGTACCGTGATGGACAGAGCCACAAGGGCATAGGAATACTTTGGAAATTCATTGTCACTTAACACAGTCCATCGCTGCATCATGAAATGCAACCTGAAACTGTACTATGCAAAGAGGAAGCCATATATTAATATTGTGCAGAAAGACAGAGAAGTTCTCTGAGCCCGAAGTCATCCGAGATGGATCGAAAGACAGTGGAAATGTGTTCTGTGGTCAGACGAGTTCACTGTTCAGGTTTTTGAATTTTATGTGCCAAACATGAAAAAAAAAACCCACATCCATATTGTTACCATTGAAAAGTGCAAAAACCAGCATCTGTGGTGGCATTGGGGGCGCATCAGTGTCCACGGCATGGGTCATCTGCATATATCTGAAGTTACCACTGATTACCACAGGCTTATATTGGTATTTTGGAGAAACAGATGCTGCCATCAAGATGACATCTTTCCAAGAAACTGCACGTCTATTTCAGCAAGACAGTGCCAGGCCTCATTCTGCACGAGTTACAACAATGTGACTTGACTGGCCTGCCTGCAGTCCACATCTGTCTCCTAATGAAAATGTATAGCTCATCATGAAGAGGAGAATTAGACAACAGCAACCATGGACTGTTGAGCAGCTCAAATCTTGTACACAGCAAGAACGGACAAAAATGTCACTTGCAAAATGGCAACAGTTCATATCAATTCCCAAATGATTAAAAAATATAATTAAAAAAAGTGATGTGTCCCAGTGTTAAACATGCATCTGTCCCAACTTTTTTTGTGTCGCAGGCAGCAATTTTTAAAATTGTTTATATTTAACAAACAGAATTAAAATCCTCATTGAAAACATTTTTCGTCCTTTTGTCTTTTAAATAAAACATCAAGTAAATGAACAAATTACAGATTTCAGTTTTTACTGCATTTTAAGAAAGAGTCCCAACTTGCAGGGGTTTAAATCAGTTGTCTTTGGGATTTTAGTCTCACCTGAATCCATCATGTCACTAATTTGAACAGATGACTCATTTGGAAATT
The DNA here is from genome assembly GCA_028566435.1 of Scorpiodoras heckelii. NCBI lineage: Eukaryota > Metazoa > Chordata > Actinopteri > Siluriformes > Doradidae > Scorpiodoras > Scorpiodoras heckelii. Next base: position 9,763,858 of record JAOVVH010000058.1, on the reverse strand, counting down.
ACACCTATTTTAAAAAGATCTGTAGACACCAGATGTAGTGAACAGCGGTGCGGAACATGACTGCCATATAAAGTGGGAGAAAGAGAGAGAATGAAGTGAAATAAGCATACCAAATTGCATTAAACCAAATGCAGGGTGTGAAATTTCAAAATGAATGCTTAAGGAATTCTTGAGCTATAGGAATGTGTCAGTTGCAGCACCACCTTTAGAAGACATTTCACAAAATGTGGCTTGCATCTAATTTTTTCTAAAATCATCTCAAATATTCATAAAGGTTGAGTCTTTACATCACAAGATATTGGCTGGTGAATTGCTAGATTTTTGCTTTAAACATTATTCACTAGGTGACGCTACTCCACAAATTAACCGTAATAAGCTAAGGTAATGCACCTTCTAGAGGACAGCTTGTCACAAAAAGTTCAGAATTTTAAGCAAAACCCTTTTTGAGCTATTGCACCTACCCCAATTCAGGGGGCATTAGCACAAAGGGCGATGCACACCTAGGAACACAAACCTTATAATTTGTATAAGACATTTGGGGCTCCAACCTTACCACGTGTCATGTGGATTGATAAAATGTAAGTACATGATATCATCGACAAAATAATGAAAAAATGGAAGAAGATACTTTGACAAAAGCTCTATGGCCACCATATGATTATATGTCTATGGTGGTCATAATAAGACAAGGTAATATACACCCAGGCCTCACTTTCCTGAAATTCTCAAGCATTATAGTCTCTAGAGCTTACATAGAATGAGAAAAAAACATCTAGCGAGCAGCAGTTCTGCAAACAGGAACACTGTGTTGACGAGAGAGGTCAAAGGATAATTGTTAGATCAGTTTGAGTCGGTTTGGTAATTCAAAACCACTCTTTTCAACTGTGATGAGCAGAAAACCAACTTAAAATACAACATGTTCTACTACAGCAGAAGAGTGCATCAGGTAACACTTGGTAACCCTAACCCTAACCATAACCCCCCAAAAAATGAAAATAATTAGAGGCTACAGTGGGCACGGGGTTGCCTGAAATTGAACATTTAAAAATGTCACCTGGTCCTTTTCAAATCTTTAACTATCTAGTTTTAATGACAGTCTATAGGTGTGGGTAAAAATCCCAAGACATCAGCAGTTTTTGCAGTATCTGAACCAGCCTGTCTGGCAACAACAATCATGCCATGGTCAAAGTCACACTTGATCACACTGACCTTTATCTGCATGATGTTTAGCATTGCCCTGAACGATGCAATAAGCAGGTGTACATGTAGTCCTATTATAGTGGCTGGTAATTGTATGTCCTGTTCAGACTGACATGTTAGTAAAGGTTTTTCAGTAAGAGACACCCCAGAATGCACACTTTTCCTATTGTTAATTTTTTTGGTGGGTGGGGGTTGTTAGGAAAGGTTCTAGCACATGTAAAACCTATATGTATGTTATGGGCATGCAACTTGTGCAGCCACATGCACTACAACAACAACGACATCATTTATAATAAATGCCAAAACAATCAGTTTCTACTAACAGGTACACTAATAATAATAATTTGTGATTTAAAAAAAAAAAATCTGTAATTTATAGAAAGATTACTTATCATATGAAAATCAATAATCAATAAGTTTCCCCAAACTGTTGCTATAAAGGTGGAAACACACAATTGTATAAGGTGTCTTTGCATGTTGTAGTATTACAATTTCCCTTCACTGGAACCAAGTGGCCCAAACAAAGGAAGGTCCATAAGCAAAAAAGTAAAGGTACAAAGTGTCCATGGTTTGCCAAGGCTGGTGTGGTAGAACTCAAGTGGCCCAAGCCCAGACCCCAACCCCACTGAACACCTTTTGTATGAACTGGAACACTGACTACACCCCAGGCCTTCTTGCCCAACATCAACACCTGACCTAACAGTCACCCTCCAAAATTTAGTGGAAATCCTCCCCAGAAGACTGAAGCATATTATAGAAAAGGTGGACTAAATCTGGAATGGGATGTTCAACATGGACATATTGGTGTTGTTGGTCAGGTGTCTATATACAATTGGTCATACAGTATGTGTAATATGGAAACGTTATCGCATCCAAATTGTACAATTTTGTTCTCTTTGTGGTAAGATAAGATTCTTTGTGAAGATAAGTACCTCCGATGTGTAACTGCGCAGCTCTCCTGTATCATACTGACTTACCACTGTACTGAGCGTGATGGAATGGCACAGGAATGAAGGGAAGGGGTGTCCTTTTGTGGCTAAACCTGTTAGAAGTTAGTACTGCTCATATTACTTACAGCCACATCAACACAAATTGTATGAGCATAACATTTCTGCGGTTACACCGTGCTCACTCATCCTGTACGATTTAGCTTTCCACTAGGTTGTCTATCAAAGCCAGAATGTTTATTAAACAATTCAACCTGAGCAAAGTCGAGCGAAGTCTATGCAACCAATCACATGCTGCGTAATTCACAAAAGTTCATTTTCAAAGGCTCACCTCAGACTGTTTTATACGCTCTTGGAAAATACAACAGAAGACACTATGTTGTAAGGTTCCACACAGAACCATTAAGAGAGACATCCCCAGAACATTTATGAGTTCTAGTGTAGATGCTGCTTCGCTTAAGACGTCACATATACGTCAAATTATGGTGCATCAAACTGTGTGCTCATACCAGCAATACTATGCAAAACTCAAGAAGAGATGTTTAGGAAACTTTCTTCCTACTCAACCAATAACTTAGTCATATAAAAAAGTAAGAACTTGGCACATGTGAGATAAACACTCAGCTTCGTGGCTCGACACTTTATATTCCCATACATTCGGTTTCATCATGACCAATCACCAATCAGTTGGTTAATAGCAGCACATGCCACTGCTGGTCTTGATCAATCACTTGAATGGTGTCTTTGTATATTGAGGCCATATAATCACATGGAACACACGGAACATCCTGACCAGTTTGTTACAGTAACCTTAGCAACAGACTGGAAACAACCCCACTCAGTCCCTCTAATGCATAGGTTAATTATCCTTGGGTGAAGTAAAGATGCATATCAATAACCAACAAATAACTGTGATTACTTAGTGAACGTTTTTGCTGTAGCCTACAGTATGTTCAACTCAGAAATGTCCAGTAAGGCTTAGTTTCGGGGCACTGTGACGTGGGGAAGATTCATTTGAAGGCCCTGTGTAGATGGAAACCTAAAGATCTAGAAATGTCCAGGCAAAGAAAAACTCTGTAAGACTGAGGTCATTTAAATCTACAACGTTTCTAATCCAAACCAGAGACAATCTCACAAACTGTTCTACAACACAGCTGATGTCAAAACATGATGGCAGTCTTGTGTCATCTTTCTACTACATCCTGTCACTTGGTATGAGCACCATTTAACATGTTTTAAAGAGTGACCCACTGGTGCAAAAACCCAGGAGCTTACTACACCATGCGACTTCTTCAGAAGGAGAAAACTTACCTGCTTCCACAAAAACGTGTCCGACTCGTTGAGCTTCCAGGAGCCCAGCACGTGAATAGCGGCGAGCGTGAGTCCAGTGATGACGGCGGCGCGCATCCTGACCGGCAGCAGCGTGTACACGACGTGGATGAAGAACACGGTCCACCACACGCCCTCGGAGGCGCTGCGCGGCTGCACCAGCACCACGCCGACAGCCTGCACCAGGAGCACCACCGCGATCACTACGTAGCACACCACCCACATGTGATCCTGGTGGAACCCGGTGCGGTTGCACACCACCATGAGCGCGAGCACGAGTGTGATGGCCGCTGAGAACACGAGCACGTAAGCGAAGTGGTACGGCACCGTGGCGCAGTGGAAGCCGAGCATGACGGCGCACACGAGCACCAGCACGGCCATTAGCATGGTCAGCGAGCTCTGGTTCAGGCGGAAGAAGTAGCGCTGGTAGAGCCTCTCCAGCTTCTCGGACTGGAACTTCTTGGACTTGAAGACGTGCATGGCGCCGCGGCAGCACGCGCCAAAGGAGAAGGCGACGTCGGGTGCGAGCGCCTCCTCCTCCGCCCTGCACTTGGTCCTCGTCCTTTCCTCCAAGCCCAGCTCCACCGATTTGGGTCTCACTTCTTCATTGGCGTGACACGGGGATGAGCGCTCGTGCTTGCCGCCGCTCTCCTGCCACGCAGACTTGGACCTGAAGCTGACCCGCGCCACCACGGAGCTCGTGCGTCCAGCCTGGCGCTCGGCGATCCTCTTCTCCTCCTCCTCCTCTTCGTCTTCCTCCTCCCTCCTCCAGCGGCTGCTGGTGCGCGTTAGCTTTCTGTTCGTCCTAGCCGAGTATGGACATCCGTTAGAGAGGGCCTCGGCTTCGGCCCAGGCCGATCTGTGCTCGTGTCCTCCCCTCAGGACCGGCGCTCCCACGCCCGGTGGACTCACACTGTTCGACCTGGACATGATTTCGGCATATGAGACCTGAGCTTTTCCCCGCCACACTTCTACACAACCACTGCAATCGCTCCGGGATCAGGGATGTTCACAAAACAGGCCGCGCTCCTGACGGCATTTGAGGACGTTTATTACACGGGATATAAAAAGCAGCTGTGTAGATAATCATGGGTTGTTTCAAATCCAGCTGAATAAAACGAAAACAACTGCGACGACGTGCTGCCCCAGAAAGTCCATTTCCATAATATCCACGTATTAAATTAACACGTGAAGTTCCACAAACAAATGTCTAAAACATAACTTTGAAATAAAAAATCGCACACAGGCCTAATTCCGAGAGCAGAAAATAATTATACATAGAAAATATTCATTAGGCACGGGTCCCTGCGCAACCAAAAAGCATCATGGGAAATAAATCCTACAGCACTGGGAATTATGTCTGCATGTTGTACTGGGATTCCGAGTGTTCCTTATTAGCTGGGAATCTTTACTGTGGAGCTGCAGTTGTGCGTTTCTGTGCGCGGACGCGGGGAGAAAATGACCGTAGGGTGACGACTTCCGTCGATTCCCGCAGATGAATTCATTTGACATGTGGAACAAACAGAGCAGCCTGTCCGATCAGAGAGAGCAGCTGGGACCGGAGAGGACAGAAAAACACTCCGTCGTACAGTCCGCACTGATCCATTGGTCTGATCCCGATAGAGCGGTCCACCTGCGCGAGCGGCGCTTGCCCACTAGATGGTTACATGATGGTGAGGATGAAGATGATGACAATGAGAAGGATGACTTCCCCTCGTGTCAGAAAGCATCACGACCCACTCACGAAAATGTCTTGGTTTGACGCACCCACACACACACACACACACACACACACACACACACACACGTATATGCAGTCCTACATTATAAGATCCTCGCGCTGTCGTGACCTCACAGCTGTCCGCTGGCGATCAGAATGATCCGAGCTGGACGCGTTTCACACACACACCCCTTCTGTGCTTCTAGCGCAGCGAAACCCACCGGAGATCACACACCGTACCGACGCAGAAACAATCCAGCACTGACGATGCAGCTACTTACAGTGTTCACTGAGAGAGAGAGAGAGAGAGAGAGAGAGAGAGAGAGAGAGAGAGAGAGAGAGAGAGGTGCAGGATTTTCCGTCTACACGAAAACACACACGCGCGCGCGCACACTATTGATTATGTATCACCCTCTCTGGGTGCTTTGTACTGCCATTCAACCAAGTCTGATTTTCAAGAGCCGCCTTCCAGCCAATCAGATTGGGCGCGTGATTGACTAACGTCCCCTCTTGCTCCGCTATTGGCCAGCGCCGCTGTCACACACAGGGCAGTAATCTGTAGGAGTGGGCGGCTCCTGAAAAATACAGCTGGAGAGAAGCGTATGGCTATGCTCGAAAATCCGTACAGTCGTGCTAAGGAGTATGCGACAAATAGTAGGCATGCTACACCACACATCACATAGGCCTACTATTTAGTATGTTAGTATGTGTTTTTCGGTATGATCCGATGAGTGGCATTTCTCAGCAACAGGAATTCAGAGCCAAAGCAACACAACCGTAACGTATTGTTGTGTAAGTGTAATATAGTCTGGGACGTTTTGTGTTAAATGTTTACTCGTAATATAGTCTGCGGCATTTTATACATTGATTGTGCTGATGGTTTTTGTAGTTTGTGGCATTTTGTGCATTATTTGTCCAGTCGTGTTGTAGTTTTTCGCATTTTGTGCATTAATTGGGTTTTTGTTGTAATTTGTGGATTTGTGTGCATTAATTGTGTACTTGTATTATAGTCAGTGGCATTTCGTGTGTTAGCTGTATATATTGTAATATAGTCGGTGGCATTTTGTGTATTAATTGTGAGATTTTATGGGAGTTTCTTGCATTTTGTGCAATATTTGTACTTGTATTTTAGTCTGTGGCATTTTGTGCATTAAAGGTAGAGTATGTGTTTTTTCCCAGATGTTTTTTTTTTTTTGCTTTTTACATCCTGACAACAATCAATAAATCAAGTGCTCTGACACTAAACAGGAAAAAATATGTTATTTGTGGCATTGGCAGGATTGTAAATTACCAGTCCACTAATTTCATTCGGGCTGAGTCAAGTGATTGGTTGGTCCATCTGCCTGTCCACTTACCTACATGTGTCCTCTGTGTGTGTACTCAGTGTACATAAGGCTACGCAGGGATTCTGCACTAGTGATCTAGTTGCTCAAGAATGTAATTATAAATGTTGAAGTTTTTGCTCAGAGACATTTATTGAATATTTGTGGACGAAGTCTAAGTTGTAAGTACATTTCTTCTGATTTTTTTTCCTGAGTTGTCTTGGCTGTGCCGTGCTGTGCTGTGTCTGTGTGTGTGTGTGTGTGTGTGTGTGTGAGAGAGAGAGAGAGGAAGGAGAGAGAGCCTGATGAGGGAATTTGAACCTGAATTATTGTGCTGTTGTTTTTTACATTCACCAAGGAGGTTATGTTTTTGGTGCGTTTGTCAGCAGGATTACGGAAAAACTACAGGGCTGAATGTCGTGATACTTGGTGGAAGGGTGTAGCATGGGCCAAGGAAGAACCTACTAAATTTGGAAGCAGACCTGAGTCACAGCATGGATGCAAATATTATTTTGTTGAGAATTGGGTTTGTCATGCATGCGCGATCCTGTCATAAAAAGGCTTGCCTGTTGGCCTTGGCGGAGGTCTGCACTCTGAATGCACTTCTAGTGATTGCATGTGAATGAGACATGAGGTAGTTGATGAAAACCTTCCCCCCACATGACCGTCCCATTCTATCTTGTGGACAAGTCCACCAGCAGTGTGTGATCATGTGTTTTGGAGGAGGGAGGCCTAAAGAGATGGGGTAGGATTTTTTGCTTGGATACTTTCAAATCTAACTTACTCTTACTGGTTTCTCCGAAATCATACACATGAGCTTTAATGGTGTAATTGTTGTAGTTTGTGGCACGTTGTGAATTAATTGTGTAATTATATTATAGTCTGTGGCATTTTGTGTGTGAGTTAGTGTACTGTATATAGTCTGTGGCATTTTGTGTATTAATTATGTGATTTTCTTGCATTAACTGTGCAAATGTAATATAGTCTCTCACAATTTGTGCGTTAGTTTGTAATGGTAATATAGTGTGTGGCATTTATTGCATTAGTTGTGTGATTGTCTATTATACTTTACTTTGTGGAATTTGGTACATTAGATATTGAATTTTAATCTAGCATGTGGCATTTTGTGTGAAATAGTTTGTGAAATAAAAAAAAGTTTAAGTTCTGGTTCTGAATTAAAATTTTTTTGATGTGCAGTTCTTTGTTGAAGAAGCACTTCACCTAAAAGAAGTCATTTTACATATGACCATCTTTAGTAACCAAATATTCTATACTTTTCCTCTTCATATTGCAAACTGATCTTACAATTGATTTTTTTTTTTCATATGAATTTTTTGTTTAAAAAAATCAGTCTCCAGTCTTCAATCCAGTAAGTTAAACTGCTCAGGAAGTGAATTTCAGTCTGTGTGAGGTGAGGCCTTTCTGGAACCATCCTAAATTCAGTCATGAAGGATTAAATGACAAGACAAAAATTATGGAATCACCACACTTAGAGGATGTTCACCCAACTTTTTTACTTTGTAGCAAATGAGCAAATATTAGATTTGATTTAAAAAAAATGTTTAATAGCTTAACATTTTGGCTTCATGAAACATTCATCAAACAAATTAAATTAAATTATTTTAATTAATGGAATTTACTTGAAGATCAATTAGAGGAAAAAATTCTGTAATCATTAGTTAGTATCACAGTTAGTATTTTGCTGCTCTTCTGGCTTTTATGACAGCCTGAATTCTTTGATGCATGGACTTCACAAATGAAAAACAATAT
>JAOVVH010000058.1:9725939-9738004 GCA_028566435.1 Scorpiodoras heckelii | reverse complement strand
CCAACTGAAACATAATCACCCATGCAGTAATTATCCAATGGGAGGCTCTTACCTATTTGCTTAGTTAAATCCAGGTGACATTTTTTTGGCCAGGCAGTGTATATAGGTAGGGCATAATTCCTTGGAAACTGAATAAAACTTTAGATGTGATTTGTCTCAGTTTTTGGGTGGTGTCTGTTAGAACATATTTACACATAATTTTGGTTATTAGTAAAATCATTACTTATTATTATGTTGTTGGTACTGTTTCTTATTGAAAACTAAACAACAGAATAATGCAGTGTCCTTTAACAGGTTATAATTTTTCCTGGTCAGGTGATTGTTTTGAGTTTTACTGGTAATTTGTGCTGCTGGGAATGTGCTAACAATACTGTCTTAAAAGTGAAATAGTTGTATTTTTTTCTTACTAGTACAAAAGCTGCCAAATAAATAGAACATTACATTTATGGCATTTGGCAGACACCCTTATCCAGAGTGACTTACATTTATCTCACTTACACCACTGAGCAGGTGAGGGTTAAGGGCCTTGCTCAAGGGCCCAACAGTGGCAGCTTGGCTGAGGTGGGATTTGAACTCACAACATTTTGGGCAGAAGTCCAACCACTAAACCACAAAGTCTTAACCACTGAGCTACACTGCCCTAGAAAATGATTTTCAAAAATATTTATTTTAAACAATATGGCAACAAGGACTTGAAAAAATCATTCCAGTGTTTTTGTACTTCTCTTAATTAACCACTAAAGCACAAATCTTGATTAATCTACCTTCAGTAGTTTTTAAGTACTTTTTGTCTAAATTTTATTGGTGCAGAAATGTGCAAGGGCTTCACATGTTCTGTTGAGTTGTGATTATTAGCTGTGTGTAATACAGTGCTTTAGCCTGGTTATTTTTGTGTTTTCAGAAAAAGTGACTAATGAAACAAACACAACAGAGGATTGGAGCCTCATTATGGATATTTGTGACCGAGTTGGGACAACCCCGAATGGGTGAGTGAACCTGTGAGCCAAATCCAACAAAATCCAACAAGTCATGAGAATGAAACAAATTTATAACACACAGTTTTTGTTATATCCATATTAAACTTAGCCACCTTGCTGAGAATGATCTCTTTATTGTTAAATTTCATATTAATGAAGTTTTCCCATCGAAAGGACTTTACTCTCCTTGTAAAATGCAGCTAAGAAGATTGGCAGTTTGTTCATTTTTGTATTATTTTAATCCCTACTACTGTCCCTTCTGAGGTCATATTCTTTCTCTATATTGTGCTGTTTTGTTCTGTTTTAATGTTTTGTTCAAGTGTATATCTAGTCCTTGAGTCTATATATTTTGTTTCCTTTCCTGTCTTCTTGATCAGTGTTATTTTATGGATGCCATGGGGGGTAGGCGGGCTGGCAAGAGGGCTGGGTTGCTCTTATTTTACATACTTACCTGTTGAGTTGTGATGTTAATGTTTGACAGCTTGTTTATGAAAATAAAAACATCTGAACACAAAAATATTGGTCTAGTTTTTTAGTTTAGAGACTATAGTGCTTATCAGTATGTTTCAAGTCTCTTACTCCATGTGTATTTTCTTTCTAGTGCAAAGGACTGTCTCAAGGCAATAATGAAGCGAGTCAGCCACAAGGTTCCTCATGTGGCTATGCAAGCACTAACCGTGAGTGCAATGTTGACTTATTGTGTATTAGAGAATTTAGCTTTTTCACGCTCTTCCTGACCATCAGTGCTCTGGTTGTCATTTTCCCCTCTAAATGTATCCTTCTTGTATTAATGAAATTAGTTGGATTTTAGTGCCATGGTTTTACCATCCAATTATATAATTAAATAATTACAAGTATAAATAATTAAACAGCATTTAGAATTGACTTGGTACAGAAAAAAACCTTTCTTTTCATACAGCAACAGCTTTGTATTTTGTAATTTATTATATTGTTTCTCAATTATTGCCTTTGTAATCCTTTTTTAGTTGCTTGGTGCTTGTGTAGCAAACAGTGGAAAAATCTTCCATCTAGAAATCTGCTCCAGAGAGTTTATCGGCGAAGTACGAAGTGTGTTGAACAAAGTAAGGCATTGTGTCCCCTCTGCATTCTATTGTTACTAATTTAAACAAGTGTAACATGATAAATTTCTGTTTTGTTGGGTGATAAATTGAGACATTTCTGCCTTTTGTCCTCTCTCAGTTGCACCCTAAAGTGAGTGAGAAGCTCAAAAGCCTGATGGTGGACTGGGCTGATGAGTTCCAGAAAGATCCACAGCTCAGCCTAATTGGTGCCACCATCAAAGCTCTGAAGGAAGAAGGAGTGACTTTCCCCTCCTCAGGCTCAAAGGTGCTTATCCAGGTCCTCACTGAAGGCTGCTTTCAGCCTAATATTCAGATCAGTGATCAGTGTATGGACATATCTTGAAATATCTTAATATGGTTAATGTGTTAAATCGAATTAAAGAAACACTGCTTTGGTTGCAGCATTTTCTGTACTGTAATACACTTTACCGTTTAGTGGTACTGCAACTTATATAGTGAAGCATTTTGGATTTAACCTTATGGTGCTTCCTTTATAACATAAATATAACCATTGAATCTGATGAAAACGATTAAAAACTGCACATTTCTGCACTCCATTTGACCCTGAGTAAAACATATCTTAATTGAATGCCCTGCCATTGATGATATCAGAAAAAACTACTATAAAGGCTGCAAAATGAAAGAGCTCTTCCAGAGAAATCCTTTTAAGAAGATTCTGGACTTCCTAGATTTTCTGAAATTAAAAGGTCAATTTTAAGATATAAATCTACCCTTTTACGGGCGTCACGGTGGCTCAGTGGGTAGCACTGTTGCCTCATGGCAAGAAGGTCCTGGGTTCGATCCCCAGGTGGGAGAGGTCTAGGTCCTTTCTGTGTGGAGTCCTCCCCGTGTGTGCATGTTTTACTCCGGGTACTCCGGTTTCCTCCCACAGTCCAAAGACATGCAAGTTAGGTGAATTGGATATACAGAATTGCCCCATGACTGTGTTTGAATGTTGAACTTGTGTACTGATGAAAGACTTGTGTATCGATGTAACCTTGTGCTTGTCATGTATAGCCACTGATGCTGAAATGATGTTAAAAACTAATAACCAAACAAACAATCTACCCTTTACCTTATTTTCATCTAGAAAAATAATCTACATATGCCAGTGCCATGTATATAGCCTAACTTCTGGAATGGCAATAAACCATAACTACTACTACTTGAACTTGAGTCACACAGCATTCTCTATGATTTGGCTTAGATATAGGAACATTTTCATTCAGGTCAGCTTTGCAGACATCATGAATTATTCATCTCCTCACATTAACTATGACTTACAGATGGTGTCAGTCGTCCCACTGCCACATCTGTAATGTGGGTCAGTGTGCTTCTTGCGAATATAGACGTGTTCCTCACAGCCTTTCAGTGGTTAGGGAGCAGAAACAATAGGTGTTGTTGAGTAGTGATGATGAAGCATGTGAGTGGAGGACGGCTGAGAGTTTACAGTGGAATTTCCTTCCTTGTATTTATAATCATTACATCACAAGACTTCCTTTTCCTTTTTTCATTTTGTTTTGACACGTGGTGGACTCCTGACCATTACTAGGCATCACCAGATTCTCGTTGTTCAAAGAGCACATTGTGCATTTCCCATCGAAAGTACTAAATGTTCACTTAAGCCTACCAGTGCAGCTTTGTAGAGACCTTAATATAAACAGGTGAGAGCTGTAGGATTTTGGTATTTGTGACAGAGTATTGTGTACTCCAATGGCACAGACCTTTTGATCTGATGAAGCAGGTGACTTACTACTATATTTATCTTTGTTGACTGCAGACTAGCAAGTCCAGCAGCACCACTGCCACCAACCGACCACCTGATGATGATGACCTTGCCAAAGGTGACCTCCCAGCTGCAATTTCTATTTTATGAAGAATAGTATGCTTAATATTTTTTTAAAACAATATATACTGCATTTTGTTAAAGTTACCTGGTCTTGTTCTGCATTTTGTTGTTACTGATATTAATATATGGAAAAATGAAATGATGAACTGTCTCTGTGTGTGCTTGTGATTGTGTGCAGCAATTGAGCTGTCCTTGCAGGAGCAAAAGCAACAAGCAGAAACTCGGCCGCTACTTGTGACAGCTGACCCTCCTTTCAACACTAATAGCGTTAAAGAAACACGTAAAGTGCGTGCTCTCTATGACTTTGAAGCAGCTGAGGACAATGAACTCACCTTTAAGGCTGGTGAAGTTGTCCTTGTCCTGGATGACAGGTATATACCTCCATAATAACTTTCTGAACGTATAACGTAACACAAGGCAAAAAACTGAATCCACAAAATAACAGAAAGACTCACGATCAGAGCAGGCGGTATGCATAATGATTAAAACATCTCAAAATTAAGTCTATTCTCTGATCTGCATTACATTTTATGTCAAGAATGAGGTGCGTTATTTCAGTTGTATTTCATTTGAAACATTACATTTAACTTATTATTATTATTATTAATATTATTATTATTAATACTTTCCTATTCAACAAGTGATCCAAATTGGTGGAAAGGAGAGAATCATAGAGGAGTAGGACTGTTTCCATCTAACTTTGTCACGACCAACCTAAATGCGGACCCAGAACCAGGTAAAACACTTGTAATGTTGTAATATGTCAAATACCATCACTTTTTTTAGACAACTACTGTACATTTTCATGATTGTTCTTAATATAGTCACTTATGTAGAAAACACAACTGTTCCTGAGGAACCTACAGTAGAAGTTAAAGCAGAGCCAGAACCAGTGTATATAGATGAGGTAACTTTAAAACCCCAATTTTTACTCAACATCCACCACATTTATTTCCATGTAAACATTTGGAAGCACTGGATATGACTGACATGAAATACATCAAAACTTAGTAAACACTTTGTTGTGAATGTTTTCCATAGGAAAAGATGGACAGAACTTTGTATTTACTCCAGAACACAGACCCGGCCGACCCTAAGCCTGACAGCACTGAGCTGATCACCTTGGAGGGTACACACGAGTCTTACCATGTTTAAATACAAACTTTATTGATTTCCTCCTTTAAGTGTTCTGTTATTTGACGGATCCTGAATTTTTCGCCATTGTAGCTGAATGTGCACAGATGAATCCTCTGATAGATGAAAAATTACAAGAGATCGACAGGTTTGTGGAAATGAAAAATCATCTCCAGTTATACACTGCCAGTCTGTCAGTGGAACTAATATCAACTAACATTTGATTTCTGTTCCTGGTAGGAAGCACTCAGAGTTGTCTGAGCTGAATGTGAAGGTGCTAGAAGCCCTGGAGCTCTATAATCAGTTAATGAATGAAGCTCCTCTGTACTCTGCATACTCAAAGATGGCGACTCCCCAGGGGACTTATGCAGCTGCTGCTCCTGCTGTAGCTGTGCAGGTGACACACACATACACAAAATGCATCCTTTCTGTACCCTTTCTTATGTTTATAAAACTGACACACACACTTTACTAACAGTGTAACAGAAAAGTAGTACACATTACTTGTACAAGCATAAAAGCTTTCTTAGCTTCATCTTCTACTCAGAATTAGCAAGTGCTACAACGGCAAGTGCTAAATGCTGTAAGAACAATACAGTGATATGAAATGCAGTGAATAGGAGACAAATCACATCTTGTATAATACATGGCTTCATGTAATGGTGCCCTAAACTGAGGGATAAAGAACAACACAGGAGATGACATGATTAGTCTTTGGGTGCTTATTGAAGGTTGCAGGAGATTCTACTAGACAAAGGTAGCTTATTCCGTCATCAGAAGTCAGTCATATAATGAACCCAGCACTAGACAACGTTTATTTGCAGGCTGTAGTTGACAGGTAGGTTTGAATGTCTGACCTGAGGATGAACATTAAGGATTAATGCAAGCAAATATCAAGAGCGAAGTGAGCAAGAGTGAGGGAGTCTTCAAAAGTATTAGAACATTAAGGCCAATTATATTGTTTTTACTGTACTTTAAAGACATTTGGATTTGGGATCAAAAGATTTCCTTTTCTGGTAGTTACATCTACATGTGTTAAATTGTTTGTTTTGGGGGTTCTCTTCTCAGTCAGGTCTTCAGTGCATGCTCAGTTGGGTTAGGTTCTGGTGATTGACTAATCTAAAACCTTCCACTTCCCCAAATCAAGTTGTTTGTTGTTTTTGGAGTGTGTTTTGGGTCATTGTCTTGCTGCATGATGAAGTTCCTCCCAATTATATTGCATTTCTCTATAAATTGACAGTCAAAATGTTTCTGTAGACTTCTGAATTCATTCTGCTGTAACCATCATGAGTTATATTACCATAGCCATGTAAACCCAAGTCATGACACTACCTCCACCATGCTTGAGTGATGAGCTTGCATGTTTTGGATCATGGGCAGATCCTTTCTTTCTGCACACATTTCCATCACTTGGTAGAGGTTAATCTTGGATCCATAACTTTTGTGCCTCTTTATTTCTTTGTGAATTCCAATCTGGTCTTCTGATTCTTCTCATGATGATTGGTTTGCATCTCATGCTATGGCTTCTATATTTCTGACCTCAGAATCTTCTAAAAAAAAAAAAAAAAAAAAAAGGTGATGTCACTGTTGTTTTGTGGGTTTTCTTCACAGCTCCTACAATGTTTCTGTGATCAACTGCAGTATTATAGAATGAGTGCAGTGTGGTTTGTGAAGGCCAGTTGGTTATCAGTCAGTACCCCAAGGTTCTTTTGTAGGTGCTATTTATGAGAAACCAGTGATGGTAGTATTGTGATGGATTGCAAGACTAACTGGTATGACAAGACATTCTGTCTTCAAGTTAAATTTGTTTTCACCTGTTCTCTGATGAGACAAGTTGAAACTTGTGACTGTAGTGCTAAAGTACATATAGAGTTGGGTGTATACTGTGGTGAAGCAAGTCGTATAAATGTATGACTGGATCTAGAGAGGTTATATGTGGTGTGTGCACTGATCCCTGGGGGACCAAGCAACCTGTTGTCATAGCAACCTCCCACCTCCACAAGCCCATGTAGGGCTGACCACAAAGATAGAATTGAGCTGTTAATGGCTACCATCTTCAAATAAACGAATGTGGTAGAGTCGACTAAAGGTTGATGTTGGTGTATGGCTAAGAATCATAGTAAATATAGTGAAGGATTTTTGTATATTGTGGTGCTGCTAATAAGAATTTGTTGCACTGGAAAAAAAGAGAATAACAGAGTTTAGATAAGAGTTTAATATAATTGGCATTTCTTGCTTTGTGTTATTTGCCCTCAGCCATCTCTTTAATGAGAGGAAACCTGTTCTCCCTTGTTCAGTTAAACAAGAGGTGTGGGTGAAGTCACAGATTCATGTCTCAGTGAGTCCCAGGAGTTAAAGTGAAGACTGGGTGGAGAAAGTAGGAATGAATTGAGCATTATTAAACACAGACTGGTCTTTCTGGAGACCAGTCGTATAGATTGTGCCAGCAAGTAAACCTCTGAAACATGTACACCAGTCAGCCATAACATTAAAACCACTGACAGGTGAAGTCAATAACATTGTCACATTACAGTGGCACCTGTAACTGGGTGGGATATATTAGTCAGCAGGTGAACAGTGATGAAGATGATGTGTTGGAAGAAGACAGAATGGGCAAGCGTAATGATCTGAGTGACTTTGACAAGGGCCAAATTGTTATGGTTAGACGACTGTGTCAGAGCATCTCCAAGACAGCAGGTCTTGTGGGGTGTTCCCAGTATGCAGTGGTTTGTACCTAGAAAAAGTGGTCCAAGGAACGACAACCAGTGAACTGGCAACTGTGTCATGGGCTCCCTAGGCTCATAGATGTGCATGGGGAGTACCACCTCACAGCAAGAAGGCCCTGGGGAGGGCAGCCTGGGCCTTTTCTGTGGGGAGTTTACATGGTCTCCCTGTGTATCTGTGGGGGTTTCCAACAGGGGCTCTGAAAACAAGTGGCTAGATGCACTGAAAATATTATGGTAATAGTAGCTTTTTTGTTTCAGGCACAGTAGGCTTGCCCTAACTGAACTAAAAAAATGACACTTGCATGTAATCTGCAAGATGTACCAAAGCAAAAGTATGTCACTGAAACTTGACTGTTGTATTGAAAGTAATATTATGGTGCAATGAACTGTTACACATTATGTGATATAGTGTATTAATTAGGGTGTTGTCAAATTCATTTCTAAGTAGCCAAACCTTTTTTTTCTGGCAAATACAGTATTAGCATTATTTCTGCTGGTATTGTGGTGAAATTCTGGATTATGCATGCTTCCCTGTGGATAATTTTGTAATTTGAAATGATAATTTCCCTTCACTGGATCTAAGGGGTCCAGACCAGTTCTAGCATGACAGTACCCTTCTGCACAAAGCAAGGCCCATGAAGACATGGTTTGGCAAGGCTGCTATTTTGCATTTAGGATGAATTGAAATGCTCACTGTGTGAGACAGGGCTTCTTGCCTGACATCAGTGCCTTACCTTGTCATGCTACAACAGGTTTGGACCCCTTAGTTCCCATGAAGGGAAATTGTAATGCCACAACATACAAAGAAATTCTAGATAATTGTGTGCTTCCAGCTTTGTGGCAACAGTTTCGGGAAGTCATACATATGGATGTTATGGTCAGGTATCCACAGACATTTGGCCATATAGTGTATGGTTTTGTATGCTATCACTGATTGATTTATGTTAAAGCTGATATTTTATCTTGTATTGCTCTCATAATTCTTTTAGGGTTACCCAGGCCAACCGTCAGGGGCCTATATGCCTGGTGGTGTCCCACAAGGCTACAGTCTGGGCTCAGACCAAGCTGCCCCACTCTGTTCATTGCCTCCCACAGTGAACTCTGTAGCCCCCAGTCAACCAGCGCAGCCTCACTACATCAGGTCTTAATCACAGAACTACACAAACCAGTCTGTTATGCTCAAAATGATGCTTGTTTCAAAGCATGACACATTTTGTAACATTATTAAAGATAATAATAATAATAATAATAACATATTTACAATAATTCTGGTTTGCATTCTTGTAGCGGTGGTTTGGGTGCACCATATATGAACCAAGCTCCTGGCACTTACCCACCACAGATGGCTATGGACATGTCAGCTTATCAGAATGCTAATCCTGGTATGCCTACACCCTCGTATCCAGTGGCACCTCCTGCCCATCCTTCAACCCAGCAGCAACAGACAGCTTATTATCAACAGCCCCTCCTGTAATGCTGTGCATATCACTGTCAATGCTGTCAAACTCTGAAATCGCCTGATGTTGTGGATGGACTGCGGTAGACATCCGGCTCAGCAGCAACTCACTACTTAACCTTTTGAAAAATGCAATTCACAGGCTTTTGAAGGGTGACATCCACATTTCTCATTTTTATGAACATATTTAATTTAAATGTACACTTTTGCATCATTCTCCTTTTTGGTCAATATAAATACACCTCAGACTTCACCCTCATGCTTCATTCACAACTGACGATCATGGCGTACATTCTCAACCTGAGATAAGAACATGATTTATGGTTAAGGTTTTAGGATTTGTTAAATTTGGCCCTTTTTTTCCTTCATAGTGTAAGGAGCCATGAAGACATAGTAAGTAATGAAAATGTTCACAAACCACAAAAATGCTGGAACAACGAAAGTGCCATGACATTCAGTAATTTGGTTAATATCAAGGTTTATATTAAAAGAACAGAGTTCAGTACTGTTGTGTTGAAATCAGACTGCTGCTGCATGGAGTAACAGTTAGAGATCATCACAGTAGGCTACTGAAATCAGAGGCTTATGTTAGCGGGTATTATAAGATTGGCTTTGATATGAGCTCAAAGTAGGCACAAATGCAATCCCTTTATGTTTAATTCTTGAGTTTCTGTGTAGAAGTACTGTTTATTAAAAGAGCTTTCTCTATAGTTTGATTCCTCTAATTTAACCTTTACAAAATTACTCTGCAAAGTAATAAATCATGGTGATGCTTTAAAAGGAAATTATAAATGGCCTTTATGTATGAAATCCTTTTTGTGTTAAATATATAGATGTACAATATCTTTTGGAGGGCAACTGTAAAGCTTTGACCAAATAATTATCATTAATTAAAGAGTTATGTATTTCATTGTTTCCTTACTGTTCAGACTGAATATATTCTGGAAGATCCTTGGCTTTTCAAAATTACATTTGTTTATTTAACATGTCAAAGAGAACTAAGCAAAAGCAGTGTCCTAGCTGTAGTATGAATAGACATGAGCACCATGTTAACTATTTTCTTAGCTTACTTCAATTAATGAACTGTATATTCGTTGTAAAATATTTGGCTTTTCTGTATTGTACTTATCTGTATGATAATAGAGATAATATAGATCATCTGTATTATCTGTATGATAATCAAGGTATGATAATCATGGTAACCAACAGATGCCTTGTTCTGTCAGATGATGGAAGTCAAATAATAGACACATGCAATTTTTGGAATAATTTTCAGATGCTGCTGTATATCAGTAAAACCTTGTCTGTTCTATGAGATTTTACTATTTAGAATTAAATGTTCTTGTATAAGCCTGTATAGTTCTGGCAGACCCAATGTTTTATAACATAACAGTCACTTTGTGTCCTCAATTTTAAGATTACTTTTGTAACAGTAAATTGTAATATCTTTCCAAATAAATTTGCCTTGTGTTCCAAATGGTTTTAGAGACTGTTGGACTTGTTTGAAAACCCTCGCACCAAAGTTGCAGATCCAAAAATTAAAATGATCAAACCGATCCTCCTGGGCTTGCTGTTCAAAAGTGAACAGCATATACATACTGCACCTAATAAACCACTTTTAATCAAGCATCTCTTGATTAAATGAGGTGCTCAATACCAATGTCTTCTAAACATGTTTCAGAGTGTACATTAAACTCTGCAATAAAAACTATAAACTGCTTCACAAATCACAGTTCTTATTTCTTTATCCAAGTTCTTGAGTCTAAGATCCTGTGCAGTACAATTAAGATGACTGACAGCAGTGCCCTTCTGATGGACATGCACATGAGAATCAACACCAGGGGGCATGACATTCAGAATTCTCCACCACCCTACCAAGACATTCATTATACATAATAAACATGAATACTTCAAATAGTGTTGTTCTAGTTTTAATAAATGGAAACATTGCCATGTCTACTTTTTGTGAGGAAATGTTGCTGAACAAAAATGCTAAATTGCCTAACTATATAGCTGTTCACAGAGCAATAAGTTTAAATGTTTAGTAAAAATGACTTTCATTTCAAGCTCTGGCCTACTCGGATCCTTGTAGTATCCCTAATGAGGTGAAGTATGGTACTTAAAATGAGCATGTCACCTCAAATCTATGCAGGCATGCAGCAAATGGCTCTGCTTATTCTCCTATCTTCTAGGAATGGCTCTGCTCATTCTCCTATCTAAGCAGGAGTACGGTTCAACTATACTGAACATAAATGTGAACAAGATATGCAACGTGTATGGAAAGTATTACTTGTCAGAGCAATAGGCAGTCATGCTGGTGAAGGAAATGTGAAATACAGTAAAAAAAAAAATATGGTATTGCTTTTCATTAGTGACATGCAGAAAACATACTACACTGAAAAGCAGAACCTTCATTGCACTGCTCTTATGTGTGACATCCTGCAGGGTAGCCAATTTGTGGACCATGGCGTCAGTAGTCGGATGAAATCAAAAAGATGTCAAGAAATCCCTACAGAAACAGCTGATCTTTATTTATTATTTAATCTGAATGACTTCATTGATGAATACTTTTGAACATGTTTTTAAATGATTGGCTCATTCTCAGTACAGTCAAGTTTTAGGTGTACAAAGTTTTTTTCTCTTTTTTCCTAAAACATATCTATTTGTTTTTCACTTGGATTTTGTTGGTTTCTAGATCACATTAAAGGTGGGATAAGATCTGACATGTTTTACCTTTTTCCCATCCATCCCTCCCTTATCTTCTGCTTTATCCCGCTAGTCGGGGTCACGGCGGGGCTGGAGCCAATCCCAGCGTCATCGGGCGAAGGCGGGGTACACCAT
>JAOVVH010000058.1:9604580-9617687 GCA_028566435.1 Scorpiodoras heckelii | reverse complement strand
TGCTGAGTCTGGGTCCTCTCAAGGTTTCTTCCTAAAATTTAAGGGAGTTTTCCTTGCCACTGTTTTGCTCAACAGGGATTTTGGTCTGTTAATCTCAAATTCTGTAAAGCTGCTTTGAGACAATGTCCACTGTAAAAGGCGCTATATATAAATAAATTTTTGACTTGACTTTGACTCTCTGATAAAGACTTGTTCTGAATGCACATTTTACTTTAAGGCATTAAAGGTAAAAAAATGATTAAAAAATCCACCCTGAATGACACTAATAATTAGCATAAGATATGTCTTAGCATAAAGGATTTATTTTGTAGTGAAATTCTCAGCTGACATTTTAGTTTAAACTTCTTTCATTGATTTATTGGACATTTTTCAACTTTGGTTAAGAGGTTCCTATATCTCCCACAATCCCCCGCAGTTCGACGGCCTGCTGATAGCGGTGCCAGTGAAACTCTCTACAGCAGCAGCGCTTTAGTCATTTAGTATTTCCAGCTCTCTCACCTCCTCATCTCTACACTCTATTCACTTTAATAAGGTTACAAACTTCAGCTTCTATGCTAATATCCCCGTCATTACCATTGCATACATCATCTCACAGATCACCAACTAAGCGAGCATTGTCTCACAGTGCAGCCGTGTTGTACATCTGCTTTACATACATGAACGCTTACTGGAAATGAATGAGTTAGAATGGAAGCACTTTTGCTTTTAGGGGCTAAGTTGAGCACGCAGACTATAACACAGACAAGAAGGCAAAACTTTCAACCTTCAGCCTTGTAGCTATCTGGCAAAGCGTGTTGTCAATGACCAAATTCCCTTTTCCAGATAGTTACAGAACAACAGAACACAATGAAAACTGATTATAGCAGTCTGTTATTTGTGTGAGTGAAAATGACACCAAGTTACATTTCCATTTCCCTTTCGCTTTGTAGTCACCCCAGAACTTCAGTTAAGAATCTGACTAGGTGTGCTTTCGAAGAATAGTGCATTCATTTGTGTGCATGTTCACGCAGTGCGTATAATATTCATTCTGTCTGTTCGGTTTATGTACACAGTATCTCAGGAAAACCTGGGTGAGTTTTCAGCTTTACAGAATCCTGTTCAGTCGCACATTTTGCAGAAAGTCTTTTTAAAGCTGCACATAAAGAAAATAAACCTTGCAGTTTCGTCAGAAAGAAGAGATGGTCTGTAATTGTTGAAAACAAATCGATACAGATGTAATACGTTCTGTGTATATCTTGTATTTCATTGTGCTCTGTAGCTGAAATCGAACCCCAGCAGCAGAGAGGAGCAGGAAGCACAGAGCCAGCTGAAGAAATCGGATGAAATCCAAAGATTGGTGACTGAGGCTCGGAGCAGTTTCAAGCACAAAGACTACAGCTCAGCAGCTGCACTCCTGGACACAGTTATTGAAGTAAGTTAGCTACTGTACTGTTATTGCTCTGTTAATATAATACTCTTACTTGAAATTTACACCAAACGCAACATCCAGGCAATGTGCGAGTGGCGTTTTCAGCCCTCTGTTTAATCTCCTGACTCTGTTCTGTAAATGCTATTCGAATGAATAAGAATCCTGTTCACAAGTTTCAGTCCTTCTTTAAAGCTTTCACGTACCCATTAAAGCGGCGTTTAGAGCTTTATGCAAAAATTTAGGCAACAATCAGAGAGTAATCTAGTGCAAAAACAGGATCAGTGTATTTACTCTGGTTACCCATACTAGTGCAATGAGACTCATACAAATACTTGGCTCTACAGCTACATCCCACACCACCATATGTTACTGTAACACGTCATACTCTATATAAGAATCATATGGGGGCGGCACAGTGGTGCAGTGGGTAGCGCTGTCGAATCCCAGCAAGAAGGTCCTGAGTTCAATCCCCGGGTGGAGTGGTCTGGGTCCTTTCTGTGTGGAGTCTGCATGTCCTCCATGTCTTCGTGGGTTTACTCCGGGTACTCCGGTTTCCTCCTACAGTCCAAAGACATGCATATCAGGTTAATTGGTGTCTCTGAAGTGCCCCTAGTGTGTGAGTGTGTGTGTGTGTATGAGTGCGAGTGTGTGTGCCCTACGATGGATTGGTGCCCTGTCTAGGGTTGATCCTGCCTTGCGCCCTATGCCACCGGCTAGGCACCGGCTCTCCCGTGACCCTGGGGACAGGAATAAGTGGTTAAGAAAATGAATGAATGAATGAATCATATGCCACAGATAACTTTTATAGTTTAGTCATTTAAGCTTACACATCCAGACATTTTGAGATGTCATGATCTCATAAGGTACCTCAGACACTAAGGCAGAGCCATATTACTGTGTGCAGTGCTGCAATAATAATGGTACCCATAATGCATTCCATTACATTATGGCTATTCAATAAAAAATTGTACAGATCCAGCTACATAAAATCCTGATAACTACATCATGACAGCCTTTTAATGCTTGATCAATTCATGGCTATAAATAAGACACATCAAATTGATGTGATTATGTTTTGATTGCTTCATGTTACCCCGTTTTAGCACCATGGACTCTGAACGGATAGCGCAGGGTGAAGCAGGATGAATAAACAGATTATTTTGGTCTTTATTCTATTGCCTTTTTTCATACCAGTTAATGACTAATGCATTAAATGGTGTACCATTCAGCCTACACATTTGTCAGCTGTAGGCATGTTCAGGGGATTAAATGACAGAGTGACGGCCATTTGTGGATTGTTCAAAGGAACAATCAAATATGAGTACAGTTCACTCAGTGCAGTACATTAGTTTCACACCCCTGCTGTGGCTTTGTTTCCTTTAGACGTGTGTGTGGGATGTTTACTCCAGAGAGCTCCGAGCTGAGTGCTTCATTCAGCTGGGTGAGATGGGCAAAGCCATCAGTGACCTTAAAGCAGCATCCAAACTGAAGAACGACAACACACAGGCTTTTTACCAGCTCAGTACCATCTATTATAACCTGGGAGATCATGATATGTCCCTCAAGTAAGTTTCTGTGGGATTCAGCGTCTTTTGCAGCACGATCATTAACAGTGCTAGTACCCTTCATCAGGTAGAATTGTGGTGTGGTGATATTATCACGCTTGTAGCACACAAAGCTGGCAGGTCTGTGGCAGGATCCTGGTTGCCAAAGCCTTAACCTTGTATTAATGATTGAAGGCCATGGCAATCATAACTTGTACTTCATGTTCTAGTGAGATGTTCATGCTGTAAATGCTGACACAATGCCTTTCTGTGTACAGTGAAGTGCGAGAGTGTTTGAAGCTGGACCCTGACCACAAGCAATGTTTCAGCCACTATAAACAGGTGAAGAAGCTCAACAAGCAGATCATGTCAGCTGAGGAGCTGATCCAACAGCAGAGGTGTGTAATGCTAGCAAATCCCAAGCACAAATCCAGTGAAAATCAGTAAATCACGGGAAAGGGAGTTAAAAATATATGAGAAATGAAAAATAGACCAAGACATGACAAAATACATAGCAATGGCACCAAAGCACGTCATCGGTTGTGTCTGCCAGTGCGTATATAAAGCTGTAGACACCTGTAGAAGCCTCTAGAGTTGCTTTCGCCATGAGAATGGCACGTTATAATGATTTTGTGATTTTGAACATGGTTTAATAGTTGGAGCTCGTGAGACGGCTCGTAGCATTTCGGAGATGGAAGCAAAGTTTGGATTTTCACGTATGAGCATTTCAAGGGTGTACTGTGACTACCAGAATTCCGGCAAAACCTCGAACTTACGACAGCAGTGTGGCCGTAAAAAGATTTGTGATCAGGAAAACGTGATCAGTGTGTCTGGCAAGAATCGTTTCATATGATAAGCGTACAGCACTGCCTCAAGTAACATCGGAATTCAATGCAGGGGCCTCAAAAACATCACCATGAGGCCTGTGCAACGCTCCCTGTAAGATCCAGTGGGGGACCTTCCAAGCATTTTCTAGTACTTCAGTGTGTACACCTGAGCTCATATTATATGATAACACATGGTAGAATATTTAAGACCATTAAAAACTCCTCAAACTTTGTCAACTACACACTCTAGTGCTGTACCATGACAAGCATTTCTACCTTCTTCCAAAGATACATTTAGGAATATCTACCACTTTTCCCTGATCATCCCTTTCTCCAGAAACCTCTCTGCTGGATCATGACAGTTTGTTCGCCAGCTTCTTTCCTAGAGATCGCAGAGCTCATTAACAAATAGAGATTCTCACCCGGTCAGCCTGCCCCTGCTGTTACTTTCCTTCTTCGCCCCTGCTGGTACTTTACACCTGTTGCTCATTTAATAAATGCATGTCTATATTCTGTTTCTGTTGTTACACTTATCCTAAAGAAAACTGGCCTTGACACACCTCCTCTTGCTAATATTGACATTGTGACATCTCTGATCTTTCATTATAGGTTGAAGTGATGCAAAAAGTACAATGACAATTCATTGTTCCTGAAAATAAGCTTGATGAGCCCATCAGTAAGGTTTTTGTGCATATAACAGAATCGAATCTGCTCTGTTCAGAGTGTACGAAGACCTCCTGCTGTCTGTCAAGTCTCTTTAACTAAACAGTCTTCTTAACATTTACTGGACAGCAGCTTTTACTCTGATGACATTAACTTATATGTCCAGTAAGTCTAAATTCAACCACAGCTCCCAACTACAAAACTACACTATACAGTTATACTACTGTATAACCATCATTACAGCAGTACAGGTTTTGACAGCATGCTTTTCTGACCTAAAGCCTGTACTTCTTAGAGAAGTAGAATCTTGATTAGATGTATTGCTTACTAGGCCCCAAATCCCAAATATACAGAGTGTCTGATTTCTTTGATTTCATTGACATTGATATGACATTGATGTCTGTTAAAGCTGTGTAGGTAGTCAGGAATCTTGCATTTTTTCCCCTGGCACTTTCACTTGAGTCTTACATTACCTCTCTAACCAACATTTTCTTTCCAACATCAACTTTCATAACATTTCTTGTCTTCTCCCTTTCCTAAATATCACCAAGGCTAAAAATTCATCCTCATATTGATTCATGTAATGGTGTTTGTGATTCTCCCAGATAAAACTCATATCCCCTTGTGGCCTGTTAGTTACATCTCTTTCCATACTCCATATAATCTACTTCTTATTATGTTACAGTCTGCCTTTCTAAGCTTCTGCATTCTTATATCTTATGTCTTATCCTCAAGTCCTCCAGTAGCAGTACCCACCAGCAGGCAGCTCATTTAGTACCATGTAGGCCTGGGGAATATGATGAGATATTTCATGTATCGTCAATATTTGTATAACAATTATGAACTCTAATTGCAAGCACTTGATTACATGTCAACATTTTGTGCTGAATATTTGGGGGGAAAAAAGTTAAATAAATTAGTAAAAAAGGACATTTTCATTTCTCAATTCATACATTTTTAGATATAATAATTTCCATGGTTATGCTCTTAATGGTTATGTTCAATTTTAAAAAATAATTTCAAGTCATTGTGGCTACTTTGTACATCACTTCAACCTATAGTGTAAAACCAAAGTTTGAATATTTCATGAACTGCTGATCTCTTGGGATTTGACACACAACAGTCTCTAGTGTTTACACAGAATAAATGCTGAGGGAGTCACAGTTTGATAACGAGGAAATGCCTTTTTGATAAAAGAGAAAAAATCTGAGGAAAATGGCCAAATCAGATTAAACTGCCAGGAAGGATCAAGTGACTGAAATAATCACTATTTACAACCATGGTGAGCAGAAAAGCATCTCGGCATGTGCAAAACATCGAACTATGACGAGGATGTGTTACAACAGAAGAAGACCACACTGCGTTTTACTCCTGACAGCTAAGAACAGGAATCTGAGGCACAGACTCACACAAACTGGACCATAGACACATATGGTCACTTTCTTTTAGGGTAGGCTGGCTGTATGACAGACATGAAAACACGTCCTCGACAAGAATCACACTGAATGAATTTTTGCAGTTTGATTGAATGCTGATTTTGTTTCTCCCACACAGGTACGGAGATGCAGTAAGTAAATACGAGTCGGTTATGAAGACGGAGCCGAACGTGCCCCAGTACACTGTTCATGCCAAGGAGCGCATATGCCACTGTCTTTCTAAGGTGAGTACGTCTCTTCACTCAGTGACCACCATGTGTCTCTGATCACTGATTTTTATTCTAATCTGCCTCAGACAGTTTTACTATCCTACTAAATCTGCAGTTCATTAATTACAAAAAAGTATGGTTTGTTCTGGCCACAGGATCAGCAAGGTGCTAAAGCAATCCCAGTGTGCAGCGAAGTCTTGAGCTCAGACCCACAAAATGTGAATGCACTAAAAGACAGGGCAGAGGCCTACCTCCAAGATGAACAATATGAAAATGGTAAATCTGTGCTGTCATATTCTCACAATTAACCCTTGTGTTCCATCCTGGTACTGTAATGAGTGATGTATATTTACTTCCACTTTACTGAAACAGAAAACTGTATAGTCGGTTTAACAAACTCAGTATATGCTTGATCTAAGTTGTTGATTGTCTTAAACATCTTGTATATACAGGATAATTCATTTAAAGGTAAGAGATGATGCTTTGTGTATTGTTGATGCTTTGAAGTGAAGTGAAGTGAACTATTGGCCTGCTGTGCTTGCACACAGAGGAATTTGTCCTCCACATTTAACCCATCCGTGCAGTGAAACACACATTTACACACATTGGTGAGGTGAGCACACACTAGCCCAGGGCGGTGGGCAGCCTCATCCAGGGCGCCCGGGGAGCAGTTGGGGGTTAGGTACCTTGCTCAACGGCACCCCCAGATGTCACGCGCATGATGTGGGGCTCAGCAATTGACAGCAAATCAACATAGCCATTGCGTTGTGGTTGAGGAGACTGTCCCAAGTTCCCAAGAAGGAGTTCCTAATTGATTCCTTTTCCTAGTTAGAGGT
This sequence comes from Scorpiodoras heckelii, assembly GCA_028566435.1. Lineage (NCBI taxonomy): Eukaryota > Metazoa > Chordata > Actinopteri > Siluriformes > Doradidae > Scorpiodoras > Scorpiodoras heckelii. Next base: position 9,610,764 of record JAOVVH010000058.1, on the reverse strand, counting down.
TGGAAATTACAAGTTATAACCTTTAGTTGAATGCAGAATTTGAGTTTGTTTTGCTGAAAAAGTGTCCCAGGTCCTATACGTGATAGCATCACAGGTTTGCTGTGGTCAAGGTCTTGAGTAGATGCCAGATTTGATGTTAACTGACAGGTAAAACTTTGAACCTCATCAATAGACCCTGTGGGGATAAAAAGGGAAAACATCTGCAACCCTAGGTGTTAATATTTGACAAGTATGTATTGACAGATAGCTAGTACACTTTAGTTTCCATTTGTTCAGACTTTTTTGTAGATGTTATCTGTAGTCTTCCCCTGATCTACCACCCCCCCTAGAGAATCTCTTTCTATTCATCCCTAATCAACCCCAGCTTCATACAAGCCTTGATTAGCTGAATCAGCTCCCCTAAATTAGAGCTGGAACTGATCAGTTCATACCTGATTTATAAAATGATTTCCTAACCATAGTGCATCATCTATGCAGCTATTAAAGACTTTGAGAGTGCAAAGGCGCACAGTGAGAATGACCATCAGATAAAGGAGGGACTGGAGAGAGCACAGCGACTCCTCAAGCAGTCCCAGAAGAGAGACTACTACAAGATCCTGGGGGTCAAGAGGTGAAACTCATTATCAGCTAACCTGTGGCTTCCTGGGTTGAGACGAAAGTGTCATGTTTAATGTGTGTTCTGAATAACCGGGCTCATATGACTACTAGGACAGCCCAGAAGAAGGAGATCATTAAAGCCTACAGGAAGTTGGCACAGCAGTGGCACCCAGACAACTTCCAGGATCCTGAAGAGAAGAAAAAAGCTGAGAAGAAGTTCATAGACATCGCACAGGCCAAGGAAGTGCTCACTGATCCAGGTGAACCCTTAATCAATCAGCTTGTTTGTGGACATTGTGTTTCCTTGGGGCTTAGGTTTTGTCTGCTGAATTTTTATTATTAGGTAATTCGGTAGTTTTTTAAATGCCAAACTAAGCTGTTGTTTTCATGTTGGTTTTGGTGTCCTATGCTTGTAAAGATTTTACATAGATGAGGAATACCGTATAAATCTATGTAAATACAGAGAGAGAGACAGAAAGCAGAGAAAGAAAAATCGTGCTGAAATTCAGATCAAGCTAACAGAAATGATAGTTGATAGGCTGTGAATATTTGGGGTGTTGAACACAGAGTATGAGATGCACTTTTGATATTTTGGTTTGTTTCTTTTTTTTGGAGCAGCATACAGACAAACTTATGAGGTCAAGTTGCATGGGTCAACATGTTACAATTTTTTTTCTCAGGTGGAAGAGAAAAAAATTAATTTTTTTCCGGTATGATGTAATGATCTGTTGTTCGAATGTGTTGATTATTGATCTGGCTATTTTAGGTGAACACTGACAGACCTGTAGACAATGTCATTTCTATTCCATTGTAATTGAATCAAAAATGCTTTCATTGCGAGGTGTGCGTTTGACTCTCGGGTGTGTGTATGAGGCAGCAGGCCTGAGAAGTTGTACTGAACAAGTGCTCTGTCATTGGAGAGGTGACCAGTCATCCGTATAAACGGAAATGCCGTATAAACGGAAATGAATCATTTTACTGAAGTAGTCACAGCAGGTACAGTATTAAGAATGCAAGGTGTCTTCCTGACTTAAAAAAAATTGTAAATTGATATTTTCATTTGGAAGTACTGTACAATCACTGGTCAAACGATCAGACATAGAAAAGAAAAATTGCAGTGAGCTGTAACGGGAACCGAAAGAGTCGGCTCGTATTGGGGAGCTGAGCCAAATGATCTGACTTGTTGAAAAGAATTCCCATTTCTAGTGTGATGGCTATTAAATAATTCATAATTAACCATTCACAGAAGTGAATGTCTTTGTAAGGGCAATTATTTTCTGATTTGTCTAATTACCCTGGGTTCGCGCTCGCATTGGCATTTAACAAATCAAATGAAGTCTCCCTCCGTCCTGGTATAGAGGATCCCCGAGAACAATGACACACACACTAGGTGGATGTATCATCACTCTGATTTATTTTGGCTACAAGCAGGGAATATAAAATACATAATCCAATGTGATTTTTAAACAGAAGTGGTATGGCTGAAGAAAGAGGAATATGACAGGTCAGAAATATAAGGTGCTCCAGAGCTGAAGGACAAAGCACGATAAGCTAACGTGTACTGCCAACGTGTATCAAACCAACAGAACAGAACGTCTTGTCTTGATAACGTAATCATTCCGCGCCGGGCATGAAGAGTGTAATACCGGAAGAACAGAATAAGAGCACTAGAAATACAGGAAATACAAAATACGGAAAATCACAAGAATTTTACCCCAACAGTCTTTATACCACATTCTTTCAGTGAAATGGGGGCACTGCTTTAATTGAAATAGCAGAAAAGCAGTTTTCAGGTGTCTCCTGTATGACTGTAGCAAGATGGAAATCTATAGCTCTCAGCACCTGGTGATATAAAACATGAGTCTCAAAAGATGCTTATATATTTGACACTTTTTTTTTTATCTCCGTTCTTGTGCAGAAATGAGGAGTTCGTTTGACCAGGGTGAAGACCCCCTGGACCCTGAGAGCAAGCAAGGAGGAGGTCATCACCACTTCCATGGGGCTTGGGAGAGCTTCCAGGGCTTTAATCCTTTCGGCTCTGGACCGTTCAACTTTAAATTCAATTTTAACTGAGGTCATCAACAAGGACAGATTTTATATATGCATATGCTCAGGCATCCAGTGAGAAGAGAAATGCAACGTCCTGAGCCTAATTGACATTAACTGCCGTAGATGTGGCTACAGATCTTTAGCTGCTGTGGCTGTTGAATATTCTCGGACTTGCAAATTGGTGTTATATAAAGCAATTTTTTTTCCTCTTCAGGGAACTTCAGAATGTAGGGTTTGATTCCCGAGCAACCGACAATCCTAAAACTATTGTGTATATAGGAGACTAGACTATTTTTCTATAAATTAAATAATGCTGCATTGTAAATACAGAAATACAAAGGTGTCATTGCTTATTTAATTAAAAACAAGAAACTCATGTCAGTATCCTCTGATTTCACTGTTCAAGTGTCCTGTCCAAATGACTATCAGATGGTTCCTTTAAGTTGAAGTTTCATTTTAAGTCGGTTCTATTTGTAAAGCACAAAGCAGCGTTACAGAAATCCAGATGTAGATTTAGATCCCTAACAAACAAGCTGGAGGTGACTGAGAACATGAAACGTTGAGAGGAAGGAGATACAGAAGCATCCTCCTGACACTGGATAGTGAGATTAAAATAATTACAGTTGTAATCCAGTTGTAGTAGAGTAATGGCAAAGACTAAAGTCCTAGGGTGAGAACAGGACAGTCTTTAGGATTACAGCAGCTTTTTTTTTTTTAGCATGTCCAGTGTTTTCTGGTTTCTAACTTATGGTGTAATCAGGCTAATGGTTATACGTGGCTCTTGAAGTAATAAAGAGTATGTACTTCTTGAACAGGTGAAATAATATAGTAAATAATTAATAATATCTTTACACATGGGCCACATGGTGGTGCAGTGGGTAGCTTTGTCACCTCACAGCAAGAAGGTCCCGGGTTCAATCCCCAGGAGGAGTGGTCTGGGTCCTTTCTTTGTGGAGTCTGCATGTCCTCCCCGTGTCTGTGTGGGTTTACTTCAGGTACTCCGGTTTCCTCCCACAGTCCAAAGACATACATATCAGGTTAAATGGTGTCTCTAAAGTGCCCCGTGTGTGTGTATGAGTGTATGCCCTATGATGGATTGGTGCCCTGTCTAGGGTTGATCCTGCCTTGCACCCTATGCCGCCGGCTAGGCACCGGCTCTCGTGTGACCCTGGGGACAGGAATAATGGTTAAGATAATGAATGAATGAATCTTTACACATTTATGCAGTAACATAACAGGAGCTGAACATACAGCAGACAACCATTGATGAATGATAAACATTTTATTCCTGAGAAAATCCACATCCTTCCACTTCCAGGCTTAATAATATTAATAATAATAATAATAATAATAATAATAATAATAATAATAATAAAAAAACAACAGATCAGCATTATTGTAACATCGATCGATCAGGGAATGTCACAAGCACAGCATGGCTTTTTTCACTTTAAAGAACATCAAATCAAATAGATACACAGAAATCATTCATGTGGTGGACAAATAAATTGTACATTTTGTGCATGTGTGTGGGCTAACTTCTCACTCTCCGACGTGAAAATATTCAAGTCATGCTAAATTCATTTGTAATGATTTTGGATCTACTATTCACTGTAATGGAGGAATAACAAGTTACACATGATACAAAAAACTTTATTTCACATGAGCCTCCCCTTTTGTGTAAACATTTAACAGTGATACAAGAGAAGAGCTCATCATGGGCTCATATTGTGGAATGAATAAAAAATAATAATGATAATAATTCATCAGACGTTATTGAGGAATGTGCATATGCATTTACCCTAAATACTCATCAGTGCAATTTTTCGAAACTGACCACAAGATGGCAACAAAACCCAGTCCTTAACCCTTTCTTCTCATGAGACCTGGCATTATTGTACTGTATGTGCAGCAGAACAGACAATGTAGCACAAAGAAAAAGTCAAATATACACAGTTTGATCATTTTAAATAGTACTGGTTCACTGCACATAACAAAAAAAAAAACTTGTTCCGGCTTCGTTATCTTCGTATCCGTTACAAAAGGATTCCTCTTTCATGTTCTGATAGAAAGCTTGACCTATTGTACCTTTAAAATATAGACTCCAGCCAACAAGATTCATAAATAGAAAATGGAAACCGTCTTAAAAATGTCTCGTCATCCTCTTCCACAGAGTTCAGGTCCAGTTTAACATGTCCTGGTTGGGTTCGTGGATATCTCTGTGCACTAGAGCTAGTACGAGAGGGTTGTAATGGCAAACGTCCCTCTCTTCTTTCAAACAGGTGCTAGAGTTCATCACGATGGCTGCCTACAGAGATCAGACAAATCACTGATGCATGAGACACATTTTGAATATTACCGAGCAGCTCAACTCGCACCAAACTTGCGGCATTTTGATCACGAAAGGACGAGGTAATAGATCTAGCTCACCTGTACGCTGTGTCTGTGAGACAGACGACTGTGTGCTCTCTTTCTGATCCTTGACCCGCCTCAGGAGCTGCTTGATCTCGCTGTCATATCTGGACCACTCGGGCACGATCCGTACGGCGGCACTCAGCTTTGGTTCTTTGGTCTTTGGGTTATTACACTGCAGAGACATGGCACACAGAGCAGTTTCATCAGTCACTGCACAAAAACTCGGCAGCTACAGAAAGAGCCTTCTTTAATATCCTGGCTGGAGAAAAACTATTTTATCTTGTCTTTTGACCATGTGCTGAAACTGGGCTTGTAGCATTTGGACCAATGGGTCACACAAACATGTAGTATAATACACTACTAGACCAGGGGTGTATCGAAGCCAGCTTACAACATATTCTAAATGTGTAAAAAAATAAGTACTTATTACATGTGCATAGTTGATAAATCCCATACATTATAAATTGATGTGCTGTGCCATGCTCATTTGTATAAATGAAAGCCTTCCACTCTTCTGAGAAGGCTTTCCACAAGATATTCAAGTGTGTCTGTGGGAATTTCTACCCATTCATGCAGAAGAGCATTTGTGAGGTCAGACAATGATGAAGGACAAGAGGGCCTGGCTCACAATCTCTGTTTCAGCTCATCACAAAGGTGTCTGATGGGGTTGAGATCAGGGTTCTGTGTGAGCCAGTTAAGTTCTTCCACAACAAGCTCACCCAACCATGCTTTTATGGACACAGTTATGCTGGAACAGATAAGGGTCTTCACCAAACTGTTCCCACAAAGCTGGAAGCATACAATTGTCCAAAATGTCTTGGTATGCTGAAGTATTACGATTTCCCTTCACTGGAACTAAGGGCCCTAAAAAAAAAACAACCCCATAGCATTATCCCTCCTCCACCAAACTTTAATACAGACTCATCCAGAGAAGTGTGATTTGTCACTACACAGAACATACAGGAACTGAAACACCTGGTTTTAGACCACAATAATTTATTAGTATGGTGTAGGGCCACCTTTTGCGGCCAATAAAGCGTCAATTGGTCTTGAGAATGACATATACAAGTCCTGCACAGTGGTCAGAGGGACCCGAACATCCCTTTCAGACAGCTTCCTCTTG
>JAOVVH010000058.1:9467593-9482582 GCA_028566435.1 Scorpiodoras heckelii | reverse complement strand
TTATTATTATTATTATTATTATTATTATTATTATTATTATTATTATTATTATTAGGATTAGTAGTAATATTAGTAGTAGTAGTGTACACCCTGAAGATGTTGACCTAGAAAAAAACTTTTAAGCAGAGCAATTCTTAAATAGTTTAATAGATCTCTGTATGAGCAACTCATTTAAGTACCGTAAACTGGTTATAATGAGAGTTTGAGCTAAAAAAAAAAAAGCTACAGTGCTTGTTTAATATTATGGAACCATGTAATTCACTTTAAACTTTTGTATTTTGTCTTGGCATTTAAAACATTAATATAACATCTAATTAAATATTAACTATAGTTTTGCTGAAGTCCCATAATTGATATCACATAAGGTATTTAAATAATATATGAAAATGACTGCTCATTCTCACCCTATAATTAAAAAAAATCTAATTTGGTCTATCACAACCAATCAGTTCATGTTTCATACGTTATGATTAGCATTTAGCAGTGGCTAATTAAACCATTTTGATATTCAATCTTAACTGGCAGTAATTCTGTGAAGGAAATAATACTTTACTGCTTTAATGATCTTGAAACTTAATAGCAAACCTCAGATAATTTAGTTTTGGTCATTAAAAGTCAATAAGCTTGGAGACATTTATGTGTATTTAATGAATGAGCTCTGTTGCCTTTATACAAGGGATTTGGTAGTGTAAAATTATAAAATTAATATTTAGACAAAGGAAAGTGACTTTTAAACTAAAGATTTAAATGTGAAAGATGTGCATGTGTCCTGCAGAGTAGGGCTCTAGTATATACTATTATCAAGCAAGGAGTGTACATTAGTCAATGAAATAACTATTCAGTTTTCTAAACATTTTACTGCCTAGGATTCACTATAAATGAAGTATTTTACTGTCTAGGATTCATACTGGTCACACATCCCCAGTGGGCTCTGGAAACAAAGCATACACACAGAGTGAGTGAGTCTCACTGATCTAAAGGCCAATTCACACTTAGAGTGTTTCTGAAGTGTTTCCACTCACACATCTCACTACACACATATGCTAACATTTTAACCAACATTACAATACATGCCAGCTCCATCAGATGTGTGACTCATGCATATACAAACATGGTCCATTTGTCCTGCTACGTTTGTTTGCTTTTGTGTATGTAGAGTGTAGATTTTTTAGAAATCCATATGAGTGATACACTACCATCACACACTTGCTATAAAAATGTAATGATTATACCAAGATGGGGAACAAGAAGAAACACTATGATGTAGCACTACATCATTCAGTCATTCAGACATAGGTCAGTTATACTTGTTGCATTCACCGCTGGTAGTCAAGGTCAATATCATTGTTTTCTTCGCGAAAGGGTCACGTGATTGGAGCGTGATGATTTAGGCGTGAGTGCTAAGAACTGACCAGGAAGCGAACATGTGTGTCTGCATCCTAGTTTCCAAAAGTGTCCGTTTCTGCTTGTCCACACTACAACGCAACCCCTGAGTTTTAAATCTAAAATGTTGCCTGGAGCGATTCCAAAAGTTTCTGTTTTAAGGGCTTGAAAAACTCTGGAGTACCATGGATGACAAATGTAAAGGTAGAAAAAGATGCCTTTTAAAAATAAAATGTACTAGTGCAGATGTAGCCCAAGTAATTTAGAGTGGTGGTTCGTGGACCACAAGGATCCATGAAGCACAGTCAGAGATATAAGGCACATATCCACATGTAATTTGTACAGACTGTAAAGAGAGATGTACATAATCTACATCAGTGCTATAGACTGTGTGTGTGTTTATGTTAGTAAAGACTGGCTGAATATCTACAGAGAACATTTTGAAGATAACCAATGCAAAGAGTGTTCAATTAATATGTGTACATATGCTACTTTAAGTGCATAGTTTCTGATTTTGGAGGTGCTGATTGTCTTGCCATGTGTTGATAAGGACTTGTGAGATGCACATCCTCCTGCTGATTTTCTAACGAACATGTGCAATATAAAAAACTGTTAAAATGAGCACTGTATAATTTTCACTAAATTTATAGAGGAAAAAATTATCACTTACGTTTGCTGCCAAAAACTAGAAAACTAAAAATATTACCCAGCTAAAGGTGTTTTTAGGCCCTTATTATTCAAAAACACATTCAATTAGAATTAACTTTGAACATAAGTGATCAAGGTGCAAAAGTTCATATTAGTTCTGATCTTTATTTAGCATTGAAACAGGAAATAGGGCGTTGAATTTATGCAAATACACCAAGATAACAAGATTTGAAAGAGAGAGAGATTTAGAGAGTAAAGGAATAGGGTCGCAAATGTTTTAAGCTTGTAACATTTCAAGGGAAAATCTAAACTCCTCAGGAAGAAATGATACTGGGAATATCGAGGGGTAACTCAATATAGACTTTGTCCTCACTGCTACAGTGACACTGTAGCACATGTACATATATGTCACAGCTTTCAGCTCTTCCCAGCATAATTATCTGATTATGATTTTCTTTAATTATTTATTCAGTGTCATAGAAATTTCTTCTGTTATTAATCTAGCTTGTGCATCTGGATGCCTGATATAGCTTTGTTTTGTAAATTGGTGTGCAGACTGACTTTATATTATTCTTAATGATTTTGCACAAACCAGAAAAAATGCAGCAATATGTCTGTGAAACTGTATCTTTTCAGAATTTAGTAGTATTTCCTAGTGTGACTGATTTTACTAATTGCTGTACCACTATGCAAAGTTAGAGATGCTTTAGACACACACAGTAGCCTGCCTGACTCACAAACTAGAATAAGAGTGCTCAGTCCAACAAGGTTAATTGACCTAGAACGTGACTCGATATCATTGATGTGATGTGCAAATGAGCGATAGAAAAACGATCATACAAAAGTCACCTTTCTGATATTTCCTGAGGGCGCCCCGTTCCATCCATGGTGGCTGCCCATGTCGCCCATAACTAGATCCACCACTGCCACTATCTGTTACATAAAAGATTCAAACTCAGTGTAACCGAATTAAAACAATTCTGCAAAGAAGAGCAGGCCAAAACTCCTCTGTAGCGCTGCAAAAGACATCACTCGTTGTCACAAATGCTTAATTGCATTTGTTCCTGCCAAGGATGGGACAACCGGTTAATAGGTTTAGGGGGGCAATTTTCACAACTTTTTCACATGGGTGATATACAGTAAGTTTAGAATAAATCTTCATCTTCAGTAAAAGGAATGATCGTTTAAAAGCTGCATTTTGCATTTACTTGTGTTGTCTTTATCATATATTAAAATTAGTTTGATGATCTGAAAGATTTAAAGATACATAATGAGAAGATACTGGGGAGGGGGCAAATACTTTTTCACCATACAGGGCACACATTGCATCACTCAGTGTATGTGAGAAATCATAACTACCAGTCATGCATTTGCACTGTAAGTTGAAGATTCTGCAAGGTGAAAGAGAGGTGCGTGTGTGTGTGTGTGTGTGTGTGTGTGTGTGTGTGTGTGTGTGTGTGTGTCTGTCTGTCTGTCTGTCTGTCTGTCTGTCTGTCTGTCTGGTGGTTGGAGGAGCAGTTTTAATATTAGTCAGAGTGTTTATATTTATATAAAATCATTTTCATGTCACACCATATGACAGTTTTAGACACTAACATGGCAAATTCACATATAAATACATATTTCAATGCACAATTTAAAAGAACACTTACATATTGGTTAAGTCTAGAGTCACAGCAACACTTTTTAGGGATGATATTTAAAGTTTAAGAAAAAAACTTTTTCAGGCTTATTTGTCATCCACACATAAAAAACTGCAGTTTTTATTTAAAGAAATTAGACCAGTCATAATGTTTCCTTTTGGGTGCTGTGGTTAAGCTTTTATTAGATACGGTTTAGGAATGTCTTAACTAGGTTAATAAGACAACCCTTTGAGCAACTGTAGCAGCAGTTTAACAATTATATGATGCAGTGCTATCTCTGAGCTTCAGTCAGCTAAGAGATGAAAGACACACATCTGAGCTAGCATTGCCTTGGGGTTAGGCAGGAAGTTCCACCACATATATACACTGCCACCGACGATAAAACAGAACAAGCAGCTGGTCTGCAAAAGCCTAAACTTGTATGAACATGTCCTTATGCCAAATAAATAACATGCAGAAGAAATTAAAATACAAAAGAGTATTCTGTCTTTGTGGTATTTCTGTGCATGTTCTCCCAGTGTCCACAGGGGTTTCCTCAGAGTTCTCTAGGGTTCCTCCCACCTCCAAAAGTAGGTGAATTGGCTATACTAAATTGATCCTAGGTGTCAGTGTGTATGAGCATGGTGTCCTGTGATGGACCGGTGTCCCATTCAAGGCACAGGTCCACTTCAACCCAGACTAGAATAAAACTCTTTGTAAAAATGAATGAGTAAAGAAAATAAATCCAAAATTAAAAAATGACATGATCAGATGTTGAAACTTTTCCTGTTCCTTCCATTTTACTATCAGTTAAACATACAGTACATAGTCGGGACTCTACAGCATGTCTGCTATAAATATACTTGCCATGTCTCCATCAAATTGAACAATCATAGGATGTGAAATTAGTCTTAAAAGGAAAGACTGTTAGTTAGAGAAAGCATGTGTAGCAGATTAGGTCTACAAAAACATTTGAACCATTTGAACATATGATATGATTTTTTGTCATGTTTCTCCTCTTTCCTTCCTTTTCCCTTTGTATCTCTTCTGTTCACTTTCCCACTCCTGCCTCTTTCCACAAGTGCTCTTTGGCACTTCCAGGCTGGCATTGTAAATAAGAACCTGTTCTTAATGTCTCGCCTGGTTAAAATAAAATAAATAAATATAAAATACATATTTGACTCGGTAGACACATTTTCACATTTAAAAGTATAAAATGCTTCAGCATGTTTTTCACGACATTCTGCAATTTCACACGTAAGCCAACTGAAGTGCTGAAGCCAAACTGCTTTTCAAGAAAAAACAGTACATTTCTTACTATTATTGTGCTAGAAAACAGACAGGTTAATATGTAGTAGTTGTACAATATGGCACATTTTCTTTCCCACTCTGAAAAATAAAGATAAAATGAAAGGCAGTATAATGGATAAATAGGGCTCACTTCCCAGCCTCTTTTGTTCCAGAACCAAGAGCTATTTTCTTTGGGCTTTGTTCTGATTCGACTCTTTTACTCTTATGGCAATCATTTTGCTTGTTTCCTCATCAAATGACATGATACAGCAGCTCTGTGTTATACTATATTTAACATGTTTCCTGTCAAGAGGTGCTGTAGCTTTTAATGAAAAAACTGAAACCTGCTGAGAGCAGTGTGTGTGTGTGTGTGTGTGTGTGTGTTACATTACTTACAGGCACCTGATTTACTGCAGTTCTGCTATATGTGACTCAAAATCATACATCAAAACAGGTCTTAATCATGAACATTTATAATCTTGAACATTGGCGCAAAGAGGCAAACGTGACATATTTATTAAAGCAATTTATTCATTTTTTCAACACTGACTCTAAAAGAATATACATCTACCCTTGCAAAAATGTGCAAATCCTTGTCAGGGAACAATATTTATTTTATTTTTTTTGACAAGATCTGGCTGACACTGCTTGCATTTCATGAATAACAGGGTTGAAATTAGCAAGGATGAGTTTTTAGAATAAACAAATACCCAATACTAGCATGCATACTAATAGCTTGAGGACAAGGACTTTCTCATAGTGTACTTAAAATTTAATTTTAAATGATTTAATTTTTAAAATGCTGTAAAAATACAGTAATTTTCTGACAGCAAGGGTGCCAGAAAATGTCTGTAAAAATACTGTGAGTATATTTACCATAGTTAGCATCTAAAATTAAGAAAGATTAAAAATCAATCAAACAAACAAACAAACAAACAAACAAAAAGAAAACTTGTCAAGTGAAACCATAGGAGGCAGTTGGCAATCAGGTGTTTTACTCAGTGGCACTTCACACATGTACTTCCTGGGGTTCGAACACTGCTTAGCTACTCCTGTCATTGTAAAAAGCACTATAAATCTACCATGAACACTGCTTTACATAGAAAAAAAAAAACATTTAATTTTGCATTACAAAAGCCCAAGTTTAAATAAAGTCTGTTTTGGGGGGGGGGATCTGTCAAATTTAGTTTTTTTTTATTTACATAAATGCGTTTCCTAAGTTAGCTATACTCTGATGTCATGTAAATTACAGAAAATGCTGCTACTTTCTCCAATAAAGAATACTGTGTTTTATGGTTAGTTTTGTTAAAAATATTATCTACAAGCTGTTAAAAAACAGATATTTAATGTATTCCATTTATACAGCTTTCTTGTTAAATCACATGACACATTTTAAGAAACAGTTTATTTTTGTAATTTTTATATAACTTACTGTCAATTTGAAATACAAGGAAAAATTGTAGCTCGGCTTTGTTTGAAGGCTTGTGACCATCCATCTTCCTCTTGATCACATTCCAGAGGTTTACACTGGGGTTCAGGTCTGGAAATTGGGCTGGCCATGATAGGGTCTTGATCTGGTGGTCCTTCATCCACACCTTGATTGACCTGGCTGTGTGACATGGAGCATTGTCCTGATGAAATAGCCAATCATCAGAGTTGGGGAGTATTGTCAGAGCAGAAGGAAGCAAGTTTTCTTCCAGCACAGTTTTGTATGTGGCTTGATTCATGCGTCCTTCACAAAGACGAATCTGCCCAATTTCGGCCTTGCTGAAACACCCCCAGATCATCACTGATCCTGTACCAAATTTCACAGTTGGTGCGAGACACCTCGGCTTGTAGGCTTCTCCAGGTCTCTGTCTAACCTTTACACAACCAGGTGTTGGACAAAGCTGAAAATTGCACTCATCAGAGAAGATGACCATACTCCAGTCCTCTACGGTCCAATCCTTATGGTCTTTCGCAAACTTCAGCCTGGCTCTTCTTTGCTTCTCATAGAAGAAGGGCTTATTTCTAGCTTTGCACGACTTCAGCCCTGCCTCCAGAAGCCTGTTTCGAACCATACCCACCATCCATTTCAACCCAGCTGCTGCTTGCCATTCTTTTTGTAAGTCACTTGATGCCCTCTTATGGTTGTTAAGTGGCATTCGAACAATGTGGCGGTCATCGCGGTCCGTAGAGAGTCGTTTTCGCCCTCTGCCAGCCTGTAGCTTTTTTGTCCCATGTGTTTGCTGTTTGACCTTGTTCGTGTGAACCACTGTTTTTGAAATTTTCAGGATAGAAGCAGCCTGACGCTCACTGTATCCCTCTGCCAGTAAAGCTAGAATAAAACCCTTCTTTTACTCACTAAGAACCTTTCTTTTCAACTCTTTGGGCATGGTCTGTAGTTGTATTTTGACAACACTTACTTTTTGGCTAGTACTAGCACTGCTTTTGCCATCCATCTGGTTCTATAACAAGAGAATAGTGATGACAGCAGCAGTGGTTTTTATAATATTGCTCGTTAGGATGGGATTTGGTTTAGGTGATCACCTAATCAGCATCATTAAGTAGAATGAGGTGTGTCTGTGAAGGAATTCAACAAGCACTTGAATGAAATGGCTGAAGCACATGTGGAGATTGTGATTTAAAAAAAAAACTGGAGTGGGCTCTTATTTTTTTTCCAGTATATATAAAGTATCTTTAAGCTTTAATTTATTTACATACTGTATTTGCAAATGTAATATCAGTGGGACAGAATTGGCAGTCCAATCATGGAATCAAATTCCTAAGGTTTGTTTTTGTTTTTTTAAAAAGTATATAAGATTTACTGAGTTAAATGATGCTGTATCTTGAACCTACAATTAGGAAGAAAATACTACCTGTAAACAGTTTAATTGTCAAAATATTGAAGGCTCATTCAATGCAAAAACTCATCTTCATCCCCATTAGTGAAAGCATTATTATTCGCAGAAGATGCAGACAGCAGGGCTTAAATGGCTTGAGGTTAATGCAGCGTGACACTGATGGTGTTCAGCGCTGCTTTCTTTTTTCCCCACAGTTGGCTTGCTCCAACAATGCTTGCTGCATGTGTTTTTGTGCCGGAGACAGTCTAATGAGAGCGTGTCTGCATTTCAGACATTCCGGCAGCATGGGCTAGGATAGAGCTGCCAGAAGCACTGTACTAATCACAGGCTAGTGCCTGACATCTCTGTCGTGTGTGTATATTAGCCTCACACCCTGCATCCCTTCTGCTCACCATCATTGCCAAATTATGCCTTGTTGTGGTGAATATGGTCTTCAGTAAGTGGCAGTTGCGAGTATCCGTTAGGTCTCATAAGAACAATATGAATACAAGAAACGATACAGAGACACAAGCTGTGCCTAGCTTTTTGTTTCACACATGGGTTCATTTGGATGAGTTAATGTTTATGTTTATGAGTTGGGTTAATGTAAAACTTAATTTAAAAAAGATCCTCTAACCTGTATTTCGGTTCAAACTGCTTGAGTAGGAGGATTTCATGCTTAAATACTTATATCTGACAAGTGGTGTTTTTCTTTTTTCTTTTTTTCACCCTTTTTTTGGCATTCTTGGTATTTTTAATTATTTTTTTCAATTTGATGGCAGCTGTAAAATTTGGAAGCTCATTTTTACTTGCTTTTTACTTCTTTGGTTGACAAATAGCTTACCACTTGTAATGTCTCCTGTACAGCTGTTCTGCTTTTACACTCTGCTTTGACGTTTTGTCTTGAAAGTATTTCAATTTACATTTTTATTTTTTGCACACATATTTCACATTCATGCTATTGTCAGTCCTTTTTTTTCTGTTTCTTGCTTGACCTTGGAACAGGATGAAAAGCATTCGGAGAAGGTTTTGGGCCAATCACAGATCACTCAAAGGCAGAAATCTGCTACTGGAAAGTGCAGTGAATATGTCATGTCCACCTTTCCCTGAGGGAAATAAAGATGAATAGAGGAAGCTTTCTTCCAACCATCGGCTTCTCTCTGGGGAAACATCAGAGCGGTGCTGCCTTCAGTCCGTATTCTCCCCAGGTTAGAGGATATCTATCCTCAGAGAATGAAATACTGCTTCTCAGGAGCTCACTGTAAAAAATAACTGCAGGTACAGAGCTTTTAACTTGTCCCTGTAGGGGCTTTTGGGCTTCAGTTGGACACTTTTCAGAGGTTTAGGGAAAGTTCCACTCAGCACTGAAATGTGAAATAAACAGAAAGTGGGCAATTATCATAAGATAGCAACAACAACAACAACAATAACATTACCATTTCTGTTTGATTGTAAAGTGTCCTTGGGTATTGTGAATGGCACTACAGTATATTTAAGTTTAACTTATTATTATTATTATTATTATTATTATTATTATTATTATTATTATTATTATTATTATTATTAATATTATTATTATTATTATTATTATTACCATCACAGCCCCATATCTCAGCATCCCTGATTTAAAGTTGTGCCGCATTCTCATTTTAAATGCATTAATGTATTTCTACCTTATGTTTGTGTATCACAATGCACTGTGTATTAATTCACTTGTAGTACATTAAAAGCTAGTGTATTATATAATGAAGTACCAGAAAAACTATTATACCAGTTAATACTTGGAAGGTTCCTCACAGGATCTTGGAGGGAACGTTGCACGCTGATGCTTGTTGAGGCCCCAGCATTGAATTCTGACGTTACTTGAGGCAGTGTTGCACACCTATCAGGTGAACGATTCTTACCAGCCAAAGCCGGTCACATTCACCCAGAGTCTTTTTATGGCCACACTGCTGGCGTAAGTTTAAGGTTTTGCTGGAATTCTTGTAGTCATGTTACACACTTGAATTGCTCATAAGTGAAAATCCAAACCTTGTTTCTACTTCTGAAATGCTATGACCCATCTCACGAGCTCCAACTATTAAACCGCGTTGACATGCCAACCAAACTTGCCATTCAAACAACTCTAGAAGCTTCCACAGATGTCTATTATTTTACACGCTGGGGGATGCAACCAATGCTGTGCATAATCACTTCATCTTTTTCTTCTGGTTTAATGTGTTTTTTAATGGTTACCGTATGCAGGTTGTATTTTTAAATATTCAATTCTCCGTTTTTCAGAATAACGTTTTAAGTTTGAACTCCAGGGCTTTCCAACTTGCGACATGTCCTCTACTGTCTCTGTGCTCTCCCAAGGATTACAGCTTTAAAATGAAAGTTCTCATTTTTCACCTGTGTTCAATGGTCGTTCCAAGATTTAAAAGAATTAAGCAGACAGCCTGTCTCTGGAGAACCACTGATGTGTGTAAAATATGTTTCATGTAACAGCTGCTCTCCCTGTGAATTATGCTTCTTCTGGACAGTATTTTGTGGATAGTTGATGCATGAACAACCTGTTCCCAGTTATTAGGCATTAAGAAAGTTAAGAAAACAGAAAATATGATTTCAGCAAGCTCATGACTCCATCCGTGATACATAATTTTATTGCTCGATGTTGATGTTGATTTCTATGAGAGTCAGGTTCACATAGCTTTAAATGTCTAGCATTATGGCAGCAGATGTCTGAAACTGACTACTTTTGCTTTGTCCATTGCAGGAACTTCTATTACATCACCATGCTGCGGGACCCAGTGTCACGCTATCTGAGTGAGTGGAAGCATGTGCAGCGCGGTGCCACTTGGAAAACATCGCTCCACATGTGTGATGGCCGTGCACCCACCCAGGCCGAGCTGCCTTCATGTTACAGCGGCGATGACTGGTCAGGTGTGACACTGGGAGAATTTATGGCATGTCCACACAACCTGGCTAACAACCGGCAGGTGCGCATGCTGGCTGACCTGAGTCTGGTCGGCTGCTACAACCTCTCATCCATGGGTGAGCATGAGCGTGGTGCTACCTTGCTCGCCAGCGCCATGAACAATCTGAAAAACATGGCCTTCTATGGCCTGACCGAGTTCCAGCGTAAGACACAATATCTGTTTGAGCGCACTTTTCGGCTGCACTTCATTGCAGCGTTTACGCAGCTAAACAGCACACGTGCTGCTGGTGTGGAATTGCGGCAAGACGTGCGCCACCGCATCGAACGCCTCAACTTCCTGGATGTGCAACTCTACAAGTTTGCCAAGGAGCTATTCCTGCAGCGTGTGCAGTTTGCACGCCAACAGGAGAGGCAGGAGCGCCACTGGCAGCATGAACAGATGGACCACCAAAGTAAAAGGCAGCCAGAAGAAAGCCAGTCACAGCCTGCCACCACAGAGGACTACACCAGCCAGGTGGCACACTGGTGATGCCTCTTACAAAAAAAGGCACACTCACAGCACTGAGCCAAGTTGTAGAAATGGTGGCCGTATTTTCAGCTCTTATTCGTTCTTCTCCCTTCTTTTTTTGTTTGAGATGTAGTTAAAAGTCAGCACACTGGGAAATGTCTCCTTACATGGTCAATTATGAAACATGCGCACAATGAACATTTCAAATGCATCTTCAGTTAGATTGCAGAATGAGTAAAGAAGAGGTTCTGCCCTTACATGTTTGTAAAAACACAGCCTATCATCACGAAAAATTACATAAATTATCAAAAATACTAAACTGGCTAAAGGTAAGTAAAAGCTATGGGGAACCAATTCTACTTCTTTTTGATGTTTTTGTTTAGTTTTGTTTTTAGGAGTGTCAGCGGGTTTGTCTTCTGTTCCTTTGAAGCACAGTGGAAGATCATCCGACTCTTTGGTGTCTCTGTATGCGGCTTTATGGGAAAGTCTCTAAACAATAGGGGAGTCGATATTTCCATTCTCGATAAATGATCAGTGATTCGACGTGGTAAGGATACACACCATTTTAAGCAGGAGCCCCAATTTATTGAAATGAATTTTAAAAATGATCAAAAATGTTGATTTCATTAATTTAACAGAAAAAACTACTTGCAAGATAAAGACAAATCCATTGGAAAAATAAACAAAAAAGTCTTTACTCCAGAATTATTGCCACCTTTCAAGAGAATGGACAGAATGATGATTTAAAACAAATAGAGTTTAAACTATCAAATTTTTGGGTAACTACTTTCTGTTCCTCTAACAAAAATGATCCTCAATGAACTTTAAAAAAAAAATCAAATCACAGTAAGTTCTCTCAACAATGTATGTGGGGATTTATTTTCACCATGGATTATTTGACATAAATGCTAGAAATAATCGTTGTTGGGAAAAACAACCATTGAGACTAAAAATCTTCCAGTACAAAAGATGATTTTTTTGTGGCAGTAGTAGCTCAGTGGTTAAGACGTTGGACTACTGACCAGAATATCATCAGTTCAAATCCCACCACAGCTGCCACTGTTGGGCCCCTGAGCAAGGCCCTTAACCCTCAACTGCTCAGTTGTATAAATGGGATAAATGTAAGTCACTCTGGATAAGGGTGTCTGCTAAATGCCAAAAATGTAAATGTGAAAGTGACTGATTGTTGGTTACCTGCAGAAGTACGTGAATATATTTCTAAATTTATATTGAGCTGCAGATTTTAATTGAATCATGGGATCATCATGTTTTAAAATCAGTGAATAGTTGCGGACTAGTTGCAAGAAAGAAGCTTTTCCTGGGAACAAACCAGAAAATTCTGTTTCTTGTAGTCAGATAAGATGTTTTGGTTATGAACACCATCTGCATATTTGGCAAAAAAACCCCACCTGACTTCATACAAAGAAGAGTTTGTATCACTGGTGATTTGGGCCGATCTGGGCTGAGTCAATCTTCTAAGTAGCCTACCGGGTGTATTAAAACCAAAACCTGTTTGCTTTTGCCGGGACATGGACAGAGATAGAGCTTTTCTCAAACACAAACATGCATCGAAATTAACGCAGAATTGGTTGAGGAAGGCAAAAATATATTCAAAGTCTCTGGACTACTAAACTCCTACTAAAGCCCCTTATTAAAAAGAGCATCCACATGCTTATATTTTCATATGCTAAAAAAATATAAAGGACTGTTCCAAGTTCTCATACAAGTATCGCCATCCTTTTTACACATTAAAGAAATTGGCTTGTTGATTTTACTTTCTCTGGGGGTTCAGAATTAATTAATCAAAATGAGTCTTGTGCAGAAAAAATTAAAAATTTCACACCCCCTTGGATGTTTGAAAAAAATACTGTTGATTGAAAACAGTAAAAAATGGCTTCGAAAAGGGTGTAAAATCCCGTCGTGTGAGACACTGGAGTAAGACAGACAGTTCAAGCAGAGCTCTTGGCTTGCATTTATTTCATACCGTGCTTTCAGTACACTTTCAAGTATCTCAACCAGTCTGAAAATTAACTGAATGCACATGACTTTCGTCCTGTTGGAGGTCACAGTTCAAGAACGCCGTTTAATTTCACAGTTGAAGCAAATGTGTGTTTTGTAAGCCCTGCGACATGGTAGCACTCTCTGTCTTTCTCTCACCGGTTATGGGAGTCACAGAGATACCAAAGAGACATAGATAAGGCTTGGGGTAACAAGACACAGGTGAGAATCACAACACGTTACCTGCCGGTTCGCAACGCCTCCACCGCCACACACGGGATTCATCTTCTGATAGCAGTTAACCAGGAAGCTTATGAATAAATCATAGTATCAGAGATAATAATCCTCTAAATAAACCTCTCGGTCCAAGATGAGCAAAAACTCACCTTTCTGTTGCAGACCCCTTAAAAATGAAAACAACATTAAACATTCAAGATTTCTTTTCTTTTTCTTTTTCATTTTTTTTCAGCTGAAATGGATTATTGTGCTTTTGTGTTCTGTTCACAAGATGCTCAATTAAGTAAATTATACACAACAAGAGACACCTAAGAATGGATTCCTGCATATATGTAGTGACTTTTTTTTTATTTTTATAAAAAACCTCCGTGAACAATGGAATATTCAACAAAATTGAAGCTGTTTTAATCCCCAAACAAAAATGAATTGTGTGCTGCTGTTTTGTGTTTGTGTATTTTGTTTCTATTGCCTGCATTGTATGAGGCTAACAGTCTGCTCTATGTGCAAATGAAGATACATACAAGATGTCTGTTTGTTAGTGTGAGCGTGGATGAATGTATATAAAACACAGAGTGAGTGTGTACATAATGATGTAGTTGCCACTGTTGTTATGTATTGTTTAAATTGTTTTGGTCACTGAAGTCCAATACACTCTCTTATAGAAATTGCAAATATTTTGGAAATATCATACCATAATTTGGCAGTGAAACATTCAACCATTAAAATGATCTTCTAAAGAGATGCCGATACAGAATGAGTTATTTTATAACCACCGTTTTGGTAGTGGTGTTGGGGGCAGAGGAAGGAGGGAGGGAGGGAGGTTTTGTGCAATGAAATTAACTTTGAACTGTATCACCTAAAAATTTTAACATTTCCCCCCCACTGACTTCTATTTTCAGTGTGTGAGAGTGAAGAGCAGGTGCTGGGCTATGTGGCACAGCTCCCATTTGTGAGTCACTGAATTGGAAACAAATAAAGCTTACAACGAACTAGATGAAATTGCTGAGGATTGAATTGGAATGAAGCCACAAATAAAAGTTAAATAAAACAACCATCTCAGTATCTTACACTCTGGCCATGTCATTTGATGCTAAATATCCCTCTTTATCAATGACTACACAAACTGAATTGTACACTGAAGTACCAGAAAAACTGGCACTGGAGCCTATACGAAGTATATACCAGTGCCACTTATGCACGTCATTGGTTGCATTCGCCAGTGTGCATATGAAGCAATAGACATGTATGGAAGCTTCTAGAGTTGTTTCCGTCTTGAGAATGGCAAGTTATCACGATTTTGCGATTTTCAACAAAGTTTAATAGTTGGAGCTCCTGAGATGGGTCTTAGCATTTCAGAGGTAGAAGCAAAGTCTGTGTTTTCATGTATGAGTATTTCAAGGGTGTACCGTGACTACAAGAATTCCAGCAAAACCTCAGACTTACGACATCAGTATGGCCGTAAACAGACTCGCCAGCTTCGCCTGGCCAGAATCGTTTCACGTGATAGGCGTGTAACACTGCCTCAGGTAACATCGGAATTCAATGCTGGGGCCTCAACAAACAT
>JAOVVH010000058.1:9401231-9417176 GCA_028566435.1 Scorpiodoras heckelii | reverse complement strand
TGTGTGTGTGTGTGTGTGTGTGTGTGTGTGTGTGTGTGTGTGTGTGTGTGTGTGTGTGTGTGTGTGTGGTGCTCTGTGATAAGCTATCATCCACTCCAGAGTATATTCCCACTCCTCATCCAGAGATCATGCGATTGGCTCTGGACCCCCTGTAATGCTGAGCAGGTTAATGCAGTTCCTGAAGATGAATGAATGAATAATGGACTCAGTCCTTCATCCCTGCATCCAGGCAGAGTTGAAGCTTTGCTTCAGTTAGGTACTCAGAACCCAGTCTTAATGGTCTCAAAATGAAGAAAACCTGATGGCTTCTGCTGATCTGTGTGTGAGAGGATGAGGCATTTCTGGGTATTGACGAAGTGTAAGGTTTGCAGATGAGCAAATTAGGTCTGGTTTGGTAGGTTGAAGGGTCTGTGGTCATGTTTTATTGTATAAATGTTGAAGAATGGTATAACTGCAGCCAACCAAACTTGCACATGAACTGTAAATCACTGCTGCTATCTAGTGGCCCAGAGCAGCCCGGAAGCTCTGTAACAGAAACATTTTTTGTACATGGAAACTCTCTAACATGTAGGTAAATTACATTGAATGTGGAGCTAAGGAGCAAACTACCTTCGGACATTTTATGCAATGTAATCTAAACTCTTTAAATGTTGAACAGTACCTGATTGCCACAATGTTTCTTCAGTGGTAACTGCCATGTTACCAGCAAAAATGTGCATTAACATCAGAGAAAAACAAACCTTCGCTTTATTCAGTTTTTACCCTAAAATTACAAAACGTGTTTTGAAATAATAGTTTTTATGATGAGTAATACTTACACTGCATGCACATGCCTACATTTGACCTTTATTAGCAAGCCAAGGTTCAAACAATCCTATACCCACATGCCACTGCCCCTTTCTTCACAAAGTTTTAAGCCGCATTTTTTTACCAAAAGTATTTGGACACCTGCCCATCACGTCTATATGCACTTGTTGAACATCCCATTCCAGATGCAGTCCTTCCTTTGTTCTTATAATAGCCTCTGGTATTTTAGTAAGGCCTTCCACTAGATTTTGCTGAAGTGTGGCTGTGTGGATTTGTGCTCATTCAACCACAAGAGCATTAATCAGGCAATAATGTTGGTTGAGGGGATCTGTGGTGCAGATTGTGTTCCAGTTCATCCCAAAGGTGTTCAGTAGGGTTGAGGTCGGGGCTCTGTGCAGGACACTTGAGTTCTTCCACTTCACCCTCGACAAATGATGTCTTCATTGAGCTTGCTTTGTGTAAAGGCGCATCGTCATGCCGGATCAGGTTTGAGCCTCTGACTTCTAGTGGAGGGAAATCTTAATACTACAGGATATAAAGACGTCCATGTTTGTGACAATTGTGTGCTTCCGACATTGTTGGAACAGTTTGAGGAAGGAACAAACTTTTGGCCATGTAATTTAGTCATTTATATTATATACAGTATAGAGTGCAAAGCCATTTAGGCTTCAGACATTTTTGCAGTTCAATAAATCAAGGGATGTCGCTCATCATTAAGATTTCTTTATTAAGAATAACAGAAACTGAAATAAATAAAGAGGAACGGGAAGACAAAACTGACAAAATGAATACACCATCAATACAGATGTACCAAAACATTTGCTTAAAACATTGCATACACTTTGAACATGTAACATACAATGCACAATAGCACCTTCTCTGAATTTCTTTGTGTCGTGGTTGTGTATGTTTAAAAGCATGGGACAGTATTCGTTTAATACAGCAAAGACACATTTAAACAGGATCCCCAGAGTTCATATTGGAAAACGTGGACACGGAGAGAAATGAAAAGCTTGTCGGTCACTTCCTGCGTGTAATAAATCCCATTACCTGGAGGAATTGTGATAGTTTATTGTCTTGGGGAAAAAAAGGAGGTGTTTGTTTATATTGCATTTCATATGGAAATAAGAGCACAAACATGCAAAACGTGGTGACTTGTTTAAATAAAAGGGCTGTATGAAAGCTAGGAGCCATCTAATTTATGTGTACACCTAAGGATTCTCAGGTCATTTAACAACACTACAAGTAATGTCACAATTTAACCTTCACATATACACAACAGTAAAAACATACAAGGTTTGTGTGCCCATGAATATGTAATTACATCATACTTTAGTCTATGATCTTTATGTTCACTTCACTATCCCATTAAAAACACTAAATGTAAACACTGGCCATTTTTTATAATGTTAGTTTAATGTCTAAGGCATGGAGTCTTCATGTCCGCTCAGGAATTGGTGCCCTCTTACAAGACTTTAACTCTTTAAAACAAGGTTAAATCTGGAATTCTTACATCTTCTTGGGTTTGTCCTTCTGGGAAAAACTCCTAAAAGTTCATTTATTACTGTAGGTCTGTTGAGTAAAGAGAGTTCCAAGTATAACCCTCTTATGGATGCTTAACTATCAAAGAACCCCTGAAACAAGGCTACTATTTCCTAAACACTGCTCCTGAAGCTCCTGAGAAAGGTGAGCTTAAGGGCAGTCAGTTTCCCTCTGAGATGATGCAACAACCCATCGCTTAGACCTGGTATGATCTCAAATGTGATGCATTTTTCCTGCTTGGTAACTTGCTAACTTCCTGCGTTTATATAGAGTATGCAATGTCCAACAACAACAGGGGGAAAAAGCAAGGGGGGAAAAAAACGCTTAAAAAAAAATACATCCTCAACGTAACATGATTTGATCCCATATATTTTCACTACCCATATTTAGATTCAACATCCGCCTACGGTGGATGTGATTTAACGTGTCGTTGAGCATGATTCTTCATATCTGTGCACCCTGATTCAGAGGAGTAGTGTGGAATTCAGATGAGTAGTATTACAACAGCATCACTTCTGGATGCTTTTATCGACTAAAGTGAAGCAAAATCAAATCCAGTCACTCTCTGGGAGTTTGAAATAACAAGCCAGAACTAACACTAGCGCAGAAGCACAGAAGCTCGATCGCTAAGCAAAAGCGACATATCCTTCATTTAAATAAAAAATGAAACGTTAAACAAATATTTCCTAAGAGCCAGAATTTGAATGTTGGTAAAAGCTGATGTGATAAAATAGCATAAGAACTGCATCCTTGATACAAAGAGAGGCAGTAAGGTTTAAAAGTACAAAATAAAACTGAATGAGCAGCCTAAATAAGTGCAACATAATCCTTTTGTAAAGCCGTTTACAACCAAAGCTTTCAGCAAAGGCAGAAATGCTATTAACTTTAATACATTGACCGCATATGATATTTGTGCAATATCAAAGTGCAAAACAGGTCCATTTTAGTCACACCTGTACATTTGTGCTTAACAGTAAAGGCCATGTTGAGGAGGTATGCCAAATTCCCAATACAGCATTAGCAATCTTCAGTGCTAATGACTGGCTTTTCTTTGGCCAAGCTAAAGAACAACGTAACACTTCATATCAGTACAGAGACACAAAGCGATAAGGCAAAATACTGTCCACTCCCACCGATCACTTGGAAGCCAGTCGACAGCCTTGACGCTTGTGATAATCAAGTGAAGAAAAGGACTGAACGACTGCACGCCAATAACCTCTTCTCCGCTCATCTCTGCGCGTGTGCAAAACAGCTGCATTTTTGTTAACCTTTTAAGACATCTTGTCAGCTTCTCCTTGGCTTCTCGGGCTGTTTTTGTTTTGTTGTTTCGAGCTTCCCTGCTAATCACAGCTCTGTGAGACTGAGGAACCGTTCTGCATTGAGAGCAGGGAGCAGCCGGTCATAATATAGTGCAGCGGAGTTTGGGAGAAGCGGCAGCTCGGTCTCCTCGCCATTTCATCTTCTTCTTTTTCTTCAGATTCCTCTCTGGGACTTGTTGCCTAAGAGAAAAAAGCAGGAAGTCAAAAAGGAAAGGGAAATAAGAAAAGAGGGGTGGAGAGATAACAGGGTGAGAAAGGGTGAGGAAGTGAGGGTGGTTGCAGTGTGATAAATTTCCCTTTCAGCAGCTCTGCCAGGCGTTCCTGCACTGTGGTCAACTAGTCGTTTATACAGGAAACGGGAAATTCCAACAATATTTTACCATTTTTGCACAGTTACAGTCATACAAAGACAATCTGTGATGAGGATTTGATGGCGTAGCAATCTAGAAATGCAGCCATTAAGGATCCTTCCTTGACTTTTGAGAAACAGCAGGAACCTGCCGTCTTGAAATCTCAGGGCTGTATACAGAGTTCATACTGAAACATGATGGTAATCAAAAATCAGACATAATTACAGACTTAATTACTATTCATAAGCGTCATAAGAGTTGTGCATGCAGTGTGGCTCCAAAAACAGAACCATGTGTCACGTTTACTCACTCCTGACTTGGGATTTAACTTGGCTCAACTGAGGAGCAGTATTAAATGCAGCACCACTGTCTGATGTTTTAACATAACCACAATTTATGTTCTGGGCTGTAAATACAATCAAAAAAGCTATGGGATGCCATTAAAGCCAATATTACATGCATAAATAAAAGTAATAGCCCATGGATTTTTTTGTGTGTGTGGACAACATCAGAGGATGACATTTTTCGGCACGGATGACATCTTATTCTAAGTCATTGCTTATCTTGTTTGGTTTTTTTTTTATAATAATTTACCATTTTTAATTGAAAATATTGAATAACACTTATGCAAGGGAGTTGTATGTGTAGCAGATTGATGCTTGGTCAGCTTATCCTTCAAACCATGGCCGCATTTTATTTATACAAGTAGTAGATTTTTTCATTTTTTAAATTAAGTCTTGTTTTTGTGTATTATGTATATTTTCAGGGAAAATCCCCTGATCTGAGTTTTTCAGGCTTAAAGGCAAATGCGTTGGTGTTAAATGTGGTGCTCTAGATACTACTGGACAAAACCGGCTTCTATTTAAGAAAAATCTGGCACCCTTGATGCCATGAACTACATGCAGGTGATTTGAATGATGTGAATGGGGAGGCCAGAAAATCTATTTAAGCAGCTGTATGGACAGTCTCTGAATACGTGCTTTGCTCATGTAAATGCTGGCATAACCTTTGGAGTTTTTCTGAATATGGCGTTAAAATGCACTAAAAATTGTTTAACACTACGCAACTGGTTTGTGTTCTGTAAGTGATCAAGTTCAGGAATAATAATCTTGCTTGCAGAAATTAAAAGGGTTGCTGCAATGGTCTTGTATTTTGAATAGTCAGATTACAGAAACAGCACTGGACATTAGTACACTGGTGTAGGATTCAGTGCTAATATATACAGTATAATGAGTTATATTCATTAAACCAAACATTGCAGTTGCAGCAGGAAGATAATAATGACATTATTATACCATTTACTTACCTAATTACTCTGACCAGTTCATGAAATGCTTTGTCCACATTCATTGGTGGATCCTTAGCGCTCGTCTCAATGTAAGTGATCTGTTTTGTGAATGAAAGGTTAAAAAAAAAAAAAATGACTGTATGCCACTCTCATACACGGTGACTCACTGCATCTATAAATAAGACAGCTGAAAATAATGGGGCCGTCTTCGATTGGCTCATCACGTGGGCAAACAGGGCCTTAATCACAGCCTGTTTTTAGGGGTGAGTCAACAGAGGAGCCTGCAATTCACACACACTAAAATAAGCTTCTGGCTCTGCGTCTGCCAATCCCACTAGTCTTCAGCCTCGGGGGGAAAAAAAAAACTCTCCAGCTAGCTCTCTTCCTGTGCTGGTTTCATATTTGGAAAGAACTGAGACTGTATTTGGGCTTGCTCACCATTTTCTAATTAAAGACAGAAGCAGCTGAGTTGGAGGCGTGCTATGAAGAACACCAAAGCCTTTAAGAGATCCTGCACTGAGCTGTGACGTGGATGTTTGGGAATTCGAGCCAAAGCTACTGATATGACAGACATGTGTCCTGTCTATTTGCTTTTACAGTAAATATCACTCATAGTCCTACGTATGCCTGTAATTAGTGTCATGAAAAGAAATTCCTTTAACACTTTCATCACTGTGCCCTTAAGTGGTATTATTTAAAGCATAAGTTACATTAATAAATCAGCAACTGCAGCATTAACACACCAGGGTTGGCACAGTGGCACAAAGGGTAGCAGTGTCACATGACCAAGATAAAGCAGTCACCGAAAGTGAGTGAAAGTGTCAGAGCTTTCCTATAGTTTTTCCACGTTTCTGTCTTATTAACTTCAAGATAAAGCACAGGAATGACTGTGTGTAAGAGATATGATGTAAGCAAGACATAATGAAAGCACCAGCTTTCACATTGGACATTCTGGATCATATATATATATATATATATATATATATATATATATATAAATGTATGCTCAAACCTACATTGTGTTTGGCAGCCATCTCACAGCCCTGTTCATTCGTCACCTTCCTCAAATGAACCAAGTCCACTTTATTAGCTACAAGGATCATGGGAAAGGATTCTCTGTAAGAAAGAATACATGACAGAAGCTTTAGGGACATGCTGGTAAGAACAGGAAATTAAAGCCCCAAGCTGTGAGATGCTCTACTTTCAGGTATAACTGTCTCATGGGGAAGAGATGAGTGGTGAGCTCACCGATCTTTCACCCTGAGGATGAGCTGGTGAAATCGGTCAACATGCTCGAAGCTGGCCTTGTCTGTGACGGAGAACACAATGAGGAAGCCGTCTCCAGTCCTCATATACTGCTCACGCATGGCACTGAACTCCTCCTGGCCTGCTGTGTCCAGTACTGTTGAAAACAAGACAAGAAATCTAAATCCAGTGCAACACTGGGGAACGTCTGTATCTTGTAAAGGAAACATTAGACATCCTACGGTGTTGTAGTGTAGCTTTCTACAGTACGAAGTCAAATGTTTATACAGTAAATACAGTTTTAGTTAGGACTGGAAATATACTTCTGTTTTAACTTGTGACACAATGACCAAGTTCAGACTTCCTCTGTTTGAGTCAGTATGGTCTAACAATCTACTTATAACAGTTATAATAATTAGTACAACTAACTTGTACTTTTTAAACAATTTTCATTATTGTATTTGGATGTTACTAGCTAAAAGAAGAAATAAATAGATATATAGATATCAGTGCCTCTTGTGAGTAACTAGAACAGTTAGCTTACACTGGTAAAAATAAATAAATAAATAAAAATAATAAAAAAATGAAAATGAAAATAACTAGAGAGGTGCATTTCCTGAAGAAAATGCGAGTGTGATTGCAGCGAAGCAGATCAGCATGTAATTGGTGTGGGGGGGCTAAATACTTTTGCGTAAGTATATAGTTGGTGTGCCAATACATTTGTTCAGACACAAGTATGTGTATGTAAAGACACAGAAGGGGGTCAATAGTTTTGATCAGACACATGATTGTGTGTGCAAGCATATAGTTAGGGTACTAATACTTTGGCTAGTGAGCATATAATTGGGTTGCCAATAAATTTGATCAGACACATGACTGCATGTTTGTAAGCATATAGTCAGTGGGAGTGTAAATACATTTGCTCAGACTGGTCATAGAGTGTATGTAAACTTTCAGTCAAGCAGAAGTACAGAAGACAAAAAAATAGAAACAGAAATGAAAATTCAATGCAAGTGAATGGGAAAAAAAGGGGGATAAAAAGGAGTGTGGAGGGTAAAGGAGTGTGGGGATCCCTTAGCTATATACAAGCGCACCATTCGCGAATGGGCCGGATATTTTAGAGCTGGAACTGTGTCGATATTTCGAAAATTGCAGCAGTTGAAATCCGGATAAAAAAGTGCGGAATAATAATAATAAAAAGAATAATAAAACTCTCGGATAACAATAGTCTTATTGCCTTCTGCAATCACAATAATAATAATAATAATAATAATAATAATAATAATAATAATAATAATAATGCATTTTTTAATTTAAAAAAATCACTTTATTCAAATATCAAATTTCATGTTAAGTAATAATCTTATAGCATGCCAGTGTGAACACAGGCTTACAGATGCAACAGTTGCTTTCTTGTAGTTTCTGGGATTTAAAACGAATAATCTTGCAGTCACTAGCACTGAACATTAAACGTTTAATCTCACACTCAGAGGGGCTACACTTAGACTTCCCATAACTACACACATAACTACCATGTTACTATACAGTAGTAACTAAATAATTCACAGTACACTATTAGAATTAAAAAGAATACTTCAAACACTACATAAAAGTCTTAAAATCTTTAAGTTTTACTCAACTTTTGCAGCCATTTTTTTATCAGGTTCTCTTTTCTCAGGTTCACGTAGGACAAGGCAGATGAGTGTTGTTCTGGCAAGCTGCCGTGATTGTTGTGGTGAATACATATCCTTTTAAATGAGTGATTTAACATAGTGTTTTCTTTTATTTTTTTTAATACTTATTTTTGTATGATTATTTCTAGGTCAAGAAAGTTGTAAAAAGGTCAGTATGTACATAGGAAAAAATTAACACTTAATAAACCACTCCAGGATATCTGTCACAGTGACTTTATTATGTTTAAGGGCATTTTAGGCACATGATACAATCACTGTCACACACCTTTAAGTGGTTTATTGCATTATGTATATATAAAATAGCAACAAACATAATATGATAAAAATCCAGGCTACATTTTTGCCACTACTCTATCTTATCAGAGCTGAAAAAGACGCCAGTAGTGCTTGCTCCATGCCCACAAAAGACAAAAACAACAAGTGACATAAGACATTTGGCACATGCCAATGTATATATGGGTGCAACAGTTGTTTTCTGGTAGTTCAAGGACCTAAAATAAATAAGCTTCCATTCACTATAACCATTCATATTAAACATTTATATTCCCAATCAGTTAAACAAATTGAATCTAAAACTTCTAACCCTATATAGAAGTCTTAGAGTTCGATGTAAAGACTTACAACTCTTTTAGAGGTGCTCCAGGTTCTATAATTAATCAAACAAAGAACCTTTTGAAGAACCTTCAAAGAACGTACAACTGACGTGTAATTGCTGTCACTGCCACATCACTGTAATATATTGCTGTATCTGATTTCACTGATACATTTTACCAGTTATAAGTGTGAAGCATCTGGCAATTTTATACAAACATGTACACTGATGTACCACAATAACTGGTATAGCAGTTAATACTTGGTAGGTCCCCCATGCACAGGCTCATGCAGGGAACGTTGCACAGTCCTCACGCTGATGTTTGTTGAGGCCCCAGCATTGAATTTCGATGTTTCTTGAGGCAGTGTTACCCGTCTATCATGTGAAACGATTCTTGCCAGCTGACGCCGGTCACGAGTCTTTTATGGCCACACTGCTGTCATAATTCTTGTAGTCACTGTACACCCTTAAAATGCTCATATGTGAAAATCCAAACCTCCAAATTGCTATGACCCCTCTCACAAGCTCCAACTATTAAGCAGTGTTGTAAATCGCAAAATCGTGATAACTTGCAGAATATTATATACACACTGGGGGACGCAAGCAATGACGCACACATGTGGTGTTGCTATGTATTTTGCATAGGCTCCAGTACCGGTTTATCTGGCACTTCAGTGTATGTAGATATATAGAAATTGTTGCGGTATTCAAATGATTTCAATAATGAATAAGTATTGATTGGAAGGCAGTTCAGGATGTAAATTAGTAGCTATACCACCAGGCCTATACTGTATCTACTGTACCAGTGTGGAGGCTCAGGCTTTTTTACATAACTATATATATAAAAAAGAAACACAAAGTAACAGATGGCTGATTTTGACTGAATAATGCACTCAAATTGGATGTCTTTTTTTTTTCAGACGAACCACAAACAGATGTGCACTGAAAAAAACTTGTCCATATCAAGGATAATTACACAGACTATAAGTAATATTGAAGTGTCAGCAATCTTACCGTCCAGAATAGCCCACTGGCCATCGATCTCGGTGTGCTTCAGGTAGGAGTCTTCGATGGTCGGGTCATAGTCGGGCACAAAGATTTTCTGGAAGAACTGGATGGTGAGGGCGCTCTTTCCCACACCACCGTCGCCCACCACTACCAG
Organism: Scorpiodoras heckelii; assembly: GCA_028566435.1. Taxonomy (NCBI): domain Eukaryota; kingdom Metazoa; phylum Chordata; class Actinopteri; order Siluriformes; family Doradidae; genus Scorpiodoras; species Scorpiodoras heckelii. The sequence continues at coordinate 9,407,177 of JAOVVH010000058.1, read as the reverse complement.
CTTATAGGTGGGGAGGTTGTCGCTAGGCACAGCGCTGGTCGCCATGGCAACAGCTAGACCTGCAAGACAGTGAGGGAGAATGCGTTGCTACTAGGCTGATGGAAGGAGCTAGGAGAACGTTTCTCAAAGAAGACATAAGGACATGTTTAGGGAAAAAGTTTCCATTCGAAGAAGAGCTAAAACAATCGTGGTCCTGCAGTCCCACGGATTATGGTTTGGTGTAACGTTGTCTCCTCTCGACAGGGTGCTCCAGCGAATGTTTTTAAGCTTCTTGAGCAGAGTTCTCATGTGAGTGTGCTGTTTGGGTACTCTGCATGGGTTTGCTTTTGTGGATTTGATACCAGCAGGGAGCAAAAACAGTCTGAAAAAAATCATTAAATTAACTTGTGTTGAATAAGATTGAGTGAAAAAGCCTAAGAGTCACTGATGCAAGCCATGCTAAAAAAAATATAACTTAAAAAAAAAACAATGATTGCACTGATTATGACTACAACTTGAAAATGCTTTGTCTTCTGACTGGAGATTTGCAGTTGGCACAACCGAGCCAACAATGCTAAAGAATTACAGATGTGAAGTGGGATCTGGAGCAGCTGTGCAGTAGTACTTCTTCAACTCTGACTCCCCTGATGGCAATAATAGCTCGGGTCTTTACTGCTCTCTGTTATTTAAACTGGGATTTTCCATTGCTGGAATGAAGAAATCATACAACTTCCCACTGCATAGTTACAGTCCCGACAAAGCTTTTACTGACAGACAGAACGGCTAAAATGTTTTGTAGGGAAACACACCGAGGGGTCCAAAAACATTTCCGGATGCCTTCATGTCATGAGAACACTTGAGTATACGCGTGTAAATTATTGCTGAGATAAGTTTTTCTCTTGTTCCACGTTTTATAACAAGTCACCTAGACATTATGATGTGACAATGCGGTATTGAAATTTCATCACCAACATTATTACTATGGAACTGTTATTGAAACTGCCACCACCAACATCCAGGGCTTCCTTCAAAAATTAAATCAGTCATCAACCCACACACTTACTGACATCTCGATCTGCCGATGCATATTTCAGATACTCTTCATGTCAAGGCAAAAAAAAAAAAAAGCAACAAATGAACAAGTCTATACTTACAAATTCCACTCGTAAACACACATTTGCATCCTTCAGGTTCAAACTTTCACGCGCAAAAACGTCCAGCATGCACACACAACAACTAAACATCCCACTTTTTTTCAATTCCACGTGCAAATCTGTCTGTCCGTTTCAGCTGATTCTTACCTATAAACCAAGCAAGTCTGAACGCTGAAGTGATTGCTGACCCACTGACACACTCTTGACACCAGCTGTGCCGGGAGAACATTCTCCACCCCGGAGTGTGAATGCGGCCCGCTCCGGGAGGAAACGCCTGTCAGCGGGTGATGGCCGGCCCTTCCCGTGCTGCACAATGGGAGGAAGCACAGTGTTTCCTTACTTCCTTCCTTCCTAATTCCACTTCATATTTCACCTTGCTTCGCGAGGGAATCGGAAAGACTTCTCACTCTCACAGGCACCCGGGACAGGGACCTAAATATTATGTCAGGATGAACTGAAACCCTGTGCTCTCACTCTGAACAACATGTCTTGCAGAACTAAGAGACGTCTCAGCTGAATCAGAGTGAATCAAAATCTACCTTTTATTGGTGAAACCTACGTGTAATTAAACGTGCAACACGTTTTTTTGGTAAGGGCAGCATTTCCAGTATTGCACTTATACGTGTGTCAGTCCAGGAAAACCCCGACAGAGCATGTCGCTGTGGCTGAATTCTCAAGAAAATGAGTTTGTCTGCCAGTAATATACTCTGACAACACTACTTTAAGAATAGGTTAATATATTTTACCAAAACAACATGGATCTTTTCCTATTTACACTGCCTTGGCATCTGGCTTCATTGACCACGCCGGATAACGGGTCAGTTTAAGAAAGGAAAACTTGGATCTGTATGGAATTAGGAATGACTTTCGCCACAACTCGTTCACAACTGTGCACAATTTACATCTGAAAAGCTTTCCAACATTGCTGGAAAGAAGTCGAAACGTTTCCATTTCATCACTTGCCATCTCTCATCCACCCTCCATCTCCGCCCTCCCTTATAACAGCTACCTCCACGGGAGCGTGAAGGATGACATGTGCTTTCTCTGAGACTCGTGAAGCCAGCCAATCGTATCTTTTCAAACTGCTGGATCACAGATAGCACATTCTCAAGAAAAGTGCTATCTATCTCTGTCCTCTTCTTCATACACGAGCTCACAGATGCCCATGAATGGCCAGTATTGCTGTGATCGCCATCCCTCCTACTCAAACAGCATGGCTAATAACTCTGAACGAAAGCATTTCTGTACCAGAAAAACTGCTATACCATTTAATTCTTGGCAGGTTCCCCACGAGATCTTGGAGGGAACGTTGCACAGTCCTCACGCTGATGTTTGCTGAGGCCCCAGCATTGAATTCCGATGTTACTTGAGGCAGTGTCACACGCCTATCACGTGAAACAATTCTTGCCGTCTGACACTGGTCACGTATCACCCAGAATCTTATTTCGACCACACTGCTGTCGTAATTTCAAGGTTTTGCTGAAACTCTTGTAGTCACGCTACACCCTTGAAATGCTCATACGTGAAAATCCAAACTTTACTCCTTCCTCTGAAATGCTATGACCCATCTCACGAGCTCCAACTATTAAACCATGTTGAAAATCACAAAATCGTGATAACTTGCCATTCTCACAGCAGAAACAGCTCTACAAGCTTCCATCGATGTCTATCACTTTATATACACACTGGCGGATGCAACTAATGACGTGTATAGGTGGCGTTGCTATGGATTTTGTATAGGCTCCGGTACCAGTTTTTCTGGCACTTCAGTGTATATCCATCAGACTTGTAAGACCGTGTCTGCTCTTGGTGATGATCTAATAGCCATGCAAAGTGATTCCTTTCAAATTTCTCTGCTGATTAACTAATACAACCTCCTTTATGCAGGTTGTTTAGCTGACTAAAACCTGCAGCTGAATACATATTCCAGCAACAACGCATTAACTTTGACACTGCAATTATTAAGCAAGTAAACAACTCTGGCTATGTGTGTGTCATCTGAAATGCAACACAAAGATCAGTGTTAAGTATCACACTGAGCGCTCTGTTTGCAGGATAAATGCGGTGATCTTAGCTTTACTAGGCTGGTCCACTGACATATTTCTTGCGGCATGAATGCGTATAATGTTGACTGACACAGTTCCAATCGTACGCTTGAGACTAAGACAGAAATGTAGCATGAGAATGTTAGTATGGGATCAGAATCAGTATTGGCTCATCATTATTGGCTAATGGTGACCAAAATGATTTAGCTTTCATCTGGTACATCTGGTCAACATGAACCCAGCACAACGTAAACATTTAGTGATTGGATCTCTTGCATCCTTCCAGGATTACAATAATGACTGTAAAGGAAACTCTGTACTGAAATGTACAGTATTTATTCTCACAAGACATCATTGCTAGCGCAGAAGAAAAAAAAGTTTCAACCATGTCAAACATTAGAGACAACAGGCAAGTTCTGCTCTCAGCTCCTGAACGGAAAATAGCTTCTCATCTCATGTACCAATTTCCTGTGGCTTTCTGTGTAATATTAACATAGAAGTAGTGGAGAACTGAATTGCGGCTAGTTATTGATCTATGAGATGTCGGGTGCAATGGTAACAAGTGTGGTACGAGCAACAAAGGGTGAAGCTTCAGATCAGAACCTTATCTGTTTGAGAAGAGTACGAAGATGAGGAGGGGAGATTAAAGCTCTGCTGCATCACCGTCTTGAGGTTGAGATGAACCCCTGCTTGTGCCTCTATCTATCAGCAAACCACTGAACGTCGTTTGTAAACAAAGTGAACACTTTGCATAATGCAAGATAGCATCTTGATCATAAATACTGACAGGTATTTCATTCAGGGTGGGGTTTCTTTCGATTTTTTACAAACAATAGACAGTATACTAAGACGTTACGTGTCCTTCGTTGGGACGCTCTGGTTTTAGAGGTTAGACTCGTAAATCGTAATCGTGTACAGAGACGTACAATCACTTCATCCAGCTACTATCTGTGATGTGTCACTCATCCAACACTGCAACAATACTGATTTTGTTTTTATGCAGTATCAATCCACGGTGCACAACCTAACAGCCGAAAGCTTTGCTGTACTTCCCTGAAAGATCAACATCTGCCCTCTTTGTCATGTATGAGCACATTTTTCCCCCCTTCTTATTCCCCAGTCTTCTTGTTGTGGTTTCACCCAAAATGGAGAAAAAACTAACACATTACTCGGGTGCTTTCTCAAAAGTTTCCATACAGCATGGGTTGCCAGATTGTGACTCACAAATTGGGGTATTATTCTTAAACCTATTGTTGGATGGATATATTTAGGTATTAGTTCTGTTAGATTGGATTGGTTGTACAGTTAGTTAGTTAGGTAGGTAGTTAGTTAGTTAATTAGTAGCCTGAACAGGGACTGGAATAGAAACAGATCATTAAATCTGGCAACCCTGAATAGAGTATGTGTGTATGATGGAGATACTCTGGCAGGAGTAACTGGTGTAAGCTCAAAATACATTTTTTTAAAAGTTCACTTCCTTATATGAATGGACATTGAATGTTATGTTAGACAAAGTAGCTATGTGGTGCATTTATTTACTTGTTTATGTGTTCAGATCTGACAGCTGCGTGCCAACGAGTAGAGAGCCGGAAACAGACACTCCCTCAAGTTTTAAGCTGATTTCTCTCTCTCTCTCTCTCTCTCTCTCTCTCTCTCTCATACCATCCTTTTTTATCCCCAGATCTAGATGGTCAGCTTTCTCCTAAAGGGGACTTACCACAGATCTGCCGGTTGCCTCGTAAAGAAGGGCGGCTGTGTCCCAATCCCTTCCCCACATGCCCTTAATCTCTGTCCAGATGTTGTTTACTCAACAGGTTCTTCTTTACGGTCGAGAGCACACAGCTGCTTCTGCTTCTCCTTCTTCTTCTACTCCTTCTTCTTCTCCTTCTTCTTCTACTCCTTCTTCTTCTCCTTCTTCTTCTACTCCTTCTTCTACTCCTTCTTCTTCTCCTTCTTCTTCTACTCCTTCTTCTACTCCTTCTCCTTCTTCTTCTACTCCTTCTTCTACTCCTTCTTCTTCTTCTTCCGCTCTCGTCAAATTACTCTGCAACAAATCTTCACATCGCAACCGCCGATGCTATAAATAGAAAAGCCCGAATGGTCTCGTCGGCAGGACGAGGCTGAGACTTTTTCGGCCAAATGACGGAACAAATTTCCGCACTGATCTCTACGTGCTGCAGAGACACACTACAGTGTGTCTACAGTGTACAGGCCAACAGCTGGATCTCCTCCCGACAGCGGTGTTCGCCAGATGTTGCAGCTTTCCCCGTTTGAGAAAGTGGACTGTTCCGTGCGTGTGTGTGTGTGTGTGTGTGTGTGTGTGTGTGTGTTTGTCTCAGTGGGGACCAAATGCCCCCAAGGACAGGAGTATCTGATCTTGTGGGGACATTTGGCTGATCCCCACTATATGCATACAAGTGGATTCCATGAGATTTTCGAAAAGATTCCTTGGACAGGATTTTGCATCGAACAAATCCTGCAGATCTTTCAGGTGCACCTTCATGCTTTCGTTTCATTCTTCCACATTGCAAAGGCGTTCTACTGGATTCAGATCCGGTGACTGGGAAGGACAATGAATGGCATGATGGTCATGTTCATGAAACCAGTTTGATCCGGGTACTCCGGTTTCCTCCCACAGTCCAAAGACATGCATGTTAGGTTAATTGGTGTCTCTAAAGTGCCCAGAGTGTGTGTTTGAGTGTGTGTGTGTGTGTGTGTGTGTGTGTGTGTGTGTGTGTGTGTGTGTGTGTGTGTGTGTGTGTGTGTGT
>JAOVVH010000058.1:9297466-9308076 GCA_028566435.1 Scorpiodoras heckelii | reverse complement strand
CCAATTTAGCCATGAAACCTCCCACACTAAAATGACAGGTGTTTCAGTTTCATTGTCTAACCCCTGTATATAATTAGCATTAAATTTTATTCAGCCCAATGCGTCTTGATGTCAGATTTTTTAGAAGACCATGCTGATACTACAAACATGGTGGCTAAATATAAATGTAAAACAAGGCTGATTTAGTTAGAAGGTCAGTTGTTTTAATTTTATCCAGTATGCCAGCCTGGTGCAGAAAGATTTCACACCGGTAGCTTTTTTCCCCCCTGTAGCTTCATATTTTCTCAGTTGTCCATGGGTTGTTTTTTTTCTTTGTATCTACAGTATGTGATTTTCTCCCACACAGTATATCCAGTCTCCACCTGCATGGCCTGGAGTGTCCCCGGTCTCTGGCCAGCCCTTGGCGCAGGGTCCATTGACCATCGAAGCTCTTCCGAGGAGTCCTGGAGGCAGCCAATCAGGGAAGAGGAGGTGAGCTGATTGTAGTTATAATGGCATAATGGCAGCTGATCTCAGTCAGAGCTGCCTGCATTCACATGGTGCAGCTGTGTGTGTGTGTGTGTGTGTGTGTGTGTGTGTGTGTGTGTGTGTGTGTGTGTGTGTGTGTATGAGAAGAGTTTGACGGTGGTGACAGTACAGCATTAGTGGGTGGCTTGGGACTGATTGTAAGTGTGCTTGACTTTGCTTTGACATGGGGGACGACAGCTGCTACTGCTCTGGAGTGGGCTGTTGCTGTGCTGAGAGACTTCGCATCTCCCTTATCGCTCTCTTTTTCCTCTTTTTTTCTCTCATTTGGGTTTGTGTCTGTTTAAGGCTGTTTGACGGGGCTCTGCAATGAGGGGCTTTGCTTTAAACATCCTGGAATATGAAAAATATGAGGTTATACCATTGCATAAAGCCGTGTATGTGTGTGTGGATATGTTTTTCTTTGTTATGAAAGTTTGATCTTCTTGACTCCTTTTTTTAAAATATCCTGGTGTTTTTTTTTTTGTGTGTTTGTTTATTTTTTGTTACTTGTATTGTTCTAGTCTGATGTTCTGAAAGGGCCTTTTCATAAATCGAGGTATGTACTCTCTGGTTCTAAAGCTCTGGCCGTTTCGCTCGGTTAATTCCTTAAAATTTTTGTTGGGCATTCCTGATTCCTGATTGCCTTGGGTTCAGTTCAGCACTCTCCTGTTACGCTTTGACAATCAGTCCAATCCGAAGGACATGGTAAATTTGTTTGATGTGCCGAATCCTTAAGGATAATATGAGCTCTGATTTGATCCTCTCTTCTTCTTCCTGTCTCTCACAAGCCTTGGGTTCTTCATGATCAAATCAATATTCTTTATTCTTTACCCTGGTTTCAGATCTCTTATTAACCTACTTCAATGAGTAAGATGCTTGACAAATAGCCACAGGGGAGTTGCTTTTAACACAGTAAGTCTAAGCATGTTAAAAGATGAATATCGTTCCAGCTTGAGGTTTGATTAATGTGGAGCTGCTGATAAACACAGCCCATTAAAGCATGATAAGCCAGGGTTGTAGATCTAAAAAGCTTGATTTCTCTTTTTTTATTTTACGAGGATAATAGTGTTTTTTAACAGTCAGATTTAACTGGTTTAGTTTTATGGGCTTCACTTCTTTTCTTTGACATATTCTTGGCAGTTAATGGCTTTTTCCTGTTGGAGTTATGTGTATTTAATAACCTCCTGAATTATTGAATTAGATCTAAGGTGCTTACTCTGTATATTGCACATATGAATAGTCAAATTCTGCATATATGAATAAGAATGAAAATCTTTACCAATTATAACTTTGTTAAACATTTTAAACATTACACACATCAGCCACTTTATTAGGAAGAGCATACTAATGCTAGGTAGGAAATTTGATATCGAGTGGTTTGCAGATGCCTTTATCCAGAGTGAATTAAAGAAGTGCTTTGTAGTCCGTGTCTAAAATGTATTGTCATACTAGGTTTCAAGGTCAGAGGCTAAGGCCCTGTCCACATGACGATAGAAAGTTTTGAAAACAGCGTTTTTCCTTCGTGTTTTTAAAAACATTTCGCATCCACGTGACAGTCGTTTAAGAACTCAACCTCATCCACACTGATTCGCAAAGAAGAGTGAAAACGCTATAGTACGACTGGCAGAGACAGTGGTGCAACTTGGCCACTTAAATATCTAAACACTACAGAAGACATCCCAGGTGCCTGTGTACAAACACAGCTCAACAGTCTGCCATCGTTGTTGTTCATTCTTGAGCAAGTTGAAAGCTTCAATAGCCATGCGAGAGGTGGGGCTGTGCCGTCATTGTTTTCAAAAGATTATGTATTCACTTGTCTATATGGCAATGTAAGGGTTGCATTTTCAGAGGATTTCCACTCTGGATCCCGTTGGCCCTGAAATCTCTGTTGTTGTGCAGAAGAAAAACAACAAAACATTTCTGGTTTTGCAAAGACTCAGTTTTCACCATTGTCATGTGGATGACCCCAAGAATATCATCAAGCAAAAACAACTTTTGGAGGAGAACACCATGAAAGATAACACACATGACTGTCTGTATTTTATAGAAGTGTTAATTCAAGTGCATGGTCAAGAGGTTGATCTTTAAGTCTTCATTAGAAGAACGCCAATGACGTTAGACCAGTGGTGTCCAGTTGTATCCGAGAAGGGCCGGTGTGGGTGCAGGTTTTCTTTCCAACCAAGCAGAAGCCACGCACTACTGAAAGTCAAGATCCATTGTTTAGATCCATTGACTAAAACAGGTGGAATGAGGTGTGGCTCCTGCTTGACTGCAAGATAAACCTGCCCCCATAAGATTGGACGCCCCTGACTTAGACAGAAGTTCATTTCCCCGAACCGAAAAGTCTTGATTTGTATGTCGAGGCCCGAGCCATGCTAGTGGCTTGGAGGGAGTGTTATGCAGAGCGGCATGTGATAAGTAGCTGTGTTCCAAATCAGGGGCTGCGTCCTTTGAGGGCTACATTTGAAGACCGGTTGCATCACAGAGGCGCGACTAGGCTGTCCCATTTCAAAGGCTCCTTCATATGTAGCCTAGAAATGCGGATCCTTCGCCAGCCAACATATGCCAAGGTTTATTGTGTGGCAGTGAGGACTCAAACAGGAAATCTGCTGTAGAGCAGGCCGTCTCATTTCGGTATGGTGTTTGCGGTTTATGCAGCCTTCGAAGGTTATTCCGTATAGATTGCACAGATCGCATGCTTCGCGGGGTTCAGCCCCTATACTGGGATACAGCTTGTGTTTTAAGATTAGTAGTGGTCTCTTTTTGGCTGTATAGGCAAGCATTGATGATCTAAATCTGACAAGGAGTTGCGGAAGAAAACAGTCAGGCGAGCAAGTCTTGCAGTTGCGTTCTGGATCAGCTGTCGGGGTCGGATGGTGCACACTGGCCGATCTGCCAGGCGCGAGGTGCGGTAGTCCAATCTCAAAGTGACAAGGGATTGAACACGCACTGGAGAAACCTGCATGACAGTTTACCTATGTGAGGCAAGAAGGCTGTAGAGATCTACCCCAAGGCTGCACTGTCAGATGGTGTGATCTGAATGTTGTCCAGAGAGATTGATCACAGAGTCTTGGCTTGGGGATGTATCATCTGGGATGTACAGCAGCTCCGTCTTCCTGGGATTTAGTTATAACTGGTGAGCTACCGTCCATGACGGGATGTCTGCTAGACATGCTGAGTGTCAGAGTACGCAAAGGAGACGATGAGTTGAATGTCATCAGCACAGCAGTGATATATGATCCCATTGTGGATATGAGCACACTGAGATAGCATGTACAGAGAAAGCTGAAGAGGACCCAGCACTGAGCCTTCTTGTGTGAGTCCCTCATGTCACTTGATATGAATGTCCCTTTAGGTAAGAAGCAAGCCACCACCATGATGTGCCTTGAATTTGATTTTGACTTGTCAAGATTTGTCAGTTACACATTCTTGCGGTGAGTCTTCTGTTCTACTGTATCCTAGAGGTGCTCTGTTGGATTCAGATCTATGGACTGGACTGAATTCATTGTCATGTTCATGGAACCAGTTTGAGACAACTTGTGCTTTGTGACATGGTGCATTTTCATCCTGGAAGTAGGCGTTAGAAGATGGGTACATTGTAGCCATAATGAACTGCCACTCATTGGATTTTTATTTTGTTTTCACACCATTCTGGGCAAAGTCTAGACTGCATGATAATCCCAGTTTCTGATGTACTCAAACCAGCCCACCTGGACCAACAGCCAGGCCACAGTCAGGGGACAAAGAACACTGTGATATTAATCCTGAGCTGCTGCGAGTAACCCTGGTAAATAATTCACAGTCTGAGCTGTATCAGAAGCGTTGGGTCCATATTCAAGGGGAAGTCCTCATATACGTCAAATAATCACACACCAACTTCATGTATGAAAGAAATCTGACTACAACAAGTAGAAGGCTGACTGCAACAGCAGCCACTCAGAGGAGATCAAGAGCACGAGTATAAACAAATCACAAGGGAATGAAAGCGTCCAATTTTTTTTATAGGATTCAGCACTGATGAGTTTCACTTTTTACACAACAACCTAGTGACAAACAGCAGGTGTTTGAATGTGTCTCTGTATTTTTATCTTTTGAACCCGGTTCAATTCGGCAAGAGTGAGCCATACAGTGAGACTGCGCTGTTTTTTGGATAACCTGCTGACACAATCCATCTTGAGCCTATCATGTTTACTGGGCTGGAGAACAAAATACACAGTCTAGATAATAAACAATACACACTTGAGAAGTGACCAGAGGTGATGGTCTGGTTTTCCATGTTGTTTTTTTTAGCTAGCTAGCTAGAGTTGGTGGTTTATTGTCTATAAGTGTCCGATAGGCACAAAGCTGTCTCCAGTGCAGAGCCACTTTTACTCAGGACTCAGTAACTGGGATTGTCAGACTGTTACCGCGGACTGATTCATGAACGCTCAGGCTGCGTCCCAAATTGTGATGCGTCTTCTGCCTAATTTCGCAGTGCCGAAAAAATTGTGTTTAATGTGGTGTGGTTGAGTGTCATGTTCCCCTGCAATGAAACATCCCTCCTGAAATAAAAAAACAGATATTATACGCATAGCAAGAGCCTCACGTTTAGCTTCATGTCGAGGAGTTGTAAGAAACGTTTCTGGAAATGCATTATCTCTATTCTGTCCCTTGAACTTCATATCTGACTATCTGCTCCCTCGTGTAATGAGAGCAAACACCACCCATTCCCGTTCACATCCCTAGTCCCAAACTACTACGCCCAGTAATGTAGATTGTCCGTAAGCCATCGATTACGATACTGTTAACACATACCACTTCTTGCACATTAAGCAATTTGGGATACAGCCAGGAATTCTCTCCAAATGTGTGTGCTCGTATGTGTCAGACTAATATGTCCAGTGGAGAGCTGATTACAACATATTTTCCACAAACAAGTTGCTGATATAGTAGCTTCCACTCTTCTGGGAAGGCGTTCCACTAGATGTTGGAGCATGGCTGTGGAGATTTATGCTCATTCAGCTACAAGAGGTTGGGAACTGATGTAACACAAGGAGGCCTGGGACACAGTCTGCATTCCAGTTCATCCCAGTGGTATTCAGTGGGGTTGAGGGGGGTCAGGGCTCTGTGCTCACTCAAGTTCTATCACTTTCACTAAACTTGGCAAACCATGTCTTCATGGATCTTGCTTTGTGCACGGGGGCATTGTCTTGCTGGAACAAGTTTGGGCCTCTTAGTTCCAGTGAAGGAAAATCATAAAACTACAGCAAACAGACGTTCTATACAACAGTGTGCTTCCAGCTTTGTGACAACAGTTTTATAAAAGAACAACATATGTGTGTGATAGTCAGGCGTTCCCATACATTTAGCCATGTACTGTTTATTTCACCTCTTTTGCCTACCATTTGGGCTGAGTTATATGGATTTTGGTTGATACAGTGGTTATTACCTCCATGAAGGAGGTTATGTTTTTTCAGTACTGATTGTTCGTCTGTTGGTTTGACTTTCAGAAGGATTATGGGAAAACTACAGGGCAGATTTTCATGAAATTTGGTGGAAAGGTGTAGCATAGGCCAAGGAAGAAAAAATTCGATTTTGGAGCCAATGCGAGTCTCAATTTTTGCGAGATTGGGCAAAAATGAACTGGGTTGTGCATTAACAATCCCGTTGTGAGCCGAGGCCACCTCAGTCTGAGGAAAGTGTGCCCTCTCCGACTACAATCTATGATCTACTTTATCCTGTAATGCAGTATTTTACATATATTCAAATACTTTAAGGATTAAGGCTCAGCACAATGCAGTATCATGGAATAGATGTTTTTCTACACAGTGAACCGTGATAATGAATCAGAACACTGCTAGAGTGTCTTGTGTCCTTTTTTAACGCCGCCATTCATTCAGCTCTTGTATCAAACTTATTTACTCCTCTGTGCGAGGTAGCATAAGGTCATGTCTTAGTTTCCGATCAGCAGTTTGTCGACCTGGCTGGGTCACTGACGAGATCTGTACTGAATATTAGCAGTAAAGGACAGTCAGTGATGAGGTATTTCCTGTCTGTACTAACATTTCCTTCTTCTGATCTCGGTGTATGAGCATTTTTATGTAACATGCATGCACTGTTAACATTCATCAATTATGCATGCCAAAGTAACCTTATAAATCCTGTATGGAGATGATGTTCAGATTTTTAAAAATGATATTTTGCTCTAAAGTGCCTCATTTTGGTCATTTTGTATGTACTGTATGTCTCCACGCTCTGTTTTGTAAAATATCTTCTCATCTTTCTCATCTGTTTCATTTTCCCTTCACCTCTTTTGGCCAGAAGTGTTGATTACGAACTAAGGCTTTAGCCATGGGCATATTATTTGTGTTGAGATGGATTAGTTCATTTCCCTGATGAGTCTCAGGATGAGGAAAACAATCCGCATTGATGCAGTGTATTCCATCAACACTGATGATGTTCATTTCATTCAGATCATACAGCTATTATCCTCCAGCTCTTAAACCCCAGAACATCAGTTTTACCTCTGCCAGGCCATAGTGGGCCAGTGTTTAGAGAGCTAATGCAGCAGGGGATCTGTAGAGTGATAAAAGGCTTCTCAAAGCAAAAAAAACATTTCTTCACAGATAAGCTGGTAACAGTTCAGCAAAGCACAGCTAAATGCCAAGCTCCTTAATCCAATCAACAATTATTTTAAAGTGCCCTTGCTCAAAGTCTTTCCAGATTCCTCCTCCTGTGTTCCTGTGTTATCTGTCCTTACTCCTGTTTCCTGCAAACACTCCCTCCGACTCTTCAACATTCCAATCTTCTCCCTTTACCTCCTCTAAAATCCCTCTCACTCAGACCACCAGCATGACGGCTTGGCCCTGACCCGCCTACCCAGGACCCTGCCTCTTCCCCGCCCGTCCCTGCGTCGCTCTGAAACCCGGTGCGTGTGTTGGAATGAAGGACCCGCTGTTCGAAATCACCTACCTGAGCTTGAGTACTTCCTGTTTGATCCAAACACAGAAACCTGGTGTCCACCCTCCCTTCAGCTTCAGACTGAAACTAGCCAGAGCAGCCGTGATAAGGAGCAGCTTGATTTCCAGGAGCCAGCTGCAGAGAGTTCTGCTCATTCTCACCAACACCCTGCTGTTACAAGACACAACTGGTTTCTGTACCTGAAAATTATTTTTTTAGTATGTTTAGGGAGCGATTTATCTTTCCATAAGGATTAAAGTAGGTGTTGAAGCTTTTGGTTTTCCAAATAATATATAAATTTTTTCCATTGCATTTTATCTGTCTCTGTAGAATAGCAGTAGCCTAAACACAATAAGTCAGAATTGTGGTTTTAAGCAGCTTTTATTTTGTCCTGTATGCTTTTCCAAGACTATACATCACTACTAAATAGCACTATTTTATTTTAAAACTGGCCAAAGGACCTTTAACTTGTCTTGAAAACATTTTCAGTAACCGGAAATAAAGAAAGCTATTCCTTCAGGATTTGGGTATACATTTTGTTTCCTTGGGTGTGGGGTGTGGGGTTACATAACATAATAATTTACTTGAACCTTGGGTTAAGTGAATGGATGAGAAAAAAAGACAGTACGGTTTTTCATGGCAACTCCGTATAGTTCTTAATTCAAGCAAATCTATATGCATGCATGCGAGCTTGAATCCAGACAAAGCTACAGCTATGTGCGGTCAGGAAGGAGTCAAGGCTAGAGAGCAAAATTGACCGTGCTGTCGGGGTAGGATGGAAGACGTACTCTCTATGCCTTGTCAAGCACAACAACAGTGGGGAATCAGGTACATCTGTGAGCTCATGAATGTACAAGAAATCAGATAGCACATTCCTCTTAGTCTGTTACACTGCCCTGTGATGCAGCATGAGCAGCAGTTTGAAAACGTGGGGGTGGGGAAGCAGAAATACTTGGAATCTGACTGGCTTTTTCCCCCTGAAGAGGAATGCTTTGTGCTGTAGAGGAGGCTTTTGTAATTCCATTATCTTCCTGTTGATGTGTGCGGTCTTGGATTTTAATTGAGCCAAGACGTGTGTGCGTGCATGTGTGGTCGGTCAGGCATGCGCTTCCATTAGATAACCCTGCTGTTTTGGATTTTTCTGTCAGAGGAGTGAACAGTGTTATGGCTTTTACCGAGTGAGTGTAGCGCTATGTAATAATCTCTCTTGTCAAGAACCAGTCTAAATTAGATTTGTGCTTGGATAGCATTATGTAACCGAAGTTTTATGCAATCTTGTTTCACTGCACTGTTTGTAGTGTTCACTAAAGGCATGGAACAGATTTGTATTAAAAATCATCACTCCTAGGGAATGAGTACAGTCACTAATATAACAAGATAATACTCATAGGTGCTCAAGGTTGTCATTTATTTTATCCTTTTGTTATTTAGCTTTGTTTTTCACAAAGAACATATGAATGATGACATCTAATGATGATTTGACATTAATTTACAAAAGAAAATGGGAAAACGTAAGTATTTTATGATGTACAGAAGTCAATGGAAGTAAGTAAGTAAGTAAGTCAAACTTTATTTATATAGCACTTTTCTAGAACAAGTCACAAAGTGCTTTACAAAATACTTAAAACTGTACAATGCATGACAATTAAAATACAGTATGATCCTATATTCAATAAGCGATACACACAAAATACACTGAAGTGCCAGACAAATTGGTACCCTAACCTGGAGCCTATGCAAAATCCATAGCCACGCCACCGATGCACGTCACTGGTTGCGTCCGCCAGTGCGTATATAAAGCGATAGACACGTGTAGAAGCTTCCAGAGCGGGTTCTGTCATGAGAATGGCAAGTTGTCACGATTTTGTGATGTTCAACACGGTTTAATAGTTGGAGCTCGTGAGATGGGTCGTAGCATTTCAGAGGTAGAAGCAAAGTTCGGATTTTCACGAATGAGCATTTCAGGGGTGTACCGCGACTGCAAGAACTCCGTAAAAAGACTGGGTGAACGTGACCAGTGTCAACTGGCAAGAATCGTTTCACGTGATAGGCGTGTAGCACTGCCTCGAGCAACATCAGAATTCAACGCTGGGGCCTCAACAAACGTCACCGTGAGGACTGTGCAACGTTCCCTCCAATATCCCGTCGGGGACCTACCAAGTATTAACTGGTATACCAGTTTTTCTGGTACTTCAGTGTATAATGCACATACATTAAGAGCTATAAAAAAGCAAGAGAATAAAAATACGTCTTTTAAACGTTTTTTTTTTCTTCTTTCTTTCTTTCAAAACATGAATCAAATCAGAGTGTCTGACATCAGCATAAACTGCAAAAAAACCAGTCCCCTTTTGACGACCCCTGATTTGAAGACCTTCGAGTTCTCACAGTATGAAGGGGCTGTAGGAGATCAGTGATGTAGTTACATATATTAGATGCAATAGTGCAGTAGTGTATTAGAAGCTTTCTCCCCTCATACACGATCTTCGCCTGTAACTTCACTGAGTCACTGAGTTTTTCCCCAAAATTTGGTTTTATGCTGGGGAAGAATAGCTGTAACTCAACTGACATTGGCATAAATCTGGAGACAGGAATCTTCACAGCTGTTGAATTTTATTCGATGAAAAGGCTTCACGTGATGAAATGCAGGATTGTAGTCGTGCAGGAGTTCTGCTCCAGCCTCGTCATGCAACTTGTCTCCCTTCCTGTCTAACTACGTGCTTGAAAGCCTACCTATTATTATATATCAGTTTTTAGGTCAGTTTATGCAGTAACATGTTCAGACAGGCTCAGCTCATTCTGTGACGCGTAACACTTATCCATCTCCTTAGGTACGTTCTTTCCACTTATCTTATGATGAGACAGATCAGGTCAGAACACCCTGATACACAATGCACTCACATTGTCGCTTGTTTGCTTTCAAGTTGCAAAGAAATACAGCAGAAAGAAATACTCCTTGTAAGAAAGAAATACATTTTAGCATCCATACTCCATGTACTCCAGCCATTTTTTACAGGTGCAGTGTGTGGGATATCTGGGCATCTGTTAGCAAAAATGGAATATAGTATTCATTATCGCGTTTTTATTAACGTACACCGATCAGGCATAACATTATGACCACCTCCTTTTCTCTGCACTCATTGTCCATTTTCTCAGTTCCACTTACC
>JAOVVH010000058.1:9248212-9268460 GCA_028566435.1 Scorpiodoras heckelii | reverse complement strand
GTCTGTCTGTCTGTCTGTCTGTCTGTCTGTCTGTCTGTCTGTCTGTCTGTCTGTCTGTCTGTCTGTCTATCTACACCACACACAAAGCTCCTCTGCTGAAAAAGCACAGAGACATGCATTTAAGAGCATTTACATAATTCAAA
Organism: Scorpiodoras heckelii; assembly: GCA_028566435.1. Classification (NCBI taxonomy): domain Eukaryota; kingdom Metazoa; phylum Chordata; class Actinopteri; order Siluriformes; family Doradidae; genus Scorpiodoras; species Scorpiodoras heckelii. The sequence continues at coordinate 9,268,317 of JAOVVH010000058.1, read as the reverse complement.
CTCTTTTGGAAATGTATATATATACTTCGGTTTGATTAAACAAAAATTGAAATCTTTGGCAATAATTCAGCTCGTCCACCAGAATGGAGTGATTCACTGAGACAAATTAGAGTAGAATTTAATCTTGAAAGTAACTGAATATGTATTTCCTCTCACCATATATCTCAGTAAAGCTATATTTTGTAAATATTTTCACCTTTACTGAGTGAAACATTGATATGCAGCAACAAAGTGCATTTCTGTCAAATCCCTTTGTTCCATCCTTTTCATATCAAACTTCACCTTTTGACCCTAATATAAAAGACAGATCGTGGCAGATCTGACAGATCATAATTATTGGCCTATCACTATCACTGCATACGAGCCAATTACCATTTAGGGATCCATTAAGCTTTCAGATACTCAGAGGATTTTATGTGATAAGGTCAGTTTTTTGTTTTATTTTTCTAAAGATCTTCCCAACAGTTTAATGAAATTAAGTCCATTCTTTTAGAATCCAGTATTCCCGTTCACTATATGGTCTCAAGCGAAGTTTACATAAGTGTAACCTAAATGAGAGTTTGTGCTTATTGTGTGCCAGGGGCAGATTTCATCAAGGATAAATTGAATTTAATGCCTCCTACATTTAACACTGCACACCTCATATATCACTGTGAACAGGAAGCCTTTCTGCTTACACTCTTACTGATGTAATAGAGTTAAAAAAAAAGATGTGTGTTCCTGCATTACACTGTAACATGTCTTTTATCATATATGCTCACTGTCCACTTTATTAGGAACTCCTGTACACCTGTAGGTTCTTACAGTTGTTGAATCAGCCAATCATATTCCAGCATTGCAATGCATAAACACATGTCAATACAGAGCAAGAGCTTCAGTTAATGCTCATATTCAACACCAGAATGGGACAAAAATGTGATCTTAATAACTTTGGCCATGGCATAGTTGTTGGTGCCAGACAAGCTGGTTTGGGTATTTCAGAACTTCTGATCTCCCAGGGATTTTCATGCATGACAGTCTCTTGAGTTTACACAGAGTGGTGTGTAATGGAGGTTCTGCAGACAGACATGCCTTGTTGATGAGAGAGGAGTCTGGTCAGACAAAGCAGACAGGAAGTCTACAGTAGCTCAGATAAGCACTCTTTACAAACGTGGTGAGCAGAATACATCTTAGAATGCACAACAGGGCAAAACTGGACAGCTTCTGATGGGAAAACCACCAGGTGACATTTTTGCCATCTGAAACAGTCCAGTTTCAGTAAGCTTGTAACAACCATAGCCTCAGACTCCCAATCTTGGCTTAGAGGATCGGAAAACAAGGTGGTTGTGTCACTGGGTGACATGTTGTGTATTCTGGGATGCTTTTCTGCTCACCATGGTTGTAAAAACTGGTTAGTTGAATTACCATAGCTTTATTTTTAGCTTGAACCAACAGTTAAGTCACTGAGATCACATTATCCGTGTTGTGATGTTTGATGCGAACAATAACAGACATATACACTGAAGTAGGTCCCCCACAGGATCTTGGAGGAAACATTGCACAGTCCTCATGCTGATGTTTGTTGAGGCAGATGTTTGTTGGGCTTGCACGGCTATTATGTGAAATGATTCTTGCCAGCCGATGCTGGTCACATTCACTCAGAGTCTTTTTACGGCCACACTGCTGTCATTACTTTGAGGTTTTGTTGGAATTCTTGTAGTCACTGTACACCCTTTAAATGCTCATACGTGAAAATCCAAACTTCGTTTCTACCTGTGAAATGCTATGACCCATCTCATCAGCTCCAACTATGAAACCGTATTTAAAATCGCAAAATCATGATAACTTGCCATTGTCATGGCAGAAACAGCTTTAGAAGCTTCCATAGACGTCTTTCGCGGACGCAACCAATGAGGTGGCGTTGCTATGTATGTTGCTGTGTACCAGTTTTTTCTGGTACTTCAGGGAACATGCTATTAATTATGTAAACTGGAATATATACCACAAAAATCACATGTAACTCAGCTGCATAATTCAGTAATAGTTTAAAACATCAGGTAATCTGTCAGCTTTAACAGATTAAAATGATTGTAATCTTACACTAACATCCCTATGGGTCAATTACTCTTCCACTAATGTATTCCAGACCAGTTGAGTGAATCTGGAGTGGGCTGCACACTCGGCTGTCTGAAATGACTGGTGTTTTTTCTGCATGAACTTAGGGACACTGACTACTACATGCTGCCCACTGTTACTGCACAATATGTCTATGGATTTCACTTAAGGCAAAATCACCCCCTCTTTCTGTTACAAAGACAGAACATGCCGTTCTCACCTATTATTCATGTTCCTTTTTTCTACTCAGTAAAAGCTTGTTCTTGCGCGAATTGCCTGTGAGTAGGCCGATCATTTTCACTATTTTGCTAGTGAGTGTCACAGTGACCTTTGGCCAGTGACAGTCACTCTACCTTGTACACGTGCTTATTGAGCACCTAGTATTTCCATAAGTCATTTTGATTATTTACAACAAAAGATTCAAGATATAGTTCAAACAGGAGACAGTCTCCTGCAAGAACAAACATGCACACTTACATTTACATGTGCATATGAATGTCCATAAACTATGTGTTTATTGGTTTATTTAACATCACTTCAGCATTTGTGGCTATTCATGACAGGAACAAGGTTACATTGATGCGCGTTTCATCAATACAAGCTCAATGTCAAATATATTCATGGGCAATTTTGTATCTCCAGTTCACCTAACTTGCATGTCTTTGGGCACTGGGGGGATGCCAGGGTGCCCTGGGCCCATGCGGGGATTGGGGGGGCATGCAGGCTCCACACAGGGAGGACCCAGGCTGCTCCACCTGGGCTTGAACCCATGGCCTTCTTGCTGTGAGGCGACAGTGCTACTTACCAAGCAAAAATGCTGTCCCCATAACATATGTGAATGTGTTTTTAAAACCTAACTCATTGATTCAGAAACCATTCCAGATGAAAAAGAAAACAGGTTTCATTTAGTTTTTCCCCCAGAAATTAATGCCGAAGCTGATATTTGCCATGAGGTCTATGTGTCAGCCTTTGAATATGTACAAAGCTTTGACGGAACCAATACAGGAGGGTCACAGGAGCATCACACTAGAGCTCCATGCTGGAAATATACTAAACGTTTCATCTGCTAACTTGTGTTTGAAACCCCCACACAAATGTAATATTGGTTGGCAGTCGAGGCTCTCAAGAGCAGAGGAGTCCTAACCCTGAAGCTCATAATTCCTGAGAGAGGCACCATTCTGAAAAAAGCGCAGTATATTTTTGTTCTGCTCTAATCATAGTTACGCAGGATATATACTGCATTATATTGTGCAAGCACTCATTATGTTCTGCAATACAGCATTTTTCCTCCATAGAACAATGAAATTTCAAACCCTCTTAGATGAAAATGCAAAAGTTCATTGTGCCCTTTTGTGTAATACATATACAGTATATAAGAGGAATGTTTCCATTACTGTTTCACCAAAGGCTTGTGTCACTTTTTCAACAGTGCACTTTCAATCAGGAATGAGTGTTAGTTTTTCTGTCGTATCAGTTTCATCTGTCTTGACTTTTTAAAATAAGTATACACTGAAGTACCAGAAGGGCGGCATGGTGGCGCAGTGGGTAGCGCTGTCAGAAGGTCCTGGGTTCAGTCCCCGGGTGGAGTGAAATGGGTCCTTTCTGTGTGGAGTCTGCATGTCCTCCCCGTGTCTGCGTGGGTTTACTCTGTGCAGTCCGGTTTCCTCCCACAGTCCAAAGACGTGAATATTAGGTTAATTGGTGCCTCTAAAGTGCCCCTAGTGTGTTTGTATGAGTGTGTGTGCCCTATGATGGATTGGCGCCCTGTCTAGGGTTGATCCTGACTTGCGCCCTATGCCGCTGGCTAGGCACCGGCTCTCCTGCAGCCCTGGGGACAGGAATAAGCGGTTAAGATAATGAATGAATGAATGAATGAATGAATGAATGAAGTACCAGAAAACTGATTCAAAATCCATAGCAACACCACCTATGCACATCATTGATTGTGTTCACCAGTGCGTATGTAAAGTGATAAACATCTGTGAAAGCTTATAGAGTTGTTTCCATCGTAAGAACGGCAAGTTGGCACGGTTTTGCGATTTTCCGTGTGGTTTAATAGATGTGAGATGGGTCATAACATTTCTGAGGTAGAAGCAAAGTTTGGATTTTCATGTATGAGCATTTCAAGGGTGTAACCGTGACTACAAGAATTCCAGCAAAACCTCGAACTTACGACAGCACAGTGGTTGTAAAAAGACTCTGGGTGAAAGTGACCAGCGTCGGCTGGTAAGAATCATTTCACGTGACAGACGTGTAACACTGCCTCAAGTACCATCGGAATTCAATGCTGGGGCCTCAACAAACATCAGCGTGAGGACTGTGCAACGTTTCCTCCAAGATCCCGTAGGGGACCTACCAAGTATTAACTGGTACCTTGCATAAGTGGCATAGTTTTTCTGGTACTTCAGAGTAAAATGTATTATATATTGTATCATGCTGTGTATAAATACACAGAATATATAAAAATATGACACACAGCACAATCTATAACTAATAGCATTCTGAGTTGACAATTTTTTCCCCAACAATAAGCAGGCCATTTTATTTATGTTCCAGTTTATTGGAAATTCAGTGGAATTGTATAGTCTTGACTATTGCCTAGTGCACTGTATGTATGTATGAAAACATGAGCAGAGACACATTAAGAAGAAAATGAAAAAACATTCTCCTATCTGATTAGATCATTGTGTCAAGCATTCTGTCATATGCTCCTGCTCTTTCCACCATTTTAATTCTGTTTACCTCTTATTACAGGTTGTCTTCAGAATACATGCATTGTCTAGTAATAGGCAGGAAATCACGATAGAAGCCTTATCACCAAACACAGAGCTCACACTTAAACATGTACACTGACACACACACTGACACACACACACCCGCACAGAAGGAGAAGCACAGAAGCATTGATCTGTGACTGACTTCTTCTCTTCTGTAACATAACTGAACCGATAGACTTGACGTTGCCTGACATTGAGCAGAGATGTCCCTGCCACAGTGTCTGAGACAGTGAAAGCAAAGCTGTGTGGCTTAACGGGTCATCGCTGTACACTTTGATCAAAACAGGATATGAATGGAGGTTAGAATGGGAAGGAGACTGCAAAGCACACCTGAAAGGAGTTATTGTTTTCTTCCTAGTACTGCCTATTAAACCCATCGTTTCAGAGTGAATTAAACTACCTCTCAATGATTGTTCTCTTTATCATTCTGTCCTCTCAGCTCATCTCTTTGTGTTTCCTGATTTGATTTGTTTTTCTATCTATTCAATTTTATACAGAGGGAAAAAAAAGAATTTGAAAAAAAGACAAAAGGGCTGGAAGTCATATTTTCTGAGAAAATGTTCACATAATCAGCTACAGACTTAGCTCACAGTAGTTTTCGCTGGGTTTTGAGTCTAATGTGACAGATTTTGATTTGCACAACTGATCAGATTCAGTGAGTGATTTAAGTTGCGATGTTCCACTCAGTGAGTTCATCCGCAACCTGCTGCTAGTTTCTCGGTAGGGTATTCAGTCTGGTTAGTCATACATGGCTGGCAGCGTTGGTGTTCAGCTCGGGGTTCAGTGCTGTAGCCGACCTTTTTTTTTTAATGAGGTTAAAAATTTCAATTTGCCACAGTTCAATTCAGATGCACTTCAACCGATACATCAAAACAAATCTGTCCAAAAGAATGATTCAGATGTCATTAATGCTGTCCCCAGCACCTTAGTAGTAACTTCTGTATCAACTTTTGCTTCTCTGGTTTCCTCCAGAAGTGTCTGTGGGAGGATTAGCTGTGCTAAATTGCTCCTGTGTGTGAATGTGTGTTCATGATGCACTATAGCTCCTGACTCACACCCTGGCCTAAGCTCAGGATCGACTGCAACCCTGAATAGTTATAACCAGGATAAAGCACTTACTGAAGAAGAATGAATTAAATCTATTTTGTTGCCTCGACTAATAGTAAATATATTACTATCTTAATGGTGATATATTCTTTTTAAAATGTAATTAATCTAGCTACAGCATTCTGAATAAGCTGCAGTGCATCTTTGACAAATTTCTGCAAATAAAGCCTTACAATTATTCAAAGCGAGAAGATGCAACTTCATAGCGTCTTTCATTGTGAAGTGGGGAATAAGTTGAACATTTGTAATACTTGCCTGTCCTGCATTGGCCCCCTGATTTCACATTTAATATGGTGCGCTATATGATGCATCATTTTAAAATTAGTTTTAGGCAACAAAGAAAGGGAAAAAAGTGAAAACTTTGAAGGCACTGGAATCTGAAGCAGGTGTATTCACCAATGTAAAAGATCACAGCTCGGATGTGGAATCTAACTTTACGTACTGAATTTATTTATTATATTTCAGAATCAAATTACTGTTCTTTTTCTTGCAGCGAGTCTCTACACAGTAGCCATGGCTTGTAACAGCTATTATGAGAGGGCTATCAAGGAAGTATGCCTGGCTAAGTTCAAGGAGGACATGGAGGCTCTGGACCAGGGTCACTGGTGCGAATGGGAGGACACAGTAGAGTGAGTAGAAGCCAATTTCACACCACACTGCTATTGTCTCCATCTCCCACTAGACCTAAAATGAACATCTACAGTCTTAGATGGATGAGAACCTAGATAAAGAACCCGATTTATTTGGAACACTTCAGACCATTTATACTCCATGTCCATTCTTTCAGCTTTTGAGATGTGTCTAAAACAGACTCAAGTCAATAATGCAAAGCCAAGCTACTAAATCTTCAGCTTGTTTCAAGATCGAGGTGCCGTGTCTGGATGAACGCAGAGACAGAAACATTTTATTGGAAGCCACCATACAGTTGATAATTGTCTATGAATGTTTTAGCATTCAGGAATAACACAGTCAGTGAATTTCAGTTCCCAAAGCTGCAGGGACAGCTTCGTTCATCCTGCTATCTGTTACTACAGCCTAATCTTGTGTGAGTGAGCCTTCAGATACAGCAATCACAGTTAATAGCTTCCAAAACGGTAGTCATGGACTGGTTCCTAAGAAAACATGCGTCTGTAGTACAGTGATTCTTGTGAAATAGTCTTGTCTTTAGTTTTGAAGCATAAACAGCTAGGTCTGAAACGGTACTGAACCTGTTCTATTATGAATATGTTTAAGGAAGAGTATTCATTCCTTCGATCATGAATCATGGCCTATTATTCACTTTGGTAAATATAAAACAGCAGTTCCCACCCGATCCTACACACACCTCTAGGGGGAATTGAGAAGTTTGCAGGTGGTATGTGGAAGGGCTGGGGATTACGAATTATTTCCAAAATGATAAGATAAATGATGTCATTTCATAAGTTTCATACATTGCTAAAGTGGTACATGCACACCACAAGTATTTCCCCCCTTTGGCAGGCGTCAACTGTTACACCGCTCAATGAAGAGGTCACGTTTGTGCTTGTCAAAACTGTATGCAAACCAACTAGCTAGCAAAAATGGCATTGTTAGGTATGCTTTTTCAACAGACTTCCTATGATGGCTAAGACTAATTGCCATGAACGGTTTTGCACTTTATTAGTCAAATCTCCATCAGTGAACAGTTTATAACTTCAACACTGTAGACTTCATGTTAAAACTTTAATCAGTTTACTGGTTACAATTTACAGTTTACACTGGTTTTCTTTTTACTAGATAGCACACAGATATAGAAGGGATTATTTATTATTAAAGCTGCTTTGGGACATTGTCCATTGTTAAAAGCACTTTAGAAATCTAATTGAATTGAACCGACTTGAACATGGATAAATGGCTCAAATGTCCAGTTGCTTTTGCTCCAGATTAAAGTTTAGGGGATCCCAGTGACGGAAAAAAAGAGGCCAAGCACAAACACCGGCAGTTCACTGAAAAATATAGTTTGTATGTATTTACTTGTACGTCCACAGATCCACCACAGCCACAGAGTTTTCTTTGTGGTGAAGACCTAACAAATAATTCAGTAAAGCCAGCTCATCTGTAGCAACACCGGAACGGCAGTAGTCAGGCAGGCTTGGTAAAACGGAGGACTTTTTCAATCGTAAACTGTCAGAAGTCAGACTATACTGAAGAAAGGGACACGTAAAGCAAAGCAACAATGCTTATAAAAGACAAACAAGCTCAAGTGTCTCATTAAAGCTCAGGTGACTGATGAAAAGGAGATGAAACTGCTACCGGATGAGTCTGAATATTATTTTTCTCTCACAATAAGTGTAAATGTCTTTGTATTAAGGGGGGGTCATTCAAATGATTTTCATACCATTTCATAATCAGTTGTGTTGGATACCAAAAGTTTACTGTGAGCTTAATAGAACAAATTTAGAAAAATCAACACGCATGAGTGAAGGGGTACTGTTGGCATGGCAAAACAGCTCAAGGGGTGCATAAGTCAAAATAGGTTAGGAACCAGTGATATAAAACATTTCTCTTCTTCATTAAAGAAAGTAAAAGCATATTTTTAATATTTATGTGGAATGTACAGCATTTTACAGTATTTTTTTTAGTAAACATAAATAAGGATAATCACCCTAATTAACCTTTAAAGTATTTTGAAAATGTCTAAATAAGTTCAGTATAAAGTATTGTTCATGTTTTTCTTTTTTTTTTAATTATAACCATGTTTTGGTAAAGATACTCAGTGTTACAGTGATGAGAGTGATGAGAATTCAATTTTTATTCCACACTGAGTCAAAATCTGTTGTTAGATTTGTTTGGTCCATGGTTTGAAAGTTAGTAATGTATACTGGACCAGCCAAGGCCATTGCAGCAGCTAGTGATGCATATATTCCAAAGATGCAAAATGATAGCTTAATGGCACTGATTCCATCATTTTTGAGTACACTGACACAAAGGGCACACAGAGACAAGGTTTATTCACTCATTATAGAGGCTAATAACTTAATAACTGACTTGGTGAGAAACAGGTTCACTATGGGGTTCAGTGATTCTGAATGAAATAGGAATCAGGATTTTTTTTTTTTTTTTTGCATTAGAATTGAATTCATGATTCTCACTCAGAATTCGTTGACCAGATTTGTAAGGAATAATTTGTACTTCATATTTATAAAAGCGTGGTGGCTACATTTTGCTAGTGCGTGTTTGTGAATGATCGCTTATCTGCATTTTGAATTGCTGATTTACTGGCAGTAGTCCAAATGCTGAGCAAGAATAACTGTAATGTATCTGTAACATGTCAAAACTAAAACATTTATTTTTGCCTGGAGCAGACCATGTCCTTTGAAGGTTAAAAGAAAAGCAGCACTATTAACAGCTGGATAATAATTAGTTGAGGCAGTGTTTATGCTTTTCTGCCAACAGCAACGCATAAGCCTCAAGTGGGTGAAAATTGGTCTTGATAAACGCCATTTTATGGGTAATGTGTCACTAGCAGGTTATGAGTGTGCCAGTGTGAATGTGTGAATTATGCAAAGAGGAAGCCATATATTAATTTAGCGCAGAAGTGCCGATGAGTTCTCTAGGCCAAAAAAGTCATCTGAGATGGACGAAAAGACAGCAGAAATGTGTTCTGTGGTCAGACGAGTCCACGTTTCAGCTTGTTTTTGGGACGTTGGAGTTTATGTGCCAAAGATGAAAAGACCATTCAGACTGTTACCAACGAAAAGTGCAGAAATCCACATCTGTGTTGGCATGGGGGTGCATCAGTGCCCACGGCATGGGAGATCTGCATATATGTGGAGGTACCTTTGATGTGGATTCTTATATTGGTATTTTGGAGAGACATATGCTGCCTTCAAGACCACATCTTGTCCAAGGAACTCCATGTCTATTTCAGCAGGACAATACCAGGTCTAATTCTGCATGGGGTACAACAGTGTGACTTGACAGACCTGCCTGCAGTCCAGATCTGTCTTCTATTGAAAATGTATGGCACGTCATGAAGAGGAGAATCAGACAACAGTGACCATGGACTGGTGAGCAGCTCAAGTCTTGTACACAGCAAGAATCGGCAAACATTCCCCTTACAAAACTGCAACAATTAGCATTTTCACTTCCCAAATTATTAAAAAGTATAATTAAAAGAAAAGCGGATGTGACCCAGCAGTAAACGTGCCTCTGTCCCAATTTGTTTTGAGTGTGCTGCAGTCATCAATGTCTCAATTTGTTTATATTTAACAAAGAGAATTAAGTTCATCACTGGAAACACTGAATATTTTTTCTGTCCTTTTATCTGGTAAATAAATGTCCCAGTGAATTAACAAATTACAGATTTTAGTTTTTATTGCATAATAACTGATTGCACAATAAATATTGTAATTATTATGTCCCAACGTTTCTGGAAGTGGGGTTTGTACCAGTTATACCAGTTTGTACCAGTTATCTCTCTCTCAGTTATACCTGAAGAACTATTGCTCACTGCATGTTTTTGCACCATTCTGTGTAATCTCTAGAGACTGTTGTGTACGAGGCTTCATCCACACTAATATGTTTTAGCATCACTTTTGCAACGCTTGCATACTACTCTAGAGTTTTTGAGTCCCTAAAAATTGTAGACAATTTTTATAAACACTGCTGACCCCATTTTAGATTTAAAACTCCAGGGTTGTGTTGTGGTGTGGACAGGCAGAAATAGAGGCTTTCAGAAACCGATGAAGATTATTTTTGATACAGATCATTTTCATTTTAAAATGCCCACTGCACCTAAAGTATTGTGACCAAGGCATCCAATGTTAACATTGCTCTGGGGTGCTTGTAGTTAAAGCATGTCAAGGCAAGGGTCAAGAGCTTGTCACTCTCAGCTATTCCCTGTCCCTAGGGTTCAAGAAAAGTTTGTTTCTCAATGACCTTTCACTCACCAGCCTGCCATTGGCAAAGGTTAAACTGTTGAACTAGGATTTCTGTCAAGCTGCTGTCAAGTAGTTGCTAAATTCAGATGAATTTTTTTGCCCCAGTCCCTTAACATTGGGCTTTGTGGTATGGCCTATAAATAATATTGCAATATTTTTAGGCTGTAATGCAATACATCATATATATCTCAGTATTTTGAAATCTCCTTTAAAGCACTTCATAAATGCTCAGTTGCACCCATATGAGGCATATAAAGACAACAGTATGATGATACTAGTAGTCCCTGCAACATATGCTGTTTATTATGCGAGAGAACAAAAACTGTTAAACCGAGCAAAATCAACCCAAGCAGCATGCAGAACCAAGATATTGGGCAAAAACAGACAGAATGAGAGCAGAGAAACAAGAACTGCGTCTTTGCAATGAAGCAAATGAACTTGCATCTCGGTTCACAGTTTCTGTTTGCTCCTTAGTTCCCTGCTTCTAAATACCTGCTTGCTTCGTAAGTCCAACAAAATATATTGCGCTCTTAAGGGGTGGCAGAGCGAATCAGTGTGCTGCATCAAACTCTATAATTAAAGATTTTACCAATTTTACTCTATATTTTACTCTACATTTTACTCTAGAGAAACTCTATATTTGGTGGTCAATGTAGATATTGTTGCCACAAAAAATCTGTATATGAGAAATACTCTTATGTCTGCATTAACATATTCTTGTTTACACTAAAGTACCAGAACAACTGGTATACCAGTTAATACTTCGTGGGTCCCCCACGGGATCTTGGAGGGAACATTGCACAGGCCACACACTGATGTTTGTTGAGGCCCCAGCATTGAATTCCGATGGTACTTGAGACAGTGTTACACACCTAACACATGAAACGATTCTTGCCAGCCGATGCTTGTCACGTTCACCCAGAGTCTTTGTACGGCCACACTGCTGTCATACGTTCGAGATTTTGCTGAAATTCTTGTAGTCACAGTACACCCTTGAAATGCTCATACGTGAAAATCCAAACTTTGCTTCTACCTTGGAAATGCTATGACCCACCTGACGAGCTCCAACTATTAAATGGTGTTGAAAATTGCGAAAAACATGATAACTTGCCATTCTCATGGAGGAAACAGCTCCAGAAGCTTCCATAGATGTCTGTCGCTTTATAAATGCACTGGCAGACACAACCAATGACGTGCAAAGGTTGCGTTGCTATGTATATTGCATAGGATTCAGTACCAGTTTTTCTGGTATTTCAGTGTATTGCAGATAACTATTGTTTGTTCAACATCTTTCTTGCAATACCCAGACCACCACCTAACAATGGATCCAGTGCTGCTGTTGCTTCTTGTTCCCTCCAGATAAACACACCATATAGTCTCACCTATATACATCACACATCCAGGAGAGTGGTGTCAGTGGGTCGGCAAGTGTGTGTGACGTATGAATGTATGAGTGTTTTTGTGTCTACGAGAGGAGGAAAGAGTGAGAGAATTGAAACACCAAAGTGAGTCTAAAGCCAGCGGCTTAAAATACATTATGTGACCATTTAAACTTGATGTTCGCAATGTAGTCGTTTATTACATGCCATGGAGAACAAGCATGATACACCAAGTACTTTCTATATATATATATCGCCCAAACCAACCTTAAGCACGGTTAGCAATATCACTGGTTGCCATGGATGCTCCAAGGACACACAGTTGCCTCTCAGCTTTAGTTTATCACTTTACATCTGATCCCTCACAAGTGTTGTGTTTCTCAGTAAACATCTGCGTCTGAACAACAAGCTGATGAAAACCCAGTCAGTGTCCAATCCCGTGGTTTTATAAATAAAGTGGTGAAACCAGTTCTCTCTGGAGAGCGTCCGTCTTTATTCAGCAGACAGGTTTATTCAGCAGCGAACCCTGCTCTTCACTCTGTTAGAAGAAAAACAACAAGATGCACACAGAGTTTGACAGTTTGGGCTCCAGGATAATCAGAAAAGTGCATCGTTGGTCAGATAACAAAGCAGCACTGGGTTTTCTCGTGTTGAGGCATCATGCAGAGGCTGCTGTAGTGACAAGCACACAGTGGAAATGTCTTGAGTTATGCATGTTGCCTGCATGAGCTGTGCGTGTTGTCTGTATTTCTCATCATATTCCCAGCATGTACTTGTAAATGCGGTGAACTCCGAGGTATGTGTGGGTTCTGTTAATGCTGTTAATTAGACACACAGAAAGTTTGACTTGTTTATCTGGTTTGTTTGCCTCTCCTTTCAACAGTGAGTCATTTGTTATGCTAACCATGAGTAATATTTGCTGTGATAGACAAGGTTGACCTTGGCCACTGGCAGTGAATTTGTTGTTGTGCTTTGCAATAGGAAATGCAGTGCCACAGAGCAGAAATATGCTCAGGGGTAAAACATGAGCCTTGCTGCCCTGTATAATTCATTTATTCGCTCTCATTACGCAAATTACACAAGCCTGATGTTCATAAACCAAATAAAGCACATCATTAAGTTAAACACAAGTGTAGCTGTAAAATTGTAGACCAAGATACAAAAGATCTGCAGTGAAGGAGGATTATTTTAGATGTTAGAGATGTTAGATCTGAAGCGCTGCTACACTAGTGTGTGATATTGTTGTGTGAGTGATATAAGGTTTTTACAGCATTAAGAAATTCTGTTTCTCCCTTAATTCAGGGAATTTATTTAAGCCCAAGTTCACTTCACAGAAAAACTGGTATTTCAGTTACAAGTTAATACTTGGTAGGTCCCCCATGGGATCTTGGATGGAACGTTGCACAGTCCTCATGCTGATGTTTGTTGAAGCCCCAGCATTGAATTCTGATGTTACTTGAGACAGTGTTGCACATCTATCACGTGAAACGATTCTTGCCAGCCGACTCTGGTCATATACATCCAGAATCTTTTTACAGCCGCACTGCTGTCATAAGTTTCAGGTTTTCCCAGAATTCGTGTAGTCACGGTACAAGAGCTCATATGTGAAAGTTCAAACTTTGCAAATGCTATAACCCATCTCATGAGCTCCAACTATTAAACCGCATTGAAAATCGCTAAATTTTCATTTTTTTTCTGGTACTTCAATGTATACTGAAAATGCACACATCAGTATTCCAACCTCAGCCATGACTATAGACTGATTAGAGACAGCTTTCTGAAAACAGAAATGTTTCTCAGTTGCGTGAGATACTGACCCTTACATAAGTGCATTTATGCTGTGCAATATTGTGTGTGAGCGAGCACCAGTACTAAATCCAATAGATACTTGTTTTTGAAGGGTCTCATCTAAACCCATGAGAGAAATCTGGCAACATTGAAGGAGTGGACTACACACAGGTGATTGCCGTAGACTGAATAAGGAGCCCAGAACTTCGGCTTCAGCTGAATAACCTGATTCAGAATACAGCTAATTTCCCTTGTGTATATATATCGATGTAACTTTTTGTCTGCGAATGTGAGATGTCCATTAGCTTCTATTAAGACCAAAACGTAAGACGTTTTGACAGATCATCATTTGTGCACTCTCTTGACAATGTTGAGTGGTGCCTTCACCAGACTCTGAGATCAAGCAGTCCCAGCTGTTAAAGAGCTCATTAAAATAGCCATGGCTCCCATCTCTCACACAAGATCTTCCTCTTACCTGCTCAGTAGTGCACAGAGACGCTGCAATACTGATCGCTACCCACAAAGGATTACTGATCGGTAAACATCCACCAAGAAAGACAGCTCTCTCCAACCCAGCCATCTGACTTGGATACACTCAGTGTGACTTTTCAGAGGAAACTCTCTGAACCCAAGGGGGGAAAAAGAAACAAATGAAATGACAAAGTATCACTAGGGTGGTGAGAGACCATTTATGTAAAATAATATCTTCCCACACAGAGAGTATTAAATTGAGCATGAACATAAAAAGGCACATTGTGCACAGTCTGCATCTGCTTAAGCTATTAACAGCTCATCACTGGTTTTATTGCCTATACTGCAATGGATAATTAGATACTTCAATATTTAGATATTTTATAGAAATCTACTATTTAACAAATAACATGTTCTTTAATGAATAACATTCTGAAAATGTAAATTTGGATTTTAAGAAAAACTTCCTAGATAAGTACACAGACCACGCAGGAATAATATCAGGTATTGAGTTGACTTCATGTATTGTAGCTGTAATGTGCTGTCAACCAGCTTGTCTCAGTGATTGTACTAAAAAGCAGCTTGTGAAGCTCTGGATCCCTTTTCTTCTTTATTAATGTTGCTAAATCTACCACTTTGAAAAAGAGCTTAGCCTGGACTTGGGAATAGTGCTCAGACAAAGCTGAAGCTTGAGTATCGGATGATATTTTTAGCTTGTCAGAAAGTTCATGAGAGAAAATGAGAGAGACGCTGTGAAAAAGGGAACTGAAAGTGTCAATCCATAGTTGTCATTCATGAGGTTTTTGAGGCTCAGTAATGATGCTTTGCTCATTTCCAGGGTTTTTGATTGTACAATCTGGAAAATGCTTAGATATTTTCTTTACATCCTTTTTTTCAGGTTAAATTATGTATCACATAGACGACCTGGTAAATACGAACTGAATCTGTTCTGCCAGTGGACTCTGTTTCCAACAGTTTAAAATAAACCCAGGTCAGGAAGTGCTGCAGACCTGCAAGTGCATACAGTGTTATAGACAACAACAGCTGCAGCTAGGCCTGCCATCGCAGGGGGACGACCAAAGAAGCTGTCCTGGGATCAGGCCTGGTTGAGGGGCCCAGGAGGATTTAGTAGTCCAATGATGTACAGAATAAATACACAATGTAGGGCTCATTGGATCATTTGTTTCTCGTCAGATGTGTCAATATTTCTCCTATTTTGTAAAATGGTTTGTTTTTGTGGTAAGAGCTTCCTCGCTGCCTGGAACATTCAAAACCAATTACAGGCATTTTCTTCTATTTAGGGGTTTAGAGTTAGTTACATATAGTATTTACTGTATGCCAGTATGATAAGATGTGATACATGAAAAAAGAAGAGAAAAGAGACTTAAGGAAGTGTCTAGCAAAGTACTTAGCAGCTTTGAGTATAATATTGGAATGAGCTGTAGTGTGTTTTGGGGTAATTTTAATATGGTTTGTCCTGATCCTGGGCAGCACTAAGAATGTTACTATATGGTGATATGCCAATAATAATAGGCTGTAGCAGTATAGATGAAAGAATAGGTTTATCCAAGATGCAGCACGTCCTTTAATACATGACATGATAAAGCATTTAAAGTTGTGAGCTGTAGAGTTGATCTTCTCCAGGTGTCTGCTCCTTCACTATATCTGCTCAGTCAGGTGCTTACTTGATGCCAAGACTTGCAGGATTGTTTCCGTGAGCTCTGCACTCAGCTCCCAGTGGGACACACTCAGGTCAGACGACCTTTAAAAACCACTCACATGATCTAGTATCACTTAGTGACATTAATGACTTTGAGATTAAGCATGAGAGAGACGAGCAGTGATGACAGCACTGTCTCTGAGCTCTACAATATCCAGGCTTTAGCTGTCTGTAAGGCACAATGCAGCAGGCTAGTTCATGAGGAAATTAAGGGTGAGGAGGTTAAGATATCAGAGCCCTATGATATTGTAAAATCTATTCCCATTTCCATGGTCACTGCGGAAGAATGTTTAATTGTGTCCCCGTATCTCATTCCTGCACAAGTTAAAAACAGTTAAAGTCAGAGGTGTCATGGTCACTGTGCGTTGATATTTGTCTCCAGTTTCTCCAGTCAGATATATTTAGTGGTGTTAAACCATTCAGAAATTCAATCTACTCACTCATGGGAGTGACATCTGCTTGAGTAACAGAACCACCCAACCCACTCCCCCCAACATATGGCTTTTGGAAAGAAACCTCCATGTGCTCATCTATTTTTTTTTTTTTGAGCTGAGAAACTCATTACAAGTGCTGCATTAGTTGTTATGGAGTAGTCACATTATTCATATATAAATGTACATAGCTGTCACATCTATTTAAATTTTGCATAATATGATTTGCATAATAATGAATATATAAGTGCCACATTGCTTATTCTTATGAAAAAGGTCATATGTACAAAAGTGCATTGTTTGGGTGGTAGCATAGCACACCTTAGCTTAGACAGCTTCATTTCATCTACCATCTTAAAAATGTCTTAGGGGACACATTATATTCATTTTTCCACAAGTTAAACCAGTTCCCTGGGGTCTTCATGACAAAATATCACATGGATCAAATATCACAGCTCTTTTTTTTTACCTTGTCTAAAACAGCCCTTTCCAAATGCTCAGTTTCAGTGCCTGTTGTTTTAAATGATAATGAGCCACTGCTTACCATCAACACTTAGTTCAACACTTTCGCCATTTTGGACGGGTCAAGACTGGCTAGATGTTCTGGATAAAAATCGCTATAGCATTTATATTTCTCAATCAATTTCAATGTGTTATTTCTGTTTTCAAGGGTTTATGATCTATGTGAAGGACAAAAAAAGGTGAATCTTGATAGTTAGGCTATAATCGTTGCTAGATGTTTGAGGAGTGCATTAGGTTTACATGAACTGAATTACTTACATGGTGGAAAGTAATTCATTGTTATAAGTAATTGTAACAACACACTTTTTTTATTCCTGTGACATCCTGTATTGTACTGACCCAGTTTGTAAAAGCAGTTTGAGTTTAAGTTTTAAGCACCATGTACAGGCTATCACAGACTGCTTTTTGGGACATTGCCCTCAAAAATAAACTTTATCCACTCATCTGTTTTGTTCTCTGAGGCTGGGAGCCAGTGTGGCCATGTGCATTTGTGTGCACACCCGACAACAGAGCAATTCTCAAGCATTTTCCTTAATTCCGACTTAATGCAGTCTCTCTTCAAATGTGGTGGAAATGCTTATGCAGTATCTTCTGATATTCAAATGCGTTCCTTTATGGTGTAGGAAACAATACAGATTCTTTACTCCCATGTTATCTGAAATATGCCCCAGTTACGTGTACAAAACCTGAAAAAGTTAATTTTTTATAATATGTCTCCTTTAAATCTTGAATGCAAAGTGCAGCTGCGATTTAACATTTCTTCAACACTACGACCAACAGCTGGTGTAGTCAAAAAAAAGTCCAGAGGGACGTTTTTGATCACATCTCTTTAAATATCCATTTCCTCTCCCCTTTCCCCCCGAAACTAAAAGGTTATGCTAGATTCTCTTTAGGTTTGGGGTTTGGTTTTGGACATAAACCGTTCATTGAAGTATGTGTCTAGAAGAAGATACCCACTGCTATCGATTTTATTATGTAGTGTATGTCTTTGAAGTTTAGGTCAAAATTAACACATAAGATGAATGTAAAGTGTCTTGCAAATATATTAATGTATATAAATGCTTTATTATGCATTTAATAAATATTTTGTTATGAATGATACTTTGTTTGTTTTACAGTTCCTGATAACTATTTACTGTAAGGTCTATAAATCAGCTACTTTTCTAATGTTTAACAGATTATCTGTTGAGTAAATATGATTATTCATGAACATACCTACAGAGAGTGTTCATAACATTCCAGCAGCTTGTTAGGGTTAGGCTCAAGGTCTGGGTTAGGCTTAGAGTGTTCAACAAAGATGAATGAAATGGTTTACTAATTGTTTTTTTTAAATATTTGTTTATATGCTGTTGAACATTTGTCTACCATAGGTTGCTGTTAAAATGTTAAAAGTACTCTATCCAAAAAAAATGTTACCATAATCTTTATGAACAATACAATTCATGATATTAATGAACAGATTGAGTTCATACTTAGTGCAAGCATTATTTCATTATTATAAAACATTAGTTATGTAAATTTGTAGGCATTAATATGGAGTTGGTTCCCCTTTGCAGCTACAACAGCTTCCACTCTTCTGAGAAGGCCTTCCACAAGATTTTGGCTTTCTACAAGAGCGTGTCTGTGGGAATTTTTGCCCGTTCATCCAGAAGAGCATTTGTGAGGTCAGACACAGATGTAGGACATGAGGGCCTGGCTGGCAGTCTCCGTTCTAGATCATCCCAAAGGTGTCTGATGGGGTTGAGATTAGGGTTCTGTGTGGGCCAGTCAAGTTCTTCCACAACAAAATCACTCAACTGTGCCTTTAAGGACCATGATTTGTGCACTGAGGCCTTCCCCAAACTGTTCCCAGAAAGTTGGAAGCATACAATTGTCCAAAATGTCTTGGTATGCTGAGGCCTTAAGATTTCACTTCACTGGAACTAAGGGGCCTTGGACAACCCCTGAAAAACCCCATAGCATTATCCCTCCTCCACCAAACTTTACAGCTGTCACAGTGCAGTCAGGCAGGTAACATTCTACTGGCATTCACCAAACCCAGACTGCCAGATAGAGAAGCGTGATTTGTCATTACACAGAACATCTTTCCACTGGTCCAGAGTCCAGTGGCTACGTGATTTACACCACTACATCCGGCACTTGGCATTGTGTTTGGTGAAGGAAGGCCTGCATGCGGCTGCTCGACCAAGGAAAGCCATGTCATGAAGCATCCGGTGCCCAGCTTTTGTGCTGATGTTAATGCCAGAGGAGGTTTGGAACTCTTCAGTTATCGAGACAGCAGAACGTTGGTGACTGTTATGCACCATGCACCTCAACACTCAGTGACCCTGCTGTGTAACTTTGCGTGGTCTGTCACTTTGTGGCTGAGTTCCTGTGGTTCCTAAACACTTCCATGTTTCAATAGTACCATTCACAGTTGATTGTGGAATATCTAGGAGGGAAGAAATTTCACAAACTGACTTGTTGCAATCGTGGCATCCTATTACAGCATCACACTTGAATTCAGTGATCTCTTTAGAATGACCCATTCTTTCAAAAAAATATTTGTAAAGGCAGACTGAATGGCTAGGTGCTTGATTATATACACCTGTGGCAATGTGAAATACCTAAATACAGTGATTAAGAGGTGTGTCTGAACACTTTTGTCCATAAAGTGTATGTTTGCCACTAATACTGGAATAATGACTGAGAGAACGGTCTGTCCTGTATACAATACTTTTTCACTGGGTTGTTCTCCATCCGCTTTATCAGTAGTAAGTTAAAAAACATTCCAGGTAAATTCATATTGCATTTAAATAGTATCTTTAACAAAGGAAGGACAGCTGACAAAATATACTGTTAAAAGGTACTGGAGCAGGAAAGTGAGTGTGTGAGATGTAGCCGTTAAAAGGTACTGGAGCAGGAAAGTGAGTGTG
>JAOVVH010000058.1:9064626-9076823 GCA_028566435.1 Scorpiodoras heckelii | reverse complement strand
ATAGTTATAGTGTCCGAGTGCACTGTGTAAATGATTAATCTGTTGTCGATGTGCTTGTACAGAAATACGCTGTGTGTGTGTGTGTGTGTGTGTGTGTGTGTGTGTGTGTGTGTGTGTGTGTGAGCGTGCTCATAGTATGTATGTTATGAGGTTTGACTGTTTATTGTCCAAATGGCCTGGGGGAAGAAGCTCTTTCTAAACCTCTCAGTCCTGGCCCGGAGTGGAGACATTTCCCAGAGGGTAACCACTGGAACAGACTGTGCTTTGAGTGGTAAATGTCCTTGGTGATCCAATCTGCTGATGACCTGCACTGCCTGAAGTAGATATCCTTCAGTCCAGGCAGTGCTGTCCTGGTGATGTCCTCAGTGCATCGGATCACTCTGTGAAGCTGCTGTTACCATATCAGGCAGTGATGCTCCCAGAAATAACAGACCCTATTTTTGCAGTGAAGCAGGTTTTCTGCAGTGCATTGGAGATCTTGAATTTCCTCAGATACAAGTGTTGCCATGCCTTATTCCCCAGGGTGGAGGTATGTGTGGTCCATGCCATGTCATGTGCAGTCATAAGTGTAGAGGGAGTATTGCAGTGGACACAGACTTGGGAGGTGCTGGTGTTGAAGATTATGGGACTGGATCTGAAGTTTCCCATCTTCACCACTTGAGGTCTGTCAGCTAGGATGCTCTGGACCCACAACACAGTGAGTGGTTTAGCCGCAGGTCTCTGAGCTTGGTGACCAGTCTGGTGGGAGCAATTGTGTTAAATGCCAAACTGTAGGCAATGAAGTGCAGGTATACATAATTCCCCTTTCCGCTGTCCAGAGATCCAAGATGGTGGATAGTGAGTGATTTGCCTGCTGCACCTGGTGCTGAGATTAGCACAACTGCACTGACTAGCTTCCTTGAGGATCACCGCAATGCCATCTGCATGGCAATTGAGAGAAGGTTCGATCAGCTCCAGGCCACTCTATTGAGTCAATGAACAACTGACCTGGAGTCAGATCTCAGCTCGTTTGGGTGCACTCTTTGGAAGATCTCTGCACCATTCCCGAGGCTTATTATGCTAATCTGCAAACTAACTGCAGATTTAGAATCTCATAGTCAGCAGAATAACATTAGGATTGTTGGCTTACCAGAATCGGTCAAGAGCTTGCAACCCCCTTTGCACTTTCCAGATGTGACAGGATGGTATGCCGGATGTACGAGGTGGGATCCTCAGTGCTGTTGGTCTTCTTGGGGATGGGGGTGATAGTGAACATCTTAAGGCATCTAGGAATGACAGAATGGGCCAGGAATAGTTGCATGCTTTTAACACCCTCCCAGGGCTGCCATCAGGGCCAGCTGCCTTCCTGCTGTTTACACATCTCAGAGCTTCTCAGTCCTCAGTAGTCACTAGTTTTAAAGCTTCACCAAATGAGGGATCCATATCGGTTAAGATGTGAGTATGTTTGCAATAATCTGTAATCATCCAGAGCCTGTGCCACATCCGTCTGCTGTCATGGTCATAGAGTTAAGCCACTACTTGGTCCCTATACTCTAAGCCATCTTTACTGCTTTTCTTATTTTATATGACTCTGCTTTGTACAGCATCATATCCCCAAAGCTTAGTCCTTTGTTGTAGGTAGTGGTTCATGTTTTCATAGCCTCATGGATCGACCCACAGTTTCTGATTAAGAAAGACCTTATCAGTCACCATGATAATGATGTCATTGGTCATTCTGGATATGAAGCTCTTAACCACGTCCATAAACTCACTGACACTCAACATGTCCTATAATATGGCCTCTGATTGGGCAGACCAGTGTCTGGCCTCTTTCTTTGTTGAAGCTTCCTGTTTTAGATTTTGCTTATATTTTGGCATGAGGAAGATGGTTGCATAATCAGCCTTTCCAAAAGCCAGAGAGAGATGTCTTTGTAAGAGTTCTTGAAGGGGGTATAACAGTGGTCCAGTGTATTGCCTCCACTTGTTTTATAAGTTATGTGCTGGTAGAAATTAGGCATTACTGATTTGAGGTCTGCCTTGTTAAAGTCTCCAGACATAATGAGGGCTGCGTCTGGGTGTTTGGAGTAGTGTTTGCTGATGGTATCCCGTAGTTTGACTAGAGCAGTGACCATGTCTGCCTGTGGTGAACTAGCAAGGCAGGTAGTAGGGATGAGAGAGGGTAGCCAGGTGTTCAATTTTGGGTGAGCAGAAGTGTGACAGAACAGAGACATTCTATGGGTCACACCCATTGGTCTTAGTCATAAAACAAACCCCTCTGCCTTCTGATATTGCAGACTCCTCCATTCTGTCCATTTGAAACATTGAAAATGTACTGACTGGTTGAATGGCATGGTCTGGAATCACAGAGGAGGGGCAAATCTCTGTGAAACGAAGAACATTGCAGTCGCATATGTCCCTCTGGAAGCATACTCGGGCCCTGATGTCACCAAGCTTGTTGCCCAACAATTGTACTTTAGCAACCAGGATACTGGGCAGGGGAAGATGATGTGCTCCCGCTTGCAGTCTGTTTTGGACCTCGGCACATTTTTCTTGATGTTTCTTCTTCCAAGTTCTCCGTGAAGGCAGGCCTCCACTGTTAGGATCTGCAAACCAGAAGATCTCTGTTGACCAAGTGGGGCTGTGTTGTAAAACTGATAAGGTAAGTAGGTCTGGTTCTGATGTTTAGAAGTGTGATATGTCATATCAGTGCCAACAACAGGAAGACAAAAGAACACAAAAAACTATGTAAGTAACTAACAGAAAGCACAGTCTGAGTGGAGCATTCACAAAGGCATCAGATCTGAACCATGCTATCTTATCCACCTTGCACTAAAGTACTAATTTTGACCTGCTAAGACCTCTCAGCAACAGATAATTTGTGTAACAACAAAAGCAAGTGGAAAGGACAGACATTAATGCAAAAACGTTCAGTGTTTCACCCAGATGAACACATGCTTGCACACAGATAATCCACAGAGCCCAAATTGGTGCCAGCTTCTGTGATCACTTAGACTGGACCAGTGTCATACACTGGTCAGAAATTGGAAGAGATTGTTGAGAGACAAGATTCTCAACCTATTAATGAAGCTGATTTATGGGTGCCTGTTGCAGTCAATACAGATGAACATCTTGTACATTGAGCACAGCAGAAAACATTACAATATCATTGATAACATGAAAAAGGTACCATGTTCTAAGTGGTTGAACTTATCTAGATGTATGTTCCAATACTTCAGAGGTCACTGTGTGTTATTATTCTGTGTGTGTGTGTGTGTGTGTGTGTGTGTGTGTGTGTGTGTGTGTCTAACTGCATGCAAATCTGAAATGTTATTCCAAAAAATGGCATTTTGGACTAGAGAAGTGAAATTTATCAAAATATCAGGGATCACAAAGACAGATAAATAGATAGTTGTACAATATTTTAAAATCTACATTGAAAAAAAAGCTAAATAATCATTTTCTTGCCTTACGCCTTATATAGCTAGCATTAGTGAACATAAAAAGGAAAGAGCTGCAAAGGAGGAGCACTGAACACTGAACTGCTTATAAATTCTACATAGATTGCATCACTCTATGTGTCCTTCAGTTTCACCCTCTTTCTCTCTCTCCAGCTCTCTCTGATCTATTAATGACTATGAAACTGGCCTGCAAGAATTCTAGCAATTTTCTAAATTGATTTTTCTCCATGGACAATTTACTTTCCTATTAGATTTACTTTAAATTTTGTAGAGTGTGTAATCTATATGTCTCTCTCTGTGTGTGTGTGTGTGTGTGTGTGTGTGTGTGTGTGTGTGTGTGTGTGTGTGTGTGTGTGTGCTTTTTATTCATAGTCCTGTGAGTCCTTCATTGTGTGTGTTTGTGTATTATGAAACATATACTTTATCCTGAATGATGAGAAGAAGTGTGTGTGTGTGTGTGTGTGTGTGTGTGTGTGTGTGTGTGTGTGTTTGTGTGTGGCTAAGAGTGGTCCTGCATCAGTTATTCTGACATGAAGTGGGACAAGAGTGTAAGCACTCACTGTCACTGTGGACACTAACTCAGCAAGGGACATGAATGTGTTTAGATTCTGAAAGCTGATTTCAGATTAATAGAAAGATCCGAAGGCATGAGCAAGAAAAAAGGGTCCGTGAAGACCAGGGACAGAATGACAGAGAGTAACCCTGAAACATTTTTGGAAATTATTAGTTCCAGAGCTCACAGAACATTCATTCATGATAGTAGGTGGATTGACAAAAATAAATTGCTCCTAGGTGTCAATCAGTGTGTGTACTGACTGCTGTCCCATCCAGGGTGTATGCCAGCCTCATACCCATTTTTCCTGGGATAGGCTAGCACAAAGAGGTTACTGAGTATTTATTATGCTAGTGAGTCTTCAAAAACATTATATTTACTTGTATTAACCTGGGGTTGAGCAAGTTGCTGGACATAGTAGTGTGCAGTCATTGTACTGTACTGTTCAAACGTATTAACATGGCTAAGAAAAGTAAGGCATATACAAAGTCTGTCCAGAAAGTAATGAGAATGAAATTCCCACGCTCTATAAGCCTTACACATGGGGATGTATTTTAATCTCGGGGAACAAGAAGAAATCTCATGGAACCAAGTCGGGGCTTTAGGGTGGATATAGATGGACAGGAATTGGATTGGGCTTTTTTTTCACAGCCATTGAAGTGATGAATAATTAAAAAGAATGATTCCTTGACAATTAAAAAGACGATGAACAGTGACTTGATTTTTGATTTGCTCATGTGAGTGTTCTTTGGGCGAGTTGATGTTGTCATGTGCCATTCAACACTTTGCCGTTTGTTTCAGGATCATACTCGAACACACATGATTCATCTCCTGTGATCACTCTGTTCAGGAGCTCTCTTGTTAAACAACCAGGTAATGATAAAGTAGCTTGTCAATAACATTTATTCAACATTTCAACTGTTTCTGATGCAATTTTTCAGATTTTCACACAAAATTTGATTGTGTACCTTTTCTCCAAGCTCACATGCATTGTTCTAGTAATATAGCAGGGACTATAGCAGGGTTGTACAAAAACAACTGTCTGGGCAGTGTGAAGGCTAGAATGCAAATGACCTGGGTGCTACAATTTATGTAAGATCCCACTCTAACTGACTTTGAACCACCATCTCTATGCATAAGCCCTCTGGAGATTATTTATCCTATAAATGACAAATAAAACCTTAAACTGCGAGAGTGTTTTCACTGTGTAGCCTGCAGCTTCACAGCAAAGTGTCTGTATAATTACTGTACTATTATATCGTCATGATATGGTCATGTTATAATTGGTGCTGTCACAAAATGTTTTTTTTTTTGATCACGCTAATCGTGGTTTTAACAAACATTTTGATTTGTGTTGTACGTGCAGGTCGACATCGTAGGACCATTGAAAATGTTGTTGCCATTTATCACTTGACTATTTTAAGAGCAACAACTGTTGAATGTCTGCAGTGTGTAGGGAGCAGGGATACAGCTTAGGGACCCTTGCGATGGGAATGCAGCCTAAAACGAGTAAGGTACCAGTCAATTTCAGAATGTTTGTGTTTGCTGACGGCGCTGGTGGTTTGCGTAATTTAACTCATATTTAATCTGCGCTAAATTTTTTTGTGGCATTAATTTTATTAATCGCGATTAATTCTTTAACACGTTAACATTTGACAATTTGTTAATTTGACAGCACTAGTTATAATACTACTATATCATTGTTATTTGGTCACAAAGCAAACTAAATAATGTTATTGCAAAAATTAAAATGGAAGTACCCATTTGTTTTTAATGGCATGTCCCAATTTCCCATTTTTTGATCGGTCAGAATTGTCACTAGTTGAGTACGTCACACCAAAAAAACCCCAAAATATTCCAAATGTGCTGTTGGTGGATAGTTGGCTGTAGTCTGAGCAAGTCCAGTTTACTGATGAAGGAATGAATATTAGAAAGGAGAATGGACACTAGAGCTGGATTATTAGAGCTGTATTGCTAGAGTTTTCCTTTAGCCTAGCAGGGATGCTCACTTGTGTACTATGCTTCTGCTTCCTCACACACTTCTTCTGGCACCTCTCTATCTCAGCCAGGGGTTCTTGTCGCAGACTGAGGTCACAAAGCTCTTCCTTCTTCCTCCCATCTTTTATATCTCCTGAGCTTTGTTTTCCAATTTTTGGCAAAAGGTAGTGGTGATGGAAATGTAGACTAGCGTTCCCAATGCACATCCCTGATAAAAGTTCCCCAATTAGTTTGAACCACACACAACAAAGCACCATATTTCTGGACCTGAAGTAGCCACTGTATGCTACTTCTGCAATCTCTGTAGTCATCGGGTACATGCACAGCTCTAATCCGTTGGCTTTCTGATGATTTAGGCCCAAGCAATTTAATTATAAATTTAGGTTGCTCTCAATTAGACCATGCTCTTCATTTGCACCCATAAAGGAGGATTTCCATGGCAAATATTTTTTTGAGATGGCAAGAGGCAACCATCTCCCTGTGCATGAGATACTTTGTTAAGTCACTAGGTGTCAAATTGCTGGTTGGATGAGGAAGAGCACCTGAAATGCCTGACCTTTGATTAATGAGTCCATTGAGGCATTTAAGGGGTTGGAGCAGGTAGTTTGGGTCAGATTTAGTTGTGACCAGCACCCAGCACAGGTATCCATTCAGCATCAGGTGCCCATCTCTGGATGCTAAAGGTAGCAGTGGCTGGCATGGCTCAAAGGAACTGAAGTTCGGATAACTGTCAGCCATCCTCAGTGCCACTTGATATTTCAATTCCTAAGTTTTCGGGTCCAACCTTACATATGCTTGGAGCTGAAAACTTGCTTACTGAATTTTGTGGTGACTTGAACGCCATTTGTTGTGATTTTCATCAGATAAGGAAAGCAAAGATCGAAATAGTTAATTTCAGGTATGCTACCAACACATGGGACCTGGAAAAATGTGTATGTGAGTTTGTATAGGATTGTATTTTTGTCTAGATGTGTATATATGGTCAATATATTATAGCTATACAATATAGTGTACATAGCTCTCTATGAAGTTTATTTGTTTTTCTGTCTTGATGTGTCAGACAGTGATAATATCTTTTAATATATGACATACCATGGATCTTCATCTAAATCTACATGACTGATTGAACTGATGACTAATGCCTATGCACTATGTATTAACCTGACCACCTCCAAGGACTCATGCATTCTCAAGCAGTGCTATAATGGCACACACATGTACAATTCATTATATCTTTCTTATATTTCATTAACTCATTCCAACCATGACAACTCTTGATGATGAGGTTCCCATTTTTTCTCCCCTTTGCCATTTCTCAAACAGGCTTAAAATTCCTAGAAAAAAAAAACTCTTGACCCTCACACAGATATGCGCAACCGGCAAACACGCATACATGACATGAAGGAAACATTGTGTTAAAATAAAAAACAACAGTTCCTCTAATGAAGCCCAAACCAGACTGGGACTGGTCAGTTTTGCTCGGCCATTTTCAAGGGCACGTTCAAAGCAGCCATGAGTTAATTAGGTAAATGTCATGCACTTGGAGATGTGGCCAGCAATGGCTTCCCTCCACCTGCTGCAAGAAATATTGTCAAACCCTGTGCCGGTGTGACCTCATTAATTTCTCCAGATGTCTCTTGTCACGTTGCCAGCAATTGTGTGTTCTAGTTCCTCCCATTTCTTGTTGTCTTTGTCCTGAACTCTGCAACATCCACACTTAATGTGACAGTTGACATTGAGAGAATGCCTATATCTGGCAAACGTTGCTGGCTTGCTTTCTTGTCATTAGTTTATCAGTAATCAAGGGGATCCTCTTTTTTTAAAGTAGGATTATTCTGCCGTGACTACATAGAGATAAGAAGGATTAGATATCATTAAGGGCTCCAGTGGAAATCAATAAAGATACATGTCTGTTGTTCTCCCTCCCAGGATGTCAGCCTTAAGATGTTGTTTTATCCCTGTTGGATAGAAAGCGCATAAAGAGCTTGTTTTGCTTGTACTATTCTAAAAAGTCACAGGTCACTTTAAAAAACCTTGAATATATATACGGAGATTTTTATTCAGGTCAACCCTGGTTTGCACTGATTGCCCAACATAATATTGAACACTATTTTATTATGCACCATTTTATTATTGATTTAAATTTTACCTCAATTCATGATTGCTTCCTAATTAGGTTAATATTTCTCTTGTGGGCCACCATATGCATTACAAAGTATGAATAACTAGCTAGAAACTTTTAAATGTGTTTCAACTGTAGTATAATCACAGGGCTTATGTCTTGCACAGGTGTCTTTTCTTAAAGCATATGCGTTACTTCTTGAAGTGTCTTTTCAAGTCAGACTAACGTAGCAAGTGAAAACAAGGGAGGCCACTCAGGTACTTGTTCAGTCTCTTGTCATCTCAAGACTTGACTACTGCCACTCCCTTCCTGCGCACCCTTCACTGGCTTCCTGTAGCAGCCCACATCAGACATAAAACCTTGATGCTGGCCTACAAAGCCAAAAATGGTCCAGCTCCTCCATACATGATGGAATGATCAAAGCCCAATGCGTACCCAGAGCCCTTCCTGCCTCAAGTATGGCTTGACTTGACCCACCGTCATCCAGGACGCATGGGAGGCAAGCATCCAGACTTTTCTCTCTCCTGGCACCAAGGTGGTGGAATGAACTCCACCTGAGTGTCCAAACATCAGAGTCACTTGCTGTCTCCAAACGCCAACTTAAGACCCACCTCTTTTGAGCTTTTACCACTCTTACAGCAGTTATTGTATTGACTATGTCTTGTTCTTCACTAGTTTTGTGTAGTTTAGGAATATCTTGGGCTCATAGGACTTGTTGCTGCTTCTAATATTTATTAGGTACTTACTAATTTCCAGCAGTATCATAGCTCAATTCAGGTCTACCAGCACTAGCTTTGGATATTCCAAGGTAATGAATAAGCACTTTTGTAAGTTGCTCTGGATAAGAGCATCTGCTAAATGCCATGAATATAAATGTAAATGTAAAGTAACCTAGGAAACTAGCCTAGCATGATATCTGAAACCCATTACGTTGGTGGTGGAAGTTCTGTCTGATGCTCAAAATTAGTACCATATGTTACTATGTATAAATTAAAGTTGAATAGTCCTGATTTTTAATGCCATCTGGTTTAAGAGATGAAGCTGTTTAGGAGTCTTGGGCAGTTCCCAGTGACTGTCCAGATGAATAGGATCCTACACATGCTGAGAGATAAATTGCCACACATGATCCCACAATTAAATTCTTTGCTATCATTTACAATAATGATTGCTGAATTATCTGTTTTTGTAAAGCTATTCATTCATTCATTCATTCTTCTTAAAATACTTTATCCTGCTCAGGGTCACAGAAGATTTGGACACAAGGCAGAAATGCACCCTGAGTATAACAACAGTACATTGCACACATACAGTATTTGTCCGCTCATTCACACCTAGGTACAATTTAGAGCAATCAGTTTACCCACTAGTATATTTTTTGGAAATTAGGAAGAAAACCCAGAGCCCAGAGGAAACCCATATGTACATGGGAAGCATTCAAGCTGAGCATTAAACACTAATGCTGTATGTCTTTCCAAATCATTATGATGATATTAGTGTCTGAGAACTGATTACAAAAAAACAACAACAACAACAACAAAACCCAGAAATATTTTACATTATTTATCATAAAGTAAATATATACATGAGAATGAAAAAAAAATCTATTAGGATTACTGGCGGTTCAAGGTTACACAATTTTCTGTGGAAATTACTGTCTGGCAATACTGTCTATACTTGGGGAGTAATGAAATACATGGAAAAGCATTATGTAATTAGGATAAAAAATGTAACTGTAATCTGTCAAAGCTACAGAAAACAGTCTTGCAGGATTTATTTCGCAGGATTACAGATTTTTAAAATTAGGTCTGTCAGAATGAACATGTTACATTTTACAATTAATTTGAAATATAATGTGTAACAAACAAAAAAAACCCCACAAAATTAACACAGCTGCATTTTGTTTACTTCCTATGACAGGTGACCTATGACCTGTGACAATGTCTTACATCAAATTGAATCATCCTGGCTAAAGATGCTAAGGACATTTAGCACCAGATTGAGATGTAGGTGGAAAGTTGCCTGATGGTTCTTTCGAGTCAAAAAAAATAAATAAATAAAAATCTACACAGTTGCCAAAGCTGAATTACATTTCCAGAGTCATAATTCGTCTTTGACACATCACCTCAGAGCAAAACACCATACCAAATCTATCTGTACATGGCCTGGCCAATCTACATTATAGGAGTGTGGTACTCATCAGTGAATAACAGAACCTGTAAGTGAGAAGGTAACTAATGCTTTGGTTAATTAGAGAGCTAAAAACTGCCACCCGGCTTACATAAATGGCACTTGAACATGGGACACATGCTTTGTTTAAATTAGTGCATATACGAAATGATTGCCTTCTAAGCTGATATCTACATCGTATGGCCTTGATGGTTCTGAAATTCAGCTGACACTTTAACAAACAGGCCTGGGTTGTTGTTCTTATTTCTGCTTTGTTATTATTTCTGCATGTACGAAATATGCCATTCAATTTAACAGTCAGTTTCAATGACCTTAATGACTTTATTGGAAAAAATTAAAGTAAAAAAAAAAGATGCTATTAAACAATAGTATTTGAATTTAAATACACTTCCTTTTGCGTTAATCCTACATTGATTCTGTCATTTTTACATTTGGATATCCATTAATTCAAGCATCATTCTTAAGAATTGTTTGGCAGACCTTTTAAATTAATTGACTGACCGACCTATTTAAAATACTACCAAAATATTAGGCTATACAACCCTGCACAGGCGCACATATTAAAGCACTTCACAAGTCCTAAAACACCACTTTGATCTCTAGGGAAACAATAGCTAATCTAATTGTCAATTCATTATCATGACGGTTAGTGAAAAAAAATGTGTTTACTGGGTGGAAATTGTGCCATTATTTTGTATATAAAGCAGGAAAAGGGAGCAACACTTGCTATTGATATCGCCGATATGTAGTGACAATTACCAGAGTCCCTCTTCTGTATTGACTCTCCAGATCCAACAGAGTGGTGTTGACCTGACACAGGCACACGCTCATAATGAGGTGATCTAAAGCTAGAAAGCCATTTGTTTGCACACTGCATCAGGCTAATAAAGTACAAGGTCAACAGAAAGAGAGAGAGAGAGAGAGAGAGAGAGAGAGAGAGAGAGAGAGAGAGAAATAATGTGCCAAGAATGTGCAAGAGAATATGACCTTGAATTAGTTGCAATTTTTAACTTTTCTTGTACATTAAAAAATAACAAACAAACAAATAAATAAAAACCCATAATTGAATCCATCCGTACAGGATTTGTAGCTGCACACGGTCAAAGTGTACCAAGAACAGCAGATGTGTTGTGGAGCTTTTGTGCCTGTGTGTGTACACTTATATAGATCTTTGCGATGACCAAAAAGGAACAATGTCCACACAATGAAAGAATAATGTGTAAAAGGTTAAGGGTGGTTTAGGTTTATGTTTGTGCATAAAAAGAATTAGCTATAGTAATTTTTATGTCAATTAATGGGACACACACACACACACACACACACACACAAAAATAAAAATAAAATAAAATAAAAAAAACAGAGCAAAACAAACCCTATGTCTAATTATAGTAGGTGGGCAAATATGTAGTAAATTATTTGGACAACACAAAATAGAAAATGTTGTAATTGTAATATTTACCGCACACAAATTCCCAAAGCAAGAGAATGTTTCCTAGCTGAACGATGCAGACTCCTTTTTACAGATGCACGCACTCTTTCAACATTTTCTGCCATTCGAACTGTATGTGGCTTGCTGAATGCTTTCGGTTTCAAGGCAGAAGCGTTGTTCTGAAGATTTGCAACTCATTTTTTAATTGTGTTCCGAGAGGTCACTGGACCATGAAGGGGAATATTGAACTTAATGTGAAATAGCCTTTGATTAGCAATCACAGAGCCGTCATTTTAAAAACAAAAGGTTACAGCAATGAACATGTGATGTGCTGACCACTGCTCCATGTTGACTAAAATGATATCAGTTGAGCTACTGTTTCCCCCACCAACCACTACTCTAATCAAACTAGCATCTGAGAAATAAGCATATGAAAATCATCAGAGCTCTCTGGCTCACCCTGTTTATATC
>JAOVVH010000058.1:8981240-8991240 GCA_028566435.1 Scorpiodoras heckelii | reverse complement strand
TCGGGTTTGCGCGGTAAATGAGTGGTCAGGTGATGCGTTTCGATTAGCGCCAGAAACCCAGCTGGCATTTCACTGATTATTCACCACTGACTCAATGTCAGGGTCAAGACTGATTCACCGTTGAATCAGGTTTCCTTTTTTGCATCCAATGTGCAAAAATGGATGCCGAGGAGGGGAAACGGAGGCTGGATTCTGGCGATTACGTTTTGGTTGCACCGTCAGCGCAAGTAAAGTCTGAAGTGTGAAAAATTGTTGACCATGTCCGTAATGAGAATGATGAGCCAATGACATCTGAATAGCCTAATGTCGGGCTGTAAACAGGTTCGGGCTTTTAAAACAGTGTACTCGTCGGGTTCGGGTCGGGCTCGGGTTGAATTGTGTCGGGCTCGGGTCGGGTCGGGCTTGACTTTTCAGGCCCGATTACAGCTCTAGATGCTACTATCTTTCCTTCATTTTTACTAACACGACAGCTGCGCTTTTTTCAAAAAATAATGCAAGCTTCTTTTTCACCAAGCCTTTTTTTTTGCACTTTGCAAATAAACAATTTATGATCAAACAAATCCCAAAATGTCATATCCATCTATAACCAAGTTCAATATGTCTAATTATGTGTAATACGTTAGAATAAAAGTGCATTAGTAAGGAGAGAAACAGTATTGTAGTACAGCTACAGATGATGCATTTGTGTAATGATGAAAACATGGCTGTATTTGTCACTGTTTATCAGAGGGAAAGATTCACACTGCAGTGGATACACATTTGTTTGGAAGCTATGCAAACTGGAAATGAACAGAATGTTGATATTCCAATATAACATTCAAGAGGTCCTCTAATGTCTATGGACCCTAGGCTATTGTCAGGGTAATTTCCCTACCTTTACATTTAAGCTCTTATGTTGGTCATTATAAAGACTAGCCATACATCTTTTCCCCCCAGAATAAGTCTAGATTATTCAGATAGTTCATCAACTGATATAATAATACTTGAAGATTTTTTTTTTATATTAAGGAAAATGAGATTGCCTTATCAAATTGTTGTGATTACATGCATCTCAGCATAAAATGCTGACAGAAGAGATAGCATTTTATAATTGTGTATTAGAGAGTGTCTAGAAGCTGACAATATCAGGACCATGGTGATGGGATACTTTATGCTTAATGCCTATAATGTCAGCAGTGTTGAAGACGATGCAGAAATTTGCTGGGATTTCAAAGGGCTCTGGTACAAATTTTGAAATGTGGTACTCTGTGAAGCAATAAAGTCATACAGTGAAAAAAAATGTTTTGTTTTTTTTTGTTGTATGTTGTTTCAAGAGTAGAGTTATTTACACAACATAAGCGTACAGTCAACATAAATTTAAAGAAAAAAAAAAGCTTTTATTTATTAATGTATTTACATAAAAAAATCCCTAAATTTGACATCCTTTTTTTCACAATACTTCTGACAGTTAATTTAAACTTGGGCTTTTGTAATGTAAAATTAAATGTATTTTGTTTGATGCCCATGGAGGACACAACTGAAGTGCCATTGAGCAAAACACATGATCGCCAACTGCCTCCAATGCTTTCCCTTTCCTTAAGCTTTCTTTTTTGTTAGTTTTTTTTTTAAATGTTAACTATAATAAAAAATACTACCATAAAAGTACCTTTTTTTCTTTTGTTTTGTCATGTTTTTACAGCATATGTTAAGGATACTTATTGTTATTTTACATACATTTTCTGGTGCCCCTGTTGCCAAAAAAAAAAAAAACCTTTTTTTTTTACAATATTGTTTTTGAAAATGAAAATGAAAATCATGAGTTTGAGTTTGCATTCATCTGTTCTACTATGGATTCTACTATGCTTAAATTTCACGTAAATTCAAAACTATTTTTCTCACATAGCTCCTAACATCACTGGAAAGTTCCAGTCATGCAGTTTAATACGATATGAGGGCCACCTCACTTCAACACACACCTCGTGAGCAATTCATCTGAGAAAAATATGTTGTGAATTTGGATGCAGACTGCATCTGCCAGGTTCATTTGGTTAATTAAAAACAAATTAGCGGCTTATTTTTCCTCCTAGAGCTTAAAAAAATATCTTAAAACCCTGTGCATTCACAAAGCATTTTCTACCATTTATGCCTTGACCATGGTGATGTAAAACACCAAAAAGATTAAGGACACACATAAAGGTGGGAAGCTCTCACAATGTTTTTCTATTGCTTATTAATTATCCTGCTGGTTAAGTTACAAGAGTAATCAGGAGTGATAGCATTAGATGATAGCATTAACATTTTTCTGTTTCATTAATCTGATTAAGCAGTGAATGTAAAAATAGATAACCGTTTTGATGGAGCATGACAGCTGACTTCATGTATTTATAGAGTCAGCCAACATGAAACAACAAGTAATGATGTGCATTATTATTCATATCACAGCAAGCATCTATCACAACTGTTTAATTCAATGTTGCATGGATTACTATATGGATTATCTAGCTACATGTTTCCAGAAATGACCTGATTCAAGACAAGTCCTTATAGGCAAGTCTCGCTACTCATTTTGGCGACACCCTGGGCAGTTATTTTGGGCTAACAAGATCATTTACATGAATGAGGAGAGAGCCATAACTGCACTTTCAATGGTCACCAGGACATAAAAACTCCATGCAAAGAATCACCGGTGAAAGCTCAAAAAATCTGCTTAAAATATTTGGTGACTTTGTCCCAAAATAAGGTTTAAAAAGCTTTCCCCTCTGCCCTCAATTTATACTTCTACTATGCAAGATTTCATGACACCAACATCATGTATGGCTCAGTTCAAAGGGCTTTGACTTGATGCCATCAGTTCATCCCACCAGAGCACTTATGGATCCACTTACCTTGTTAATTGGCATGATTTCATCCTCTTCCATGCATAGAACTCTGTCTGCAACTGCTCCTTCCTGTCATCACAGTCGAAACTGTTGTGAACCTCAACCGTGTTCAACTGGAGCAGCAACGTGATTGGCTTGATATGTTTCCTGGTTTGGCTGTTGGTGGGGGTTATGCATCATACAAGAAAGTTTGTATCTACTTTTGGAGACTATTTCCATAGATTTCTATGGGAATCTATAGCTCAGCCGTGGGCTTGTGGTAAAGGAACCAGCCTTGTGATCGGAAGGTCACCAGCTCGATCCCTGCAACCGACGAGACACAACTGAAGCGCCGTTGAGCAAGGCACCTAACCCCCAACTGCTCCCTGGGCACCCTGGACGAGGCTGCCCACCACTCCGGGCTAGTGTGTGCTCAGTTCACCAATGTGTGTAAATGTGTGTGTGTCACTGCACAGATGGATTAAATGCGGAGGACAAATTCCTCTGTGTGCAAGCACAGTAGGCCCATACTTCACTTTACGTGGTTCCCATATAATGTCTCTGTTCACGAGTATTGGAGTGAGCCCTCTCAGTATCTGTTGCTTTGTTGAGAGTTGTTGCTTTTAAATAATTCTAGCTGCTTCTTATTTCTGGACAAGGAATGCACAGTTTTGTTTTGAGCAATAAAATTTTCTGCATAAGTGAAAACTAAAACAGTTCCTTTTCCTCAGGCTTACAAAGTAATTTCTTTTTTAGTAGCTTGTAATGTAGCTGGCTGCTTATCAAACAGTAGGTGTTTCTCAATACAAAATACTTCAAGTTTGGACTCGAGTACTTGGTAGTACAGTAATTTCGACTCACGAGTACAAACTCCAGAGGTTGGAAGGACGCTGTACGGTCATTGTACAATAGGAGCAGAGTAATTGACATACATGACGTCACCTGTTAGCGTGACTGCACACATCCATAAACGTTGTAGCAAATTTTCATGTAGCCTCTTTCTTCATAAATTAACCACATACTTGAAGTCTAAATAATGGCATTCTTGCCTAAAAAATCATATAGCCTTATTTCATAACACAGCAACAGTAGTATTCTGAAATTCTTCACCTCCGCCATTATGCTGAGCTTAGTGCGAAATGCATTCTGAGATATCTGACTGTGCCAGGTCCAGACAAGTCACCTCTCAATGCATCTTTGATAATATGGGTGGAGCAAGTACACAACCGTACCTGGCTAGATGCAGAATTTTGAATGGAGCAGTACTTGGGCTATGACTGATGACGTTTCTCAAGTACACAAGAACACAAATACAGACAAAAACGCAGACTGAGAATCGGCTAGTGTTTTGTAGCTTGTAGCTTA
The DNA here is from genome assembly GCA_028566435.1 of Scorpiodoras heckelii. Classification (NCBI taxonomy): domain Eukaryota; kingdom Metazoa; phylum Chordata; class Actinopteri; order Siluriformes; family Doradidae; genus Scorpiodoras; species Scorpiodoras heckelii. The sequence continues at coordinate 8,987,038 of JAOVVH010000058.1, read as the reverse complement.
GACAAGATACAAAAAAAACCAGCTTCCTCAGCACTACAGGAAGTTTAATGCCCAGGTCTGTGTAAAGACAGGAAATGAATCCTTGTTTGTCTGGCTAATCACCTCTTTTTCTCTATTTCTGCTTCTTTGGCCATTTCATCACTTTGCACACTGATAGATGTTTCGCCCCTAACCCCGCAAGCCAAAAGATTCATTTGTTTAAGCGGAGCTGAGCACTTTGACTGACCTTGGAAGAAGATGATTTCCTCCCACCTCGCATACTCTTTCACTTCATCTTATCTCCCTTCCTTTGGTCATCCAGCTTTCGGGACTCAGGCAGGCGTGTGAGGAGAAAAAATGTGAATATGTTCCTGCATTTAAAAAATACGGAGCAGAAATGCAGAATATTTACTACCACCGGCGCTTATCTCAGCACTGTGTGAAACATTTAATGTCCTGTGTTAAATGAGAACGGCTCTACTTCGCTGTATTATCATACCTGAACGCAGACCAGGAGGAAAGAGAAGCCTCAAAGCAAATGTTTGGTCTGTCAATTCATCTTCATGCTCATGCCTGCAGAGAAACCAGAATAAAGAAATCCAATGGGAGATGACTAGTTGTGAAGCAATGCAAGAAATGGATTTAAAAAAAAACATCGAAAAGGGGTTTTTAATTTTATGAACACTATTTGAGAATCCTACAGAGATCTGGCCAGAGTTCAAGTGACTAACGTAGATTAGCAGATGGTGAGGTTTCTCTTATGTTAAATCATTTACAGAATGTTTGGGTCACGAAAGCATGTTATAACTTTTCAAGCGATTCCATTAAACTATCACTTTCGATCACGAGTGGCCCTTTCAGAAGTTGCTCAAAAGGAAAAAGATAATGTCTGAAAATATAATGTAAATCACAGAAGTCGAGGAAGCGTCCAGCCGAGAGGTAGAAATTTTATACACAAGATCCACTCTGAGTGTCGAGAGATAGAAGTGACTACTTTTTAAAGGCAGGTTTTCACTCAGCAATTGCGGATAAGATCCCACAACCTGGATGTGCAAGTCCCTGCCAGCTGTTGTCACTGATCCTCTCATTGTCTCATTCCTTCTGCTAGATGGATTTCTCAGCACTGTTTGTTTTCTCCTTTTTCCCCCTACTCCTCTCCTTCCTGTGAGTGACACGTCCGAATTGCTTGTCTGAGAGAGGCGTCAAAGGAAACAACTCTAGCTTGAGGATATACCCAGCTACTTATATACAGTGCTATAACCACTGATGTGCGCCCATGAGTGAGAGCAAGACAGAATCTTGATCTGGGGGGGGGGGGGACAAAGTCTGCTTCCTGTGATCTGGCGCTGACACATTGTATTGGTATTGATCTGGATGTTTTCATTACTTCAACTCTGTTAGTGACACTTTCAATATTATTGGCATCATTGTGCTCATATGAAACTGAGCTTTTGTTACATACAGAGGAAATCTTTCATGAACAAAAATGTAGCTGGTCAGATTGTTGACTGTGAAACATGGGACAAGAGATTACAGGATCTGGCAATGAATAAATATATATACAGTACTGTGTATCTCACACACACACACACACACACACACACACAAACACACACACAGCCTCTGATTAAAACTTGTCAGTCCCATGTTTTATCATTGCCTCTGCAGGTTAAATGGTTTGTGAGACATTGCAGTAGGTGCAGCTGTCAACATCAATTGTGCTTCTCTGTCTGAAGAGTTATTAAACACACAGTAGCCATTTTTCATTCTTGTTCCAGCTGAGCCGTGGTTTGCATAAGCAATCAGCTTATTTATTTTTCCGCTGATTCTTCAGGCAGAAAGGAGGGCAGCAGGGGAGAGTTTCTGCACTTCTCATTTATTCACTGCTCAAGTCTATGAACATGGAAATGAAAAGGATCTCACATAAACGCTGCGAATTGAAAGAAGTATGAGCACATGTCATTGTTATATGCTATCATAGTACCTAAAAAGCTGAACATTAGGGCATGCAAAAGAGTGAGCCAGGTGGAGTTCTGACAGTGAACGCTTTGATCAGCAACTCGTGAAAGATGTCACAGCAGAGACTGTCTATTTTCAGTCATCCAGTCTGGGAGACAGCTGGTTCTTCAGGACAGACGGTCGAAAAAGGACAGCAGTTATTTATACAGTCTGATGGACACGGAGGACACAAGCGAAAGGGACAAGGGACATAAGCAAAAGCTTCAACTACAATTTTGCACACTTGGTTAAAATTCTGTTACGTTAACACTTAATGCCGTTCAAGATGTTTAGGGCCATTTTTAATCCCGCAGTGCATCGCAAATGGTTTGATGTTCCTTGTTTGTTTATTAGTTTTTAATGTCATTTCAGCATCATTGGCTATACATGACAAGAACAAGAAGTTACATTGATACACGTTTTCCTTCAGTACACAAGTTCAACACAGTCATAAGGGATTTTTTTTTTTTGTATTTCAAATTCACCTAACTTGCATTTGGACTGTTTGAAGAAACCGGAGTACTCGGAGAAAACCCATGCAGACACGGAGGACATGCAGACTCCACACAGAAAATAACCAGACCGCTCCCCCCTGGGGATTGAAACCAGAACCTTCTTGCTGTGAGGCACCAATGCAATCGTCCACGGGATCTTAGAGGGAACGTTGCACAGTCCTCAGGCTGATGTTTGTTGAGGCCCCAGCATTGAATTCCGATGTTACTTGAAGCAGTGTTGCACGTCTATCACGTGAAATGATTCTCGCCAACCGACACTCATCACATTCACCCAGTCTTTTTACGGCCACGCTGCTGTCATAAGTTCAGGGTTTCGCTGGAATTCTTATAGTCACGGTTCACCCTTGAAATGCTCAGACGTGAAAATCCAAACTTTGCTTCTAACTCTGAAATGCTATGACCCATTTCACGAGCTCGAACTATTAAACCACGTTGAGAATTGCAAAATCGTTATGACTTGCCATTCTCACAGCAGAAACAACTCTAGAAGCTTCCACAGATGTCTATCGCTTTATATACAAACTGGCGAACACAACCACTGACGTGCATATGTGTTGTTGCTATGGATTTTACATAGGCTCCAGTACCAGTTTTTCAGTACTTCAGTTGTAAATTGATTACTAGCACACTCATTTATAATGCAATAAAGACACTGGCTTAAACTTCATGCATATTTTACGTATTGACCTACTCTTCAGAAACCATAAAGAAAGTAAATTTAAATGACTAAAGTGCATTTCATAAGCAATCATCCACTTGAACTTTACCACATTTTCTAATATAGAGTTCATGAGAATTTTTACCAGTTGTTTGCACTATATGTCTGAGATTCAAGGGTATAGCATATTTGCATTGAGACAAATTATTTAAACAAAAAAACAGGCGTTTATTGGTTGCAAACCTCTTGCAGACTAAAACAGGCTTTCTTTTAGGATTACCCTGCATTTGGCTCCATCCATCTTGCACTAAATTTGAAAAGTTTCCAGTTTCCTTCTGATGAAAAGTATTGTAAACAACATGATGCTATCATCACCATGCTTCACTGTAGGGATGGTGTTCTGGGTTTCCACCAAATGACCTAAATCCCAAAAGTTATCCCTTATATACTGAGCATCTAAACTCCAAATAGCTAATGGCTTTCTTGTCAACACGCTTTCATAAAGCTCAGCTTTGTAAACTGTCCAAGCTGGTTGTCCTGTGAACAGCTTCTCCCATAATATATGAGCTGTGAATATCTCCAACTGCTTCAGATTGCTTATCTCTGACTAATGCACTCCATAACCAGTCATTGACTTTTGGTGGATGGCCTCCTCTAGGTAGTTGTGGCATATATTTAACATTTTTTTAAATAACGTATTGAAATTGGCTCCATAGGATGGATGTTCGGGATGTTTTTAGAACCATACGCTGATTGATGCTTCTCTAGTACTTTGTCTCAGACTTGTTTTGATGGCTCCTCGGCCTTCATGGTGCTGCTTGTTATATTCTTTAACAAACTCTCGGATCTATCAGGACCACTTGTGTTTATGGAAAGATCATGCGACACTTTAATTGCACACAAGACTATACTGATCTCCCCACTTGAATAACACGCAATTATTTTGTGTAGATTCATGACTTATAATTCCTGTTAAGTCCATTTCAGTTGTAAGTTATAACACTACCAAATGTAGAAACATTGAAAGGGGGTGAATACTCACAAGGCACTATACAGCATTCCTTTGTAGTATTATTTTGTCAAATTCCCATCTACCTAACACATGACAGACAGAGACTCTTTTCTCGGGGATCAGAAATGAAGAATGCATTTACAATGCAGTTAAATATAAACCAGACACGAGGATTTCTCCATGCCTTTTTTCTGCAAATGGTGCACCAAGACCACTTTGACCAATTTTCTCTGTCAGATGAATTTTCATCTTTAGATGACTTTTAGAGCACCAGCACTACAATACAGTTTGGGTCTTTGACTTTGGAGTCTGCCTTGAGCAAGGGAATTTGGGGTAAGAATAAGAAGTGCCGGATCCACTATGTTTGGCCCAATTAGGGTTTTACCGTGAATGAGATTTTGATTAAAATGGTAAGAAAGGAAGTTCAGCCTGGGCATTCAAACCCAGCCTTATGAAATGCATAACCAGAAAGAACTGAAGAAATGAATAATAATATGAATATGCTGCCAGGAAAAGAAATAATTCAAGATGTTTTTATGACGGAAAAGGAGGAAAGTGTCCATTTTCTGTAAAACAAAGTAACATTAAAACTGTCAGAAGTAATTGGATAGGAGTTGGTACAGAGAAAGGCGTTAAAGACATTAAGACCATAATGTAGTCAGGCTTATGATTTACTTCAGATGTGTATGGCAGGAACTCTGTTCAGGCCATCATAATGCAACTGAGCTCAGCTTAGACCTGCTCAATTTTGGCACAGAAAGTTTGGGGCTAAATTGAAAATCAGGGCCTGACCTTTATCCTACACCTCTCTCCCACTTCACTTCACCTCTGGAAGGATATCAGAATCATAGGCGAAAAAGTCAAGCGATTGTTTTGTTGTCATGGGGGCTTTGCCGTTTCCGTGTTGTTGCTACATGTCGGTAAATGTCATAGCTGAGGTGCACTTATGACATTCGTTCTACTGTGACATTTTGAGTTCACACAAACACACACACACACACACACACACAGAGTCAAGAGTCACACAATATCTTCAAAAGTTGCTGAAAGCTAAGATCAAAACTCCTATTATAGCACTGATTGCTTGTGCTGACTTCTGTGACCTTGCTGCTACCTTTCTTGCAAGCTCTATTGCTTCACTCTGACAGACTCATAGTGCATCCCCTTCATCCCACTAACTTTAATACTCTGACCCAGTACCTCACAAATCCAGAAAGGTAAGAAGGTATTGAAGATGTGAAAACCAGAGCCTGAAGCTCTTGCTGATGCTTAAGACTGGCTCAGTATTGCTGAAACATAGTTATTGTGTCTGTATGAACAAAAGGAAGTGGATCAGTCAGGTGTGTCAAACACAGCTACACTACATCCTGGAGTGCTTTTTGTATTAGGAAAGGGAAACTATTGGTTATTGGACACTGAATATAAATACATTATTCGTAAAGTGTTCTATATGGATACAAATATACAGTATACCGTATACAGATAGGAAGCAGGCTATCCTTTTTCCACAGACCATGCTGACAGTGCTGCCACCTATGGCAGTGCTTTTCATTGTTTCTGAGTGGTTTCTGGTTTAGGCTCCTCCCACATTGGGTTTAAATGCGAATAGTGATAGTCACTGTCACTAGTCCCATAA
>JAOVVH010000058.1:8960703-8975393 GCA_028566435.1 Scorpiodoras heckelii | reverse complement strand
GTGTCTTCTGCTTGGTTGGAAAGAAAACCTGCACCCACACCGGCCCTTTGTGGATAAGATTGGGCACCACTGATCTACAGCACTTCTGTACATATTGTTTTTCATGATGAGGTCACAGGCAAGGATTCCTTCTGCTGACTCTGCCATGCAGATCATATTTATTCACAATGTTTTTTCTTGGTTTTTCAGATCTTGCCTTGACTTCCACAATTCCCATAAACTGACATTTCTTAATGACATTTCATACACTGGAAATTATGAGTTAGAAGCACTTTTACGATATCTTTTTTATAGCCTTCCTACTTCTTCACATCCTCAGTCAGCTGCTTAGAGGAGCCCACGGTTGTCAACACAAAGTTTCAGGAGTCAGAAAATGTATTGTGCTTTGATGGGATTTCCTAATTACAATTCTTGACCTGAGTAAAATGTCCCGCTGAGTAATTGAGGCCTACAAATTTAGGTCCTGAGACTTTTCTAAAAGGATGTCCAAACTTTTGCACATGCCATAATTATTAACATTACAGTTTTTTTGTTAAGAAGGTCCTTAAACAAGACCAAAAACTCAGAATCCCCAATTTTGATCATGACTCAAAACCAAAAATTAAACTTTTTTAAGACAGATTTGACCGTACACAACTTTTATGGATAAAAGCTATATTCTTCACCTTCATCAATGTCTTTTTGTGGTCAAAGACATAGGCCACAAAATATCTACACTGTAAAGTTGTGCTACACTGACTACTTACAGACACAAGTTGATCTTAATTTGATCCCAGAAACAACCTAGACTAACCCTCCACTGTTTGCTTCTAGGAACAATAACAAGAAAAGTTGTTTACACTAAAAAAAAAGAAAGAAAAGAGAGGTAGCAACACATCTGTCATCCTCGTCAGAGACCGCACTGCCCCCTGAGCCTTTGGACTTGGCCAAGTCTCCGTCTTTCTTAGGCTGAATGGCCAAATTCATCTATAGACAAGGTGATGAGAAAAGAAGGCACAGAAGGAGAAGGCGGGGGAGAAGAAATATCCCATTAAGTCAAGGAAATTGGTACATGCTGTGCCACGGCACAATCCAATCACCTTTCCCATCTCTGCAGCTCACTGTACCTGACGCTTTTTCTACTCGGTGAAAGGAGTCTTCTGCAACTTTTGTTTTTAGATGCACCATTTACAGAGCAGAGACGACAAGGCTGTGTGTCTGAATGTGTGAAAGAGAGAGAGGGTGAAAGGAAGAAAGGGTGGATGTAGATACCTATGATCAGCGAGTGCTCAGGTGTGTGTGGGTGTGTGTATGTGACAGAGTCTGTGTGAGACCAGACTCATTATTCTGAGTTATTGGTGGCATGATGTTTAGCAATCAGCTGCCTCACACATATACTCAAGAGGCCTGAGAAGTATGGGTGAACAGAGCTCTATCTATAACACTATGCCCCATAATACGTGATCTCATTACAAAACTTTCTCTTTTTCTGGGCAATATGTACAAAAGCAAGGCATTGAAGTATGTCATAAATGAGGACTAAATAAGCAATTATGGCGTGGTGTGATGCCTCACCCCAAGTAGACTATTTTCCTATAACAGTAGATTGCTTTCTATTATACCATGACAATTTGCCAATGCTTACAATTTTTTTAATTTGTGCAACACTTTTGTAGATATGTTAAAGATGTGGAATAGACAGGACAAGGTAGTTTCCACTTACGTTATAGCCGTTATAACAGTCTTTACCTAAACATTCTCAGTTTTTTTACTTACTCTTGAAATTAATAAGAAAAAATCCATACAAATTTTTACATTACAAAGCACCGAGACTGGAGACTCCGTCCATATGTGTTAAATAAATAGCACTTTATAGAAATAGTTTTTTTTTTTTTAATCCATTTACTGTTCGTTTTAAATTATGTAGCTCATCCAAAAGATGAGTTTATTCTAACATATTAGAATAAAACATATTGAAGTACCAGAAAAACTTCATAGTTTGCATATGCAAAATACATAGCAATGACATAGCAATGGTCATGTCTGCCAGTATGTATATAAAGCAGAAGACACCTATAGAAGCTTCTAGAGTTGATTCCACTATAAAAATGGCACATTTTCATGATTTTGCAATTGTCAACATGCTTTAATAGTTGGAGCTCGTGAGACGGGTCACAGCATTTTGGAGGTAGAAGCAAAGTTTGGATTTTCACATATGAGCATTCATAAGGGTATAGCATGACTACAAGAATTCCGGCAAAACTTCGAACTTATGACAGCAGTGTGAAGAAGACTCTGGGTGAAAGTGACCAGCGTTGGCTGGCAAGAACTGTTTCAAGTGATAGGCGTACAACACTGCCTCAAGTAACATCAGAATTCAATGCAGAGGCTTCATTAAACATCAGTGTGAGGACTGTGCAACATTCCCTACAAGATCCCATGCGGGACCTACAAAGTATTAACTGTTAATACCAGTTTTTCTGGCACTTCTGTATAAATCTCATCTGAATTAGAGCCAGCACTACTGGAAGTGCTGCCACTCAGATTTGAGAATTCAACAGCGATGGTATATATAAAAAAAATACAGTTCTTTGAAATGTGCAGAATCATCATGGTGATGTTGTGTCACTAACATAAGGGTTAATACAGTACACTCATTTAATAAGTATTTTGCAAAATAAGAAATCTGATATGGAGAGAGATACAGGGTGTATGTGTAACTATCTGAGCTTTAACCCTAGTTGAGCCCGATTTCACCGTTTTTAGAATTATAAATGACCCCAAAGGACACACAAACAAAACACACTTCTAACCCCTACCACGTCACAGCACCTCTCAAAATCCAGTTGCAGTCAGAGTGTTGCTTTTGGCTAGTATACCTCAACATACCCACACACTGACTGACTGACTGACACTCTCTTACACACACACAGACAAACACAAAAGCCACAGATGGTTGATTAAAACTAGCATGAAGTCTACAGGATCACAATGTGCAAGGCTATTATTTCTCTCTCTGGCCTTTGGCTCTGGGCGTCACGAACACAGATGCGTTAATTACACACCAAAGATCAGCAATTATCCACTAGGCAAGGGAAGGAGAAAAGCAATCACATTATAACCACAGGTTGAGTGGAGCTGACAACAGTCCCACTTTACCAATACAGCTGAAAGTGACATCTCCAGATGACCTCATCATATGTACCAGCATTTTCTAGATGTGAACGTTGTCTTTCAGGACCTCAAGTTGAATGGCCTGTTTGCATAGTCTAGAACTGCATGCTACAGAGAGCTGAACACTATCCCCCAAAAAACAAACTTGGCTAATGAACTTAAGCCAATGATCCCATTTGCTTAATGCTAACTGACCTGTTGTAGATTTGATTCATTATTACAGATTTTGGCTGAAACACCCCTTTTAAAGGAGTATGTTAATTCTGAGCCTACACTAAGCATAATAATGGCTCGGCAACCAAAAAAAAAAAAAAAAAACTTGAAAAACTTTTCATCCTTGACACTGGGTCTCTCTTTTTTTAAAACTACACCAAAGTCTAATGGATGGATAGATCGATTGCAGAGGACTAGTTTTGCTGGCAGGTGTGTGGGTGTTTACAGTGGATGAGAGACTGTCACTTTCAACCCATCACCTTAACGATAAGTCCATCCCGATTGCGTTTCACAACCAGCACTGATATACATTAGCAGTCTCTATGGACCGCTGTTCCAGGATAGCTGTCACTCTGTGAGGGATTGTAATTCTGCTTATAGAGGTGTTGGATAGATGACACACAGACAAGATGGAAAGTAAGTCTCACCAAGCTCTTGCTTCCTGCCCATTTCACTTGTAAAAAATAAAAATAAAAATAAAAATCTCCCATTGAAGGCTCCTCCACAAGGTTGGTGTTAACAGTTAACGTTCATGGCATTTTCTTTTATTGCTTCAGCTGGACATCCTTTATAGAGGAATCATCTCCCACTGTGTTGGATCCCACAGTGACGCCATTCTTACCACTGTGCCTCGGGCTGTGGTAACTCTGCTTTTAATTGTGTGACTGTATAGAGCACATGAGCACATGAACACTGAGAAAAGCCTCTAGTAGAGGACACTGTGTGTTGCATAAAATTTCACCCATTGGCCCTTATTTATCAAGCTGTATATAAACAAAAACTTTACTAAATCATTCACAGGAGCATTTACACAAGAACTGTGGTAAATCCAGTTTGTTCAGGGAACTGTTCATATGACACAAACCCCATGGTTCACCACTTTGTGCCAAACTTCATGAAAGAATTCAGTTCCAACACAATATTTCTCATTGCAAGAATGCACAGAATTTAGGTCTTTCACCATCTGCAGTTCATAATATTATGAAAAGATTCAGGGAGTCAGGGAGTCAAAGGAAATCTCACTGTGTAAAGGCCAAGGTTGGAAACTGCTGTTGAATGTGCGTGACCATTGAGCCCTCTGGTAGTATTGTTTGAGAAACCGTCATGCTACCATGATGGACACAATCACATGGGCTCGGGAGTACTTTGGAAAATCATTGTCACTTAACACAGTCTGCCGCTGCATCAAGAAATGCAACCTGAAACTGTATTATACAAAGAGGAAGCCATATATTAATGTTACGCAGAAACATTGGCGAGTTCTTTCAGCCCAAAGTCATCTGAGATGGACTGAAAGACAGTGAAAATGTGTTCTGTGGTCAGAAAAATCCACATTTCAGCTTGTTTTTAGAAAAAAATGGACATCGGATTTTATGTTTCAAAAATGATAAAGACCACCCAGTCTGTTACCAACAGTACTCAATCTGTTACAATAGTGTGACTTGACAGGCCTGCCTGCGGTCCAGATTCATCTCTTATTGAAAATGTATGGAGCATCATGAAGAGGAGAATAAGACAACACGTCAACACGTTAAAGAATTAATCGTGATTAAAAAAAATAACGTCACTAAAATTAACGCAGATTAAAAATTAGTTAAATTACACAAACCAGCAGCGCCGTCATTGAACACAAACATTCTGAAACTGACCGTTACGTTACTCGTTTTAGGCTGCATTCCAATCGCAAGTCTCGCTAAGCTGTATCCCTGCTCACTACACACTACAGAGGGTACAGAATCCCAAGGGCACTTCATAGGGAACTCAGTCACTAAAATGGCTCTATTTGAAACGCCCTGCAATGTCATCAACAGCGGACAGCTGAACACACTTGTTGTGTTCTCCAAGACAGCACTAGGCTGTATTTAGCATGATTAACAACACTGTTCAGACTCATTTTGTATTTTGTAGCCACTTTTGAAATAAATGTGATGAAACGTCTATGAACTGTGGGTGATGCATTTTAACTTTTTAATGTATGTTTTGGTTGGAACGTAAACTTACTCTTCGGTTGCAACGTGCCGCGTTACGCTAATTTAAATTGGCGAATCGATGCCTTTAATTAAACTCCAACTCTAATCAGTATAACAAAATACAAAAACTATTTTGTTATTTAAAACAACGATAAGACAACAATCATCTTTAATGTTTCACTTTTATCAAATTCAAATTGAGGCAACATTCAGCAGTCGTTTCTCTTTCATCTTCAATGGCCCTACGATACCGACCTGCATGTACAACACAAATCCAAATATGCATTAAAACCATGATTAACGCGCAATTAAAAAAGTAATTGCATAACAGCACTAGTTTATACAGTATTTAATAGAATTAAGTTCATTATTGAAAAGACTGAAAATCTTTGTCCTTTTATCTGTTAAAGAAAGCTTCAAAGCGAATGAACAAATTACAGATTTCAAGTTTTACTGCATTTTATGAAAGTGTCACAACTTTTCTGGAATGGGGTTTGTACAACTGCTTTTGAGTTTGCATATATTTACATATAAGGAGATTCACTTCTAACTGTAATTTTAAAATACAGATGATGCTTAGTATATTTATTTCAATTACACTCAAAGTGAACTTAAGGTGAGTGAAATGCTGAAAAAGAGTTAATGTGTGATTATGACCGAGATGCATTACTCAATACATAGCTGTATCTCTCAGCAAAGAACAGTTAAGGAAGACTGCCTTCATTCACACATACTCTCATGGAGTATGAGACATTAGTGAAAGAATTTTAACTCTTTATGGAAAATGAGTTTAAACAAACTTTTCCTTACCCTAAATGTAGCCTAGTTCACCAGCCAAGATGTGTGATGTTTTTGAATTGCTTTCCAATGAAAAGCAATTGTCTTCATTTTTTTCTCCTGTACAATCAGGAAATGAGCATACTCCACTGTCTAGCCATAGCAACTGACATCTAAATGATCAAACATTTTCATTGGATTCCAGATTTGCCATTGGCTGCATATATTCCCTCCTCCCAAGTATGAGGAAAATGCAAATCTGTCCCTAATACATTGAATGGCTTTCTATCTGAGGAAGTACCATGCTCCCCTCTTAGTCAACCACTCATCCATGTACTAATAAAACCCACCTGCATCTCATTTACTAATCACCTCTTCATCTTAAAGACCACTCAGGGTGGTTTGTTTATCGTTAAATGCAGAGTACCTGGTAGAATCAAATATGTTTCATGAACACGTTTCTAATTCTGACACCAAACAGCACAGTGCAGCGTTTTAGAAAACAAATTCTGACTTGAAAATCACTATAATTCCCTGCTTTATTTTTGCATCCAGGAGGCTATCTTATGTCAGAGTAATATGTGTCACTCAGAGCATAGAGTTAAAATATAATGTGACCATGCTGGTCAGGTGATTGTATTCTCTCGTGGAGAGCATGCAGCATTACCCAAATGGGAATTGTCTGGACTTGAAGTGACTGATTCCTCCAAAGCTCCATATCTCTGGATTCCACTGCCACATTATAACTGCTTAAATGAACTCTTCAGTAGCACTCAAATAAGAATATGCAATCTACGGTGGGCTGTGGATCATTTTAGCCGCATTTGAGCTCTGTTTCCAGCTAAAAAGACACCTCAGGCACTGCCACAGAGTTTAGTACTTTTTCAATCAACCATTCTCAATGTTCCCAGGTCACACACTATTCCCTATTCAAGGGCTGCATCCTGCTCTATGGCAGATTTCTTGTTTATGTCACACAGTGCTGTTCCCACCCTTACCGTTTTGATGCGAAACATCACCTAGCAAGCATGGAGGATAAGAGTTCTTTAAAGATGGAGCCAGAAACTTTGATTTTAGTGTTTTTATTTTTTTATTTATTAGAGCTGGGGATGCTTCGCTGTTGGTGCGTGATGTATCTTAGACTTATGAGAGAAGTGTTTTAGTTGCGTACTGTTAGCAATGTTAACATTAGGCAGTTAACAACCTTTATGGCTAGAGTAAGTATTACTCATATTTAAAATGGTGCTGGAAAGTAACTAAATGCATTCACATTTACTTGTAAATGTTGTTTGCTCCTTTGCTGATGCTGCCATATTCTTGAACCAGTCCATTGGACTGCAGAAGACCAGTTTCCTTGGCCAACCTCAGTGCACTTTTCTAGGGCCCTCTTTGCCCTCTTGCCTCATATGAATTAAAAACAAATGTTTACAGACTGGTGGCGCAGTGGGTAGCGCTGTCGCCTCACAGCAAGGAGGTCCTGGGTTCAATCCCAGGAGTGGTCTGGGTCCTTTCTGGGTGGAGTCTGCATGTCCTCCACATGTCTGCATGGGTTTTCTCTGGGCACTCCGGTTTCCTCCCACAGTCCAAAGACATGAATATTAGGTTAATTGGTGTCTCTAAAGTGCCGTGTGTGTGTGAGTGCACCCTACAGTGGATTGGCACCCTGTCTAGGGTTGATCCTCCCTTGCGCCCTACGCCACCGGCTAGGCACTGTGACCCTGGGGACAGGAATAAGCGGTTAAGATAATGAATGAATGAATGAATGAATGCATACAGACCAGTATGCAGCAGTAGCTACCAGTGCTATACTGAAGCGGTTATAAATTTATGTATATTCACAAGGAGACAATTTTTACTTAGTGTCTGCACTACTAGCTGTCTGTTCTAAAGGTTATTGTTTCCTGTTTTTGAAAACCACACCAGTGACACCATGATGACAGCACAAATTACCACTAGCACATATTACAGATATCTGAGTGAAAAAGTTAATTTTATAAACTCTATGCTCAGGGGCCAACAGGCTGGGCTACTGGAGCAGAGCACTGACAGGAGACAGTGCATCATCCATTGGTGTCATGTTAGAGAACACTGTCTATGTTTTGCAAGCAGGGTTGCCTGGTGTCCCTGGATAAAATCTGTGTATTGAAGATGCTGCCAATTGGAAATACATGTTCATGACTGTAAACTTGTTCCCAAAGGAAATACTTAGAAAAAGAAGTAAAATGCATCAACCCTTTGCTTTGCCAACATTATATACAGTATATATTTTATTTCTTGTGTCTAAACTCCATTTTTTTGAGGTATGTACTTATTGTGCAAAATATTAAAAAAGACACTTTAGGATACACTGTACAAATGTACAATAAGCCAAACTATGTTGTGGCATCCGCCACTGGAAATAGGGAGCGGGTTGGCTGGTTCGGGCGGTTTGGGTGGGGTTGTAGCTTTCTCCCAGCATGCACTGTGAGTAGGGCTGTGTTTTGTGTATCTACCATGGGTGCGAAATGTGTCTCTTTATGTCACCCCCTTCCCTTTTCCCTTTTAATTCAGTTATTCTTTTCCCTGTTATTACACTGTTCGTAATAAAGTGACTTTTAATGGAGCAAAAAGGGTGGAAAATGTCTTTCTCTAACAACTCCACCACACCGGCGCCACAATATGTTTTGTGGTGAATGCGTAATTTAGGCAATGTGCCAAACTGGTAGCTAAAATCTCCATTGACCTAAATGTGTCCTGACTAATTTACTATATTTAATAGTCGAACCTTTTATTTAAGATTTAATATGTTTTTAGGCGAACCTTAATAGGCAAACCAACGAGAAAGCGTTTCATTTTTTAAAACTCTAACATCATAAAATTAAGTGTATAATATAAAAGTCATGCAAAGGTCAGATGTCATAGTATACTGATGTGAATAAATTGATTTTGTCCAAAATGTCAGGAACCTACAGAGAAAAGAATATTAAGTATAGCCTGAACATTTAAACACCAGGCATTATAAATCACATACTGTATAGTTACAAGAAGAGAGATTCTCATTAGTTTGACTGCCATCAGTGTAACCTTCAGACAAAATTTTTACATGCCTCAAAAATGTAGCATCACATATGCCTTCTTATTCAGTGCCAACTATAACAGTACAATTTACCACTCAATTCATGGTTGCCTAAAAAAATAATTAGAGGGGAAAATCGCTTTTTAGTGACTCTTTCTTTTGCTACCTATGGAGCTCAGCGGTTGGAGGTTGAGGTAATTTCCTATTTGGCACTAGCTTGCTGACTCATACTTGGGAAGGAGCGATGCCCATTTAGAGTGGGTACGCAGCAATCCCACAGTCCTTCTCAAGCAAAAAAGAAATCTTGTGTCATTTTTCCCCACTGACTGTGCCAAGTTTATTTTTAAGTCCAAGCGGGCTTTAGTAAAGGAGAATGGGAAGGACTTTTGCCTTGGTTCTCTTTTTTTCTACATTTCTTTCTCTCCCTTAGGCTGTCTTTCTCACTGCATCATTCTGTCCTACTATACTTTCACCTTAAAGAGTTGATTAAAGTCCTTGCTTGTTTTTTCCACTTGAGTAAATATCAAGAATGCTTAAAAGTAGCAAGAAGTGTTTATTTATTTATTTATTTATTTATTTATTTATTTATTTATTTATTTATTGTGTTTTAATCAGTAGCCATACCTACTAATACACTGTAAAACATTGAGAAGTTGACCTTTCTTTGTCTTACTCTGATGCTTAAAGGAACTGGAGTGTTCTGGCTCATTGGATTGCCTCAGCTTCATTTATTAGTGCCTCTTGGACTAATTAGTGTAAATTACATGTCTTAATTAAGTAAAAGTAACTGAATTGGCTCTAGGCAATCGTTTGTGGTAAAGTATTTGATTAATACCATGAGAAATCGAGTAATGTACAGCATTTGTAACGCTCTATACAGCTTCTGTAGTCCACCGACAACAGCATGAAGTAAAATCAGGGCCGGAAAATTATAATATCAATATCAATATCAATATCAATAATTCGGTATCATTATATATCACAGAAAAGTTTCCGATAACGGTGATATGACTTTTAAACACATTTCTGATATTTCAGTATATGTTACTTACAGCATCTGTCACTGATTAACGTTCCTTACAGTTCTCTGTAATCAGTTCATTGCATTCAAGCCAAGCAGAAAGAGCAGAATACAGTAGGCTACATCAGTGCGTGATGATGTACAGCACAGTCACGCAGTCAGCGCTTAGCAGTAGTAGGCTTACTAGTCTAGGCTCCAACGTGACAAGATCTAGCTGCAGAATGGGTAGCCCTGAACGCTATACAGATGTGACCAAATGAGCTTGGGCAAGTGATGATAAAGCAGACAAAATAGTTGACAAGAGAGAAAAGACTAATTCAATGGTGTGGAAGTGGTTTGGCTATTGAAGGTCTGATAAACCTCAAGTTTCAGCGTGCTAAAAAACGTGCCATATAGTGTGCCGACTAGCAGCGGGAACGTACCGCGCTTTCAAGTGTACAAGTTGGGCAGTAGGTTTCTCCGAGATGAAACTCGTTTACCCGACTTTTTTTGCGTTCATGTGGTTTGTGTGAAAAATTAACAAAGAAAGAAAAACATGGAGGCTGTTGAGTTTTTTATGGTGTATGTCTAATCATTGTTTTCAACAAATATCTCTATTAGCTGTCAATTTTAGTCTTTCTATCTGTGTTTTTGAACATGTATGTAGCAAAATAACGTTGGTTGTAGATGTAGATTTAAAAATGTGAAAAACTATTCGAATTAACATACAAATACAACGCTATTATTTCAAATCTAACTGTTGAGGAACTGTTTGACCATGTTGGAAATAACGTTTACGTGACTACTCGGCCAGTTCACGCTTCATAGAAAATTTTAATGTATCCGACTTCAGCGGGTGTTCATGTGGTGGCTCCTCATGACAAGCCCATCATAGTGTGTCATCAACCCTCAAACATGTCCCTGGCCCAGCAATATGTGTTTTTATTGTTGCTCACTCTTTGGTTTTATCTCGTATCGACCGAAATTAAGAAATATACTGTGATATAAATTTTAGTCATATTGTCCAACCTTAAGTAAAATCCATTCATAACATTATTAAACAATGTTCTTAATTACTTAACAGAAACTCTGCTATGAAATCCAGCCTTACAAATGATGACTTTAACACGCATACAGTAGTGACCAGCCCTAATTAACTGCCCGAAAGGGACCAAAACCATTCCTGCACCTGTCGATTTACAAGAGTGTCTGTGAAATTGAACTGTCAGGTGTTCCATAGGCCACTGATATGATATCGATTCTGCTCTGTTTTCAAAGAGCCTCAGCAACGGAGCCTTTATAATCCCTGGAGACACTACCGGTGGCTGTGAGCGAGGGCTCCGAGCCCATTCAAAGTGTCACCTCGAGTAATTTTGAATTAGATGTTGGGGAGATAAGAGGATTGTGTGTGCTTGTGTGTGTGAGCAATCATTCATTTCAGATGTTTCAGTCATTGCTGTGGTGTCCTGTGTGACCTGACCAATTGTTTGCCCCTTTTTCCCTACCCTGTCTCTCTCCATCCATCAATTAGTGAAGCAAGCAAGCACATGTCCGACTAAAAGCACACTCTGTTTGCTAAAAATGGCAATGGATTAAAGCACACATTAACAATCTCCAGCCTTTTATCAACAAGGGGGTGGGATGGGGGGATAACTGTAATTATGGCATCATATCCCACTGCAAACCTTTTATTGCCTTTTTGTACGATATTTCGTTACATTTTCATGTGCACTATGTACGCCTCTCAACATGTCTATCGGTACATTCCTTCACTTTTTTTCCTTTTCAAATTGACATTGATGCGTCCTTCACTGTGAAGTCTCAGTTTCACCTGCACTATACCGCTCCTAAGAGCAGTCAATTCAAGCCCTCTGATTTTCCATAATTTCTCAATTTTTTGAAAATGAGAGGTTAAGGCGGTCCCTGCACTTACTCCTCGCCCCTTTGTAATGAGTGAATGAGCTCTTTTTTATACAGACACTTATACTCTTGAGTGACACCAAGTGAATGAAGAAAAAGTGTGGAAATAAGGATTAGTTATACAATATACTGTATATGCAATATAACAGTAAAAACAAATATTTGGCCAAATATCCTCAAATGATTTGTTATTTTAGATTTGCTGCACAACATTCCCCTACAAAAAGCTTAAGCCAATGCTTTATCGAAACGTTCGAAAGGTTCTGTCTTTCCATTTGAGAAGTGTCATTTTTAGCAGTGGTGATTCATATTAATATAAAGGGTTCAGGATGGCAGGATATTGATAACAGTGAAATAAAATACAAGATGTAGGGATGCCAAGGCCTATGTGCTTTAACCAAAAATGATGGATATGAGAGCAAAGCCAGTAAGTATAGAGGACAAGTAATGTTACTGTCCAATGCCAAGCAATTTATGAATAAAGTAGCTTCTGTGAAGGGTTTTGTATTAACTGAAGTAGCCCGTCTTAGATATATATAACTGCATATATTTTGCCAATTAAAATCACAAGGTTGTTTTATATCCTCGGTCCAGTTCTCAGCTGGAAGTGATATAGCATTGTTTATACTGTGTATCTGTAATAACATTTTCTGAGTGCTCTTTACCTACGGTTTCAGAAACCAGGCAGATCGACTTACCAGCATAATTACAAAGTGACACTGGAATCAACCAAGCATGTTTTGATTTCCCATCAATGGATTCATTTCTGGAGCTGATACATGGCTCAGTTTGTCTTTGCTTTACCACTGCTATTATTTTTCTACACCCCAATTTTACTGCTTATATACAACTATTTCCATCCATCCTGCATATTGTGTTTGTCTGTATATACTATATCTGAATGCCTTACAGCCATGTAGCTGCACATATCTGTATTGCATAAGTTTATCTGTATGGCCCTGTCTTCAGAATCCTAGACACGAATACTAGTTGACCTGTTGCTAGTTGTTGATCTGATAATTT
This sequence comes from Scorpiodoras heckelii, assembly GCA_028566435.1. Taxonomy (NCBI): domain Eukaryota; kingdom Metazoa; phylum Chordata; class Actinopteri; order Siluriformes; family Doradidae; genus Scorpiodoras; species Scorpiodoras heckelii. The sequence goes on along the minus strand of JAOVVH010000058.1, from coordinate 8,962,282 downwards.
GTCTTGCACTGCTTCTTGCTGCGTTTGTGCTCCATAATCATCACGCCTACAAATATTCCCAAGCTTAGTCTCCCTCCCAGCTACAATACTCAACTACAACATTATCTGCCTAAATTTGTATGATAGCAGCACTATTTTCTCTAGTCAATGGTGCCCTTGCTCTCTCTGTCTTTATCATTTGTGCACAGACTCACACTTTTCCTATTCCTAGTCCTTAGTGTGTGAAAACAAAGCTACAAACACACTCAATGGTTTAGCCTTGTTCACCAGAGGGTCATTTTTATTGCTGCTTAAAATTTGCTGAGACAAAAAAAAAAAAAAAATCAAGTTTTCTGTTTCATCCTGTCCTTTATAATCCGTTTGCTTGCTCTTATAGTATTTCCTGGAGATATTTCAAATTGCTTTTGTGATGACACAGAAGACAGAAAAATAAGAAGCATTTATAATAAATATTAAAAGGACAATGGCATTCAGATAAGCAATAAGATATACAGTATTTAACTTTTACCTTGACTATATTAGAAATAATTTTTAAAAATATGAAAAATACTATTTAAAAATATTTCTATAGAAGTAAATGTATCTAAAATCTATATAAACATATTTTTTTCTGTATATTTTACATAAAAAATAAATTTAGATAATTTATAAAATATTATTTAAAAATTGTATTTATAAAGTATTTAAAAATATTTTTTAAATACTGATATATAATCTGAAATGTCATTGCTAAGACAAAATGAATAAGCAAAAAAAGTATATATATATATATATATATATATATATATATGAACAGTGTGGCTCAGTGGTTAAGATGTTGGAGTACCGAAGGTTGTCAGTTCAAATCCCACCACAGCCCAGCTTAACCCTTGAGCAAGGCCCTTAACCCTCAACTGCACAGGATAAGGGTGTAAATATAAATGTAAATATACACTGCTCCAGAGTCCAGTGGCAGCATGCTTAATCCCACTCCATCTGGCATTGTGCTTGGTGATGTAAGGCTTGCATGCACCTGCTCATTAATGGAAATCCATGCCATGAAGCATCTGGTGCACAGCTTTTGAGCTGATATTAATGCCAGAGGAGGTTTGGAACTCTGCAGTTATCCAAACAGCAGGGTGTAGGTGACTATTATGCACTACGCACCTCAGCACTCGGCGACCCACTGTGTAACTTTACATGGTCTGCCACTTCGTGTCTGAGTTGCTGTGGTTCCTAAACACTTCCACGTTTCAAAAACTACCACTCAGAGTTGATTGTGGAATATCTACGGGGGAAGAAATTTCACAAACTGACTTGTTGCAATGGTGGCATCCTATTACAGTACCACACAGATTCAGTGAGCTCTTTAGAATGACCCATTCTTTCAGAAATGTTTGTAAAGGCAAACTATACGGCTAGGTGCTTGATTTTATACACAATATAACATTAATTCAATGATCAAGGTGTGTGTCCAAATACTTTTGTCCATATAGTATGTGTATATATAACACACACATACAAGGGGTTAGACAATGAAACTGAAACACCTGGTTTTAGACCACAATAATTTATTAGTATGGTGTAGGGCCTCCTTCTG